>OX457086.1:13716980-13828494 GCA_949752835.1 Empis stercorea
GAATGCTAGCGTTGTAACTTGTAACTCTTAATTAGCCACGAAGCGCATAATCGTAGAGTTACAAGTATTAATAAATTTATTAAATTCTAAGTTTTACTACATATTCGTAAATACAAATATTTAACTAATCATGAATTTGAATTAATTTCATTGTAGAGTCAAGTATAATATTTTACATTTTAATTGAGTTTAGATAATTTATACTATGTATAATAAATATAATATATTTGTTTCTATGTATATTATACATGGTATACATTATCTAAAATCAATTAAAATGTAAAATATTATACTTGACTACAAGTATAACTTTCAGCTATGCTTGCCGAATTTGTGGTCCCTCGAATAATGCGATCGACGTATCCATCACTGTTTTCAATATAAAAAAATATTAAATATAATTTAATTTAATATTATTTTAATATTTGTTTTATAAAAACATCACAAAATTAATAGAGGTTTCTTAATTCCTCCTCTTTAATTATATATTTCATTTATATTCAGTATTAATATTAATATTAATATTCATCTGTCTCTATATTTTTTCCGTGAAACATAGAAAATTTATTATATAAATATTTATATAATATTTTATATACATATTTATTATACATATTTATTGTCTATATTATTATATGTATAATAATATTGAGACAGATTTAAAAAAATTAAGGACAGAGAGAGATACATATATATATTTATCCTGATTTTTTTTATATTCCGAAAATACAAAACCTGAAAATATTAATATTTAAATATTTATATTAAAATATTTCTCTATTTGTATTAAGCAATTATTACATTTTTATTATATTATTCTAATTTTATTTTATAATACATAGTTATAAATTAGTTTTCTATATATAACTCAATTAAAGTTTTGAAATTACGATATAGAAAGACAAGATTATACTTCATAGTTCAACATTTAAAAGAAGAAAGAAAGATTAATTCATTTTAAACAAAGTTAGAAAGGTATTTTTTTTACTAATTTCCATCTTTCTATAATATTTTGTTTCCTTTGTATAACAAAAATGAAAAAGGAAATTAAGGCCAAATAAATAAAGTCCAATAAACATAAGTATTACGATAATAATTTTGAAATCCTTTTTTTATCTTTATATAAATATGAAAATATAGTTTTTTTTAGAAAAAGATATAATAATTATCTGCTTTTAAAATCATTTGTAAAAAAATAATAATTAGAAATAATAGAAAATATTTCACTAATAAAAATAATGTTTATATTTTCCACAATTACTAATTTATTTATATTTTCTTCCGGAGATGTTGCTCGTTCGGCAGTTTGAAAATTATGGTCAATTAAAAATATTTTCTTCCGGAGATGTTACTCGTCCGGCAGTTTGAAAATAATAATAAATTTTTGACAAAAAAGGAATTATGGAAACTTGAAACAAATGGAGAGGAACGGGGCAACAGAAAAAATTTCTAAATTTTTTGAACTTTTTTTACCTCTGCCCGCACTTACCTCTCTTCTACGAAAATGGTTCAGGCAGTCGCCTGGGCAGGCGCATATAAACAGCCACAAAGAAAATGACTGACAATCATATAATTTTATGTTTATACAAAACAACACAGCACAAAAATCCAAACTTTTAATTAGGGGTGTACAAAAAAAGATTTAAGCACAGAATAAACATATGACTTTTGATTTAGGAAATTCACAAACATGGAATTCTATTATTGACAGATTCGAGAACCAATTTTCGATTAAAAAAAATTGTCGTTTTACGAATTTATTTCAAATTAAAACAAAAGTTTTTATTACCAATTTTACATGAAAATTTAGTTACATATATTTCAAATGATTCTGGTTCTTGTAATATATATTTCTCTAATATTTTGTGTATATTTAATAAGTTATTTAAAAGAAATTCTCTATGATCACCTAAGCACCACAAAATGCTCATATGAAATGACGGGTTCTGTAATAATATAAATAAAATCTATAGTAAAATATCATAATTAATAAAAAATAAACTTACACTATAAAACGGTTCTAATTTAAATTCTTCTAATATTTCATCTAATTTTTCAATTATTGATTTTAATGTTGTAATAAATAATGGGCTTATTGTTAGACCTATAAAAGTTCTTGTTTCTTCTTCATTGCAATAAATATTTATATCTCCGAAATTTACTTTAAACCTGTTAGGAATATATGTATAAATATTCTTAATAATTTTCATATTATTTACCTTCTTATATCAGATAAAGTATTTCTTAACGATATTACAAATGAATCGATCCAGTGATGACGAAGAACTACTGTTTTTGTCATGCTTATGTGTGTGGCTGTAGTGGCAACTAAATTAATTTGCATTTTAAATAAATCTTTTATAGATTCTTGAATATCTTCCAATAGTTCGAAGTCCACCTAAAAAATTAAAAAAATTTAGAAAAATGTTTTAATAAATAAAATATAGTTT
The DNA here is from genome assembly GCA_949752835.1 of Empis stercorea. Taxonomy (NCBI): domain Eukaryota; kingdom Metazoa; phylum Arthropoda; class Insecta; order Diptera; family Empididae; genus Empis; species Empis stercorea. Next base: position 13,719,431 of record OX457086.1, read on the forward strand.
TTGGATTTACAGGTATATATAAAAACGTTGCCCAATTCCCTCTCACATGTTCGAATGATCTAATTCTTCCTTGATGTTCATCTTTTAAATCTTCTGATGATTCACATTCATCACTTAATACATATTTTATCTTAGTTAAACTATATAATGTAAATAAAAGCTAATTAAAAATCAAATTTGAATTTAAAATTTAAGTAAAAAGATTTTTATTTACCTAGGGCATTCAAACTTTACTCGCTTAATTTTATGATGTATTTCTTCATTTTCTGATTCCGAAGAAGAACTATAATTTACTAAAGATAAGGACATAATTCTTTCTGATTTGATTTCAAAATTAAAATGATTATTTTATATGTAAATTAATTAAAATTATTTACATTTGTTTTTCTTTGAATACACTTTTGGCTTTCAATAATTTAAAGATGTCATTTTTCTGACAGCTTAATTCTTTGACGCACGGAATGCCAACTGTCAAGTCATATTTTAAACCAAAACACGTGCTAAAATAATAACAAATATAAACAAAATATTGTGTAAATTTTAAATAATTAAAAAAAATATGAAGAATTTGCAACTTATTTACAATGCTGAGCATTGTATTGATCCCAGAGCTTTAAAATTAATATCTGCAAATATTGGATTAAATAAAAGAGTACTATATTTTTATACAAGTAACGAAATAGTGTCGTTTAACACTGCTGCTGAAGATTACGATATCCTTCTCAAAATACAAAATATTAAAGGTGTGGAGTATCTCCCTTTAAATAATGAAATATGTGTGGCCTTAGGATCTGGAGAAGTAATTCTGTTGAACCTTAATAATAAATCGACAAATGAAGTAACATTTTGTGAAAGCGGAATTGAAAACATGGCATGGAGTCCGGATCAAGAAATAGTTGTTTTTGTAACTACAGTGAAATCTATTGTTGTTATGACATGTTCTTTTGATCCAATATCTGAAACATTTCTTGATGATTCAAATTCATTTGGAGCTGGTGATTTTATAACAGTAGGATGGGGTAAAAAAGAAACACAATTTCATGGTTCTGAAGGAAAACAAGCTGCTAAAATTAATAGTGAATTTATTTTACCTAATAATATTTCTGAATTACCTCAAGATAATTCAATTTCATGGAGAGGTGATAGTGAATTTTTTGCTGTATCATTTGTTGGAACAAATGGACGAATGTTCAAAGTATACAATAAAGAAGGAATTTTACAATATACATCAGAAAAACTTAATAATTTAGGTTGTCAGTTAGCATGGCGACCAATTGGTACATGGATTGCAGTACCACATAGTTTACCAAATAAATATTTAATAGGATTATTTGAGAAAAATGGTCTCAAACATAGAGAGATTGTTTTAAAATTTAAATCAGATGAAGAAATAATAACAAATATTTCATGGAGTGGTGATTCTGATATTTTGGCAATTGAAACTGGATTGAATAAAACGAAAGTGTTTATATATACAGTTTCAAATTATCACTGGTATTTAAAGCAGGTTTTAAGATTTGACAATAAAATATTAGATTCATATTGGGACCTAGGAATAAATGAAGGAAAAACCTTCCATATTTTATTAGAAAATGGAAAATATCTTCTTTATAGGTAATTATTCCATTCATTTGAGATGTGTTTCTGTGGAAAACTATGATATTAACTATCTTTTTTTTATAAAAATCTAAATTTTATTTTATCATTTTTTAGATGGGATTTTGCTATAACACAATCAGTTCAACCTTTAAGAAATAACAATTCTTTGGTTGCGGTTATTGATGGGAAACAACTATTACTTAATGATTTCCAGAATAAAATAACACCACCGCCAATGGCAAATTTAAAATATGAATGCGATTCGGAAATAATTTGTTGTAGTTTTTTGCAACATCGTGAAAATAATGAAGACCCCACCATGTTATTTGTATTGGATTCTGAATATTTATGTTATTTCTATGAAGTTGATTTTGAAAATACAAAATTAAAAACTTTAAAATTATTAACTAAAACAAAATTTGAAATATCTGAAAGCTATAAAACAAATCATTGGGTTTGGATTAATGATAATAATTTAATATTCTGCAAAAATAATAAATTAAATACAATAATTTTTTTGGCTAGAATAAATGATGGTAATATATGCAGTAAATATGAAGTAAAAGATATTGTTGGTGCTATAACTGCAGTGAATAAAAATGAATTTATAATTCATTTAATACAGGGACAAGTAAAAAGTATGAGTATTGACAATGACCAAATTATATACAGAGAAACTTTACCTATTGTGAACGTATTTTGTGAACAAAATCGTAGCATTAATATAAACGATGAAACACAAATTTTTTCATTAAAATCAGATTTGAATTTATATGTAAATGGTTTAAGTATTTCCAGTGATGTTACATCGTTTTTTATAACAGATCACTATTTAGCTTTCACAAAATTAGATTGTTTAAAATTTTATAGACTAAGAGATCATAAAATTGTTAATGAGAGAAAAATTGAAAGGGGTGGAAAAATTATTATAATTATTTCAAGTGATGGAAAAACAATTCTTCAAATGCCAAGAGGAAATTTAGAAACTATATATCCACGAGTATTATCGTTAACAATCATTGGAAAATATCTTGATAACTTTCAATATGATAAAGCAATGGATTTGCTTAGGAAAGAACGTATCAATTTAAATATAATTTTTGATCATAATCCAAAACTATTTATTGAAAATCTTGATAAATTCTTAGATCAAATTACTAATCCACAATGGATTAATTTATTTTTATCAGATTTACAAAATGAAGATTTTACACAAACTATGTACGCTAGTAATTACAATCAAAGTAATATAAATTATCCACAAAATTATTCAGTTGATAATAAAATAAATTATGTATGTCAATATTTTTGTAAAATAATGGAAGAAAAAAATTACCAACAATTTTTATTACCAATCATAACAACGTATGTTAAAACTGGAAATTTGGAAAAAGCATTAGATATTATTTGGAATGTGAAAAAAAATGAAATACAAAATAAGAATAATCAAATTAAATCAAAAGCGGAAGAAGCATTAAAATATATTCTTTATCTAGTTAATGTAAATGAGCTATTTAATGTTGCATTAGGATTATATGATTTCGGATTAGTTCTTTTCGTCGCAAATAAATCTCAGAAAGATCCAAAAGAATATGTTCCGTTTTTAAATGAATTGAAACAATATAATGAAAATTATAAAAGATATAAAATAGATTTACATTTAAAACGTTACGTAAAAGCGCTTGAAAATATATCAAAATGTTCTGATGATCTTAATAAATTTGATGAGGCTATAGAATTTATTAAAAATCATGAATTATATCAAAAAGCTTTAGAAATTTTTATAAATAACCCATTACATTATAAGACTATATCATTAGCGTTTGCGGATCATTTAAGAGCTCAGGGAAAATTTGAAAATGCTAGTATTATGTATGAAAGAGCAGAAGATATACCTCAAGCCATATTGAGTGCAAAACATGTTTTGGATTGGCAAAGGTGTTTAAAATTAACTTCAATATTATATCCTGATAATCAAGAAGAATTGAAAAAAATTTCATTGTAAGTGTTTAAAACATTTTTGTTTTCAATTTTTCAATTTATAAGAATTTTTGAATTTTCAGAGCGTTAGTTACAGCATTAGAAACAAGTGGAAGATATGATGACGCGTCTTATTTGCTTTTAGTGTTTTGTCAAAACTTTGAAGAAGCTTTATTGTCAATGCTTCGAGGAAGATTATATTTGAAGGCTTTATTTGAAGCAAAAATGAAAAAACCAGAATACATTAGTCAATTTATTTCTATAATATATATAACATTGTTTTTAACTTAATTATTTTTACAGAATCACATATAACACCAAATTTAATAACATATTCAGAAGTATTACAAGCTAGTATTACTGCAGATGAAGAAATATTTAAAAAATATGTTTTACGTTTGGAAAAAATTCGGAAAGATAAACTTGAAAAAACCAATGAATCAATATATGATGAAACGATAGATGAATGTGATCTTTTGTCGGAAGCAGGTAGTGTGAATTCTTCAAAACATACTAGAAGTTCTGGTTCAACAGGGTAAGTAGAAATAAAGAGGAAATTTGTATGGGAGTTTCACAGCTTACCATTTTTATATTACAAATTTTACATAAATTTTGATATAATCAAATTTATATATTAAACATATAAAATTTTTAATTTAAATGTGATTTCTTGGTAACCGCCTAAAAAATCGTTTATTAAATAAAACTATTTTTTTTTTTCAATTTATAGAAAAACATTCCGTTCAAGTAAAAATCGCCGAAAACACGAAAGAAAATTATTAAGTTTAAAAGAAGGTAATCCATTTGAAGATATCGCATTAATTGATGCGCTTCATAATCATATAACGAAAATTTTAAATGAACAACAAATCATACGTGATACATGCAAAGCTTTAATGGAAATTAAAAATGATTGTATAGCTAAACAAATACAAAATTCATTTCGTTCTTTATTGATATTGATTACAAATTCTTTGGATATTATATGGATACCCGATATGCAAATAATTCAAGCACAAATTACTGGAACTAATATTGATTATACACAATATATTAATGAACAGCATTATGCATTGCTTAGTAAGTACAAAAACTAATATTGTAACATCATAATTATATTTATAATTTATTAAATATTTTTGTATTTCTAGGTCCTTTAAAAAGGTATAAACCTCAATTAAATATAATTGATTGGGAGCATAATATATTGAAATGAATGCATCATTAATCAATCATTTTAATCAAATCTTAATTTTTGTTATGTAAAATATTTAAATGAATAAATTATAATATTTAAAAATAATAATCATGCAATTAAATTACATGTAATTATTATATTATTATTACGATTACAATTAGAAAGTGGTTAAATTTTAATGATAGTGAAATTTAATATACAATTTTTTTTTACTTTCATCTTGTCGTGAAAAAGAAATTAAATTGAAAATCATCCGATAAATTTTAGCAATATGTACGTATATGTATGTATATAATTTGAAATAATAAAGTATATAATATTACTCATCGAAAAAAATAAACTATTTCAATATAATTTTATTTAAAGAGAATAAATTTTATCAGAACATACTTTTTTTTTGTATTTCACAAAAGTTAAAAAACAAAAATTAATAATATTATATTTTATCTTAAAAAAACGCCCCCCTTTTCTTCATGCATTTAATATTTGAAATATGTATGTATATAACTAATATTAAAAGCCCAAAGGAATCTTAGTTTTAAAATTATTTAATTATTTCTTACAGGAAATATATATGTATATGATGCAGACACAAGCTAAAACATTTGTTTAACCACTGTAGCATTAAAGAATTTGGTTAGTAATAAATGACATTAAAAATATCAGTAATAATTAAGAAATTATAAAAGAAAATACACTTGTGAGGTGAGTGGGAAATTAAAATAAACATTTGTTAAAATAAAAGTTCTGCAGATAAAACTAATTAAAAAATAAAAATATTGTAATTTATTTTCTTATTTTAATATGTTACATAATTTCAATATTTTAAATTTATTTATATGGTTTTTTTTATAAATATATATGTAAATATGTAAATATTTTTGTGAAGAGAAATAATATAAATTTAAAAGGGCTGTAAAATGTATCAGGATGGATACTAACTCACTATTATATGTAACTAGAAAAATTCATGCATTCTAAATAAATAATATTAATATACATTTAGAAATGATCGTTGAAAATAATATTAGTTTACAATATTATTATATATTTCATCAATTTAAAAGCTAGGGAAAGTCTCTCTAAAATACAGTCTGGAAACTTGTACATTGTATATATATATATGTAGTTTGTTATATAATGTTTTTTTACTCTTATTAATTTAATTCTAACAATGCTTAAGTAAATATATAATTGTTAATCTAAATCCAAAGAAACATATTCTGAATGTGCAATTCAGTACAAATAATCTGAACTTTTTTAATTTACAGAAGCAATAAAATGTGATTAATAATTTAAAAATGTTAATTTTGTAACGTATCTTAATTATGTTATAATTCTGTTAATATTCTGTTCTGTTACAGCTGTAAAATATGAGTAAATATAATAACTTAATTACTTTTTGTTGGTAATGGTAATATATAATTTCTTTCGGACAATTTATATGTTTCCACCAAAATATAAATAAATAATTAAAATTGTAAATTTAGTGTTTTTATCCAAATTTACTATCCCAAGATTTTGTATTATAAATTTAAAATAGTACTTTTTTTTCAAATTATAATATAAATAAATATTGGAGTCTGGAGTAAACTGCTAATTTGAGTCCTCTTTGAGGGAGTCAAGTGCAGCTTTTCCTCCATGCGTGATTAAAAAATTTTCCTTCTTGTGGGATTAGACTTCGTCTCGTGAAATAATCTTTCTCCCTCCAGATGAAAAGACACACTTTTACTACCTTGTATCGTAATTCGTAATATATAACTATATTAATTTTATATTAAAATAATTAAGTAAAATCTCAGATAATTAAAATCGTTAAGAATTATTCAATTATAATTTTATTTTATATTTAAAAAAAAATATAATAATATGATTACATATTTTGCAAATCAAATTTAAAATATAAAAATTAATTAATTTTTGGTTATTTTTCCATTTAATATTCATACATATATTTATTAATTTCATTTGTTTTTGAATTTTAAGGCTATATACTCTTTTTTAATTCCAAAATTACGTATTTGAATAAATTTTTTTCGTTGAAATTTATTTAATTGATTTTAAAATACAAATTAAAATTATAAAATATTTTTGTTTTTTGTTTTACATTTTTATTATAAATTAAATAAACAAAATATTATTATAAAATTGAAAATAATTTTAATCTTATAATGACGCCTCTAAAATATTCATAAATAAATCAAAGTATCAATCTTTTATAAAACAACAGCAGTGCCCAGACAGATAAAATTCTTAAATTAAAAAAAAAAAAAATTATTAGATTTATATAGAAATTAACTATAAAAAATCATCATAAAATGTATAGAATTTTAATTATTGGAAAATCAAATTTTTTTATTGTCGTCTTTTCTTTAGTATAAATGATGTTAACTTAAAACGATATGATTACCACTGCCAATAAAATCTAATCTCATAACCTTATCCTCTGCATTAAACACTTAGTGAATTAAATAAACACTATAGGTCTACCATATATTATCTATGATGACCTATGACTGACACTTTAATTAAACTAAACAAAGTATTTTTTTTTCTTACAATCCTTTAAATATAAAGTAAAAGGTATTGGTTGTGAACTCACTGTTATATTAAAAAATTGCAACTAAAATTCATAATTACAATTTCTTAAAGAGTCACAGTCTTTCAACAAACCCTTTACATATACTTTTATTCAAATTTTTCTTTATTTTATTATTATAGATTTTTGTACAAAAAAAAAACAAACACTTATGCATTTTATATACTATTATTTATTTATTTATACATACGAGTATATTTATATGGCCATAATACTTTCCTTCCAGTATAGCAATGAGCATTAAACATACAGCTCAGCAGAGTGAAATCGTTTGTCGGAAAAGGTGTACGTTTACACGATATATACTATTTTTATTTATTATTTTTTTTTATTATTATTTTTTTTGCTTTATATGTTTAAATAATTATTCTCGTAATAATAATTTTTTTTTTTTGAATAATTTGTATATACAACATATCTTAAATTTAATATTTTAATTATTTCTCAAAATATTAATAATAAAATAATAAATGTGATTTAACAATATTATAACACTAAATATACACTCAGTATAAATAAAACAAGTTCAAAAAGCATAAACGTGAATTTACCATATTAAAAATTATTGCAAAATTGTCTAATTATGAAAATATTTTGATTACATATTTACATAAAAAAGAAACAACATAAAAATTTCAAAACATAAAATTATGGCAATCATAGTTTTAAAAAAATATATAAAGAATATTTAAAAAAAATATATATATTTTTGATTTAAAAGATTTAAAAAGAAGGAAAAACAATTTAATTAAAATAAATTAGAGTGTGTGTTTTGTTCGAAAATATAATAAATAAATTGGATGCATTGAAATTTATTTTTTAATTCAATAATAAATTTATATATCCGTCAAAATTTAATTTACAAATTGTTATTTTTTTTTTTGTGTGATTTAATGGAAATATAAAGAAGAATATTTATAAGTAAATGCAAATACGTAATTTGGAATTTTTATTATTAAATTTTTTCTATATACTATATAACTCAATTTATGTAAATTAACTTGATTTTTTTTTCTTCTCTAAATAATAATAATAATAATTTTTTTTAATATTTAATTAGAAATTCCTATAAAATATAAATTTATACACTAATACTAATAATTGATAGTGGAATGAATCATACTATAAGAATATATTATGGTATATGGTCACTGGGTTTAACAAAAACGATGTTATCAAACAATTATACACATAGATATATTTTGCTTACCTTTATTATACCTTTAGGTTACAAATACTATGATATATTTATTCACCTGTATTTTTTTTACAATTTTTTTGAAAATCTTTTTAATAATTTTTATATACACATAAAAGTATAATTTTACACTGCCGGTAATATAATAGAAGCCAGTCAATAGTATATTTTTAGTAATTTGCAGATTGTAAAACAGAAAAAAAACTAGTTTTATTAAATCGAACTTGAAAGAGAAAAAAAAAATGGAATTTTTTTTTACCAAATTTGTTTATAGTTTTAATTTTTTGAATAAATTTACAAAAAAATTAAATACTCCTATATAAGTAATTAACATAATATTTAACTCGATTTTATATTATGCTATACGTACTTTGAAATTTTTTCTAATTTGTATAATAAAATATACCTACTTATTTGTTTTCTAACCAGTTTAGTATATTACTTTAATCAGATTCTTCAATTATTTATTTATTTCAATACGATAATGAGTTATTCCATTTTATAGGATTGTCCATATCATTTCAATGAATGGACAAATTTAGAAATGAACAAATTTACCATATAATCATAGAATTATTCTAGTAATTTTCGAAATTTACAATATATTCATTAATTTCTAATTCAGTTCCTAAAATTTATATCAAAAACAAATATCAGCTATATTATCGACATAAGATAAATAAAAAGAGTTAGCAATTGGATTGATATATAATGGTGAAAATTAGTCTGTAAATGTAGTAAAACATGTAACAGGTATTCAGACATATTTTTTTTCAACAAAAGTAGATATTTATAGATCGGTAATGAGACATTTATTTGAAAGTTTATATATTTTTTGAAAATGAATTAAAATTTACAACATAAATTAAATGTTGAAAATATGTAACTCATAATTAGATTACATATTTGTGTCTGTGACTTTTTATAGTAATTATTTATGTCTATAAAAAATTTGGTTAGAAGTTTCTAATTAATTATAATAATATATATGACGAACTACCAACCAAATAGTATAAAAATATTGAAAAAGTTTTTCAATATTTCAATAAAAAAAATTTCTTGAAAAATTATAATTTTTTTTCTTACTAAAATTTTGCTTCAGTAAGCATGGATAAATTCCACTAACTTTGCTACGTTTTTATTCTCTCTAAACATAAATATTAATACAAATGCAATAAGAAAATATTATGTTGACGACTTAAAGGTTGGGGGCATTAACAAATTTTTGTGTAGTTTTTTTTTGTTATTTCGTCAGAGAATTCGACAATGTTTTTATTTTGGTTGGCAAATTTTTATAACAAAGTAGGTACATATATATCTAGGTATATGTAGCTATATATCGTTGGTTTATTTAAATTGATCAGAGTTTACATTAAAAAATTAATAACTTTGAAAAATTTACTTAATACCTTTACGTTTTACGATTGTAAACTGAAGATATATAAAAAAATATGAAAGCTTAAATCTGAAATTAGAAACATTTAAATTTATAATTATTTCATTTTTATATTTATTTATTATTTTGATTTGAAATATAATTAATTTTTTATGTGTAATAGCTAACATTTTTTTTTAAGTTAAATAAGTATAAGAGAGTAAACAGAAAACATAACTTTGGCAAATTAAATATTATTTTTTTTTTGTATTATGTGTTATCCGTTTTTATTATAAAATAAATCTTTTCCCACACATAAATAATTCACTATTATTGTTTATGTTTTTATTTGCAATTTTAAAGTTAAATAATAATATATTGTGTATATTTTTTTCATGCTTTAACTTAGCAACATAAATAAAATAAATAATATCTTTTATATATATGTATATACAGATGAAAATTTTACTGTTCACAATTTTCACTTTCATTTTATTTTGTCACGTTTTTCATGTACATAAATAAATAAATAAAAAAATACTTATGTATATAATATTATAATAATAGTTTAGTTAGAGTAAAATCATATAATAAAAAAAATTTAAATATAATTTAATTTAATTTTCATAAAGTTTTCTATATATTTAATTTTTTCTTTATATACAAATTATATTTTTAGTTTTTTTTTTTAAATCAAATTTATTCAATATGCGAATTAAAGTTTTGTAATTTATTTTATTTTTAAATTAGCGGCCTAAATTTTATACATATTCCTATTTTATTTAATTAAATTTAAGAGCTAATAATAATTCACTTAAAAGATTATTTAATATTTCTTGGAATTAAGTAATATTTTTTTTAAGAAATTGTAGTTATATTGAATTTAAATAATTCTTCTTCATATTTTTTTATTCTTCTTCTTGGTACTTGGCTCAATTGACTCGATGTGGTCCTACACTAACACCAAATATCTCACAATTTATGGCTTCTAATTAATTTGAATTTATTTAAAATACATATACCTTGATAGAATTTCCAGGTCTGGGTTCGGATTCTCTAACATCCGAATTACAAAATGACGAGTGATTATCCGAAATTTCGACAAATGTCAATTTTGTAAAGAATTATGGATACTCGTAAATTACAAGTATAGTTTTAGGTTTGGGTTATCGAATTTCGGACAATAACTCGTAATTTAAACATTTCGGATGTTAGCAAATTCGGACCGGACCGGACCCTGATCTTAATAAACCTTTTGCAGCTAATAATAAACTTTTGTCCATTTCAATATAGAACTTTTTTATTTGAAATTTTAGCTGAAAAAGGTTTATTCAGACCTGGAAATGCTATATAACTCTTTGCAGTTGATAAACTCTTAAATAATATGCACCGTAAAATAGTACAGTGTGCACACTATAAATTTGAAATTAATAACTTTATAGCATTTATAATTTCAATACACCATACTCGTATATTATATAAGTATAGTTCAAAATTAGAAATAATAATTACTAAATACATTAGTCATTAGTAATGCATGAAACTGTTTATAATCAAATAATTAATCATAGATTTGTTTCTTCTTTTAAATATTATTTTTCTAAACATATTATTATATTAATTATAAGATTTATTTGCATAATAAGCTTATTAGTAAAAAATACTTTTAAGTTGCATAATATTATTTATTTATCTATCATAAAAAAAATACAAATATTATTTCTATATTAAATAAATATATAATCATATGTTCCTTCCAAAGAAAATAGTTTTCTTAGCCAAGGTTAAAGATTATCAAACTTTAAAAATAAAAATTATTTTAATATTCAATTATTTTTCTCTTTATATTTTACAGTCAATCAGTACTACATACAACTATAGAAATATACAAAAATAAAACTAATTTGTAAATATGCTTTGTTAAAATAACTGATAACAAAAAAAAAATTCTTCCAAAAATTGTGACTAATTTAGGGAAAAATATATTAATTAAAAATGTTAAAGTGTTTATATCAAATTTCAATTATTTTTATTATCAATGTTAATTGTGGCTTAATAAAAAGAGAATTATTTCCTAATAATAATCAAACAACGAAAACAAATTTGGATTTAATAAATTTAATTAAAAATGTTACAATACCAAATACTACTACACAACGATCATCAGTTACAACAGAAATAACTACAAATTTAGATATAAATTTAACGACAACAACACCAACAACAATAACTACTGATGATTCTTCGATTATTATAGTAAATCACGAAAATAATACATTATTGCCACAAAATGTTAACTCTACAAAAGAAGAACAAACTGAAAAAAATTCAAATAATGAAAATTATATAAGGACAACAACGAATTTAAATAATTTAAATAATGAATTAAGTACAACAACTGACCAATCCCAATTAGATGAATTGTCAACAATATTGAATGATGTTGAAGTTACTACTAAAAATAATGAACAAGGGTAATTTTTTTCATATATACATACTTTAAAAATAACATTATTATTTTAAAACCGCGCCAAAAATACGAAAAATGTTTACATAATTGAAATATTTGATTTATTAAATCTAAAATGGAATTGAGGTATGTGAGCGAACTGTAGTGTATTTATACATTTGTGAATTATATATTAATTTGAATCAATTCTTTTATAGAATTTAGTTTTCTATATACATATTTAATACCAATATGTAATATGAATTTCTAAATTTGGTTAAATAATGCCTACCATAATTTAAACCATAATATAAATAGAATATTCTATTTAAGTTTAAATTCAAATGAGAAAAATCAATTTCAAATTTACTTATACAAAATCATTTGAACTTAATTTAGTTTTTTAAATAAAATTTGATGTTATTCAAAATTCAATTAATTACTTTTTAGATCTAATAATTAAACGATTTTTTTTTAAATCTAATTAATCAGCTTTATCATTAATGCGAGCTATATCTTAGTTATGTAATATTTTTAGTCTTAGTTATATCTTAGTTATGTAGTATAGTTTAAATATCAATTATAGAAAAAAGTCTTAGAAATTATTATATGAAAAATGATAAAATACCTTTAAATTGTCCTTTAAATTTGCTGTAATTTCTAGCTACTATTTAAAATTTTAATATTTTAATTTATCTATTATATTTTTTTCCCCATAAGTTTTGCTACAATTTTTATCTTTAATCTCATTTCCAGGAATATTTTAATGAAATCCGATTATACAACAGAACTAATAGATGAAAATTTATTCTCAACTACAGATAATATAGTAGATGATACAACAACAACAACTACTACTACTGATAAACCAATAATAATATTAAATAAAAATGATAATTTCAAAAATCTTACTATCAATAATAATAATAATTTAAATTCAACTTTAAATCAATTTAAATTAAATAATCTAAATAAATTAGAAAATTTTAGTACAATATCAACAACAGAATTATTAAATAATAATCTATCAACGACTACATTAAAATCAATAACTAATCATCATCAATTAAAATTAAATAAAAATTATGATATTGTTACAAATGAAATTGGTAATTTAACAATACCAAATTCAACTAGTAATAATATTAAATTTGCAAAATATTTTAAAGAAAATTCAACAAATACAAAAAATTTAACATTTATAGATAACAGTGATGGTACAAAAAATAATGTTAAAGATAGTAAAGAAAAATTAAGAGAAAGTGATAATAATAATGTAAATATAAGTGAAATTACTGAAATCACAGAAAATATTCATAATATAAATTTAAATAAAGTTTTAAATAATTCAGCATTAGTTTTACCAAAATCTTCAACATCAAATCCAATAACAACTTTGTCAACTGATTCAAGTGTAACATTAATAAAAAATAAAGAAAATTATTTGCCATTACAAAATAATCTTAGTAGTATTAGTTATCATGAAGATGTTAATAGTGTAGAACAAAATAATTTAATGAAAATTGAGGAAAAGAAAATTTTAAATAGTAGTAGTAGTACATCTACCGTAAATAATCATAATAATTATCAAGACAGTATAAATAATAATAATATGAACGATATAAAAAATAGTTTAAATGATATAAAAACAGTTCATTTTAGTTCTATTGAAACTATTATAAAAGATATACCAACAATATCAACAACTTTAACCACCGAAACGATTAAAATTTTTAATTCTACTCCTACTTCTATTACAAATGAAAATTTATTAAATATACAAAATAGTACAACAGAAAATTATCAAAATTTAAATATTTATTTTAACAAAAATAGAAGTACTACAACAAGACAACCAAATTTTACAAAAAATTATTTAAATAATGTTAGTATGTTAACAACAACTGAAATAAACGATACTACTACGAGTACTGTGGAAAATAATGTATCAGATTTATTTGCAACATCTACTGAAGTTGATTTTCTGTTGACAACAGAACTTAATAAAAACGATAATAATAATAGTGTAGATATGTTGGAAAATTTCAATAGTACATCATCTTTTCCAACTACAGAAACTTTAACAACATCTACATTAAATCAACTTATAACCGATAATAATAATTTTACAACTGATACAACAAATAATAAACAATTTAGTTTGACAACACCAATAAATGAAGAATTATTTTCGAGTACTGTACCCGAGAGTTCAATTGAAACAAATTTTATTGAAAAAACTGATAAATCAATAATCACTTCAAATACAACACCATACCTCAAAAATAATTTATCTATAACAACTGTTACACCATCCGAAATGGATAATATGAAGCAACATGAAGATAATATTAATAATAATGATACAATAATTAATTTCCTTACAACAACTAATGAACCAACATCGGAAGAATCCACATCTATGAATAATATTGTAAAACTGATTAATGATACTACATCTAACATAATGACCCCAGTTATTAATGAAAATTTCAATAAGAACCAGAGTTTAGAATATGATGGTATGGAACGTAGTAGTAATGATCCAGATTATAATGTTATAATTGCAATATCAGTTAGTGTTATTGGTATTGTTGCATTAATATTATTAGTTGGATTTTTATATGTAATGAGAAAAAGACAAAAACAATTAACATATGGTCAAAGATGTCGACCAGTTAGTTTAGATGCATATAGTTTAGATAATGTATCTATATATAATAGTGTACGTCGTAAAGCAGCATTAAGAGCATCAAAACGTTCATATGGTAATGCTGCATTTGATGATCCAGCATTAGTACATAATAATATGCCAATAATTGATTTAGCAAAATTTGTTGAAAGAAAAAGTGCAATTAATGAAGAATTTAAAAATATACCACAGATAATTGCACGAATGGATGAAGTACCACAAGGATGTGAAGAAAAAAATAGGCATATATAAATATATTTTTCATTAATATATATAATATTTATAAATTTTTTGTAATTTATTTTTATAGATATGCAAATGTAATACCATTACCAGAAACACGAGTTATTTTACAACAAATTGATAATGATGAAAAAACTGAATATATAAATGCTAATTTTGTTAGGGTACAAAATATAAATTTATATTAATTTAAAATTAATAGAACTTTATTAAATTGTTTTTAAAAATTTTATTTTAGGGTCCAAAGGATTCACCAAATTATTATATTGCTTGTCAAGCACCATTAGAAAGTACTGTTGTAGATTTTTGGAGAATGATATGGGAACAAAATTCTCGTGTTATTATAATGGCAACAGATTTAATTGAAAATGGAATTGAAAAATGTGCAGATTATTTACCAGCATCTATAACATTAGATAACCATGTTATTTTTGGTGATTTTCAAATAACATTAAAAAATCGTGAAGTTAAAGAGAAATATGCTGTATCAATATTATATCTTAAAAATATGGAAACAAATTTATCACGTGAAATTACACATTTTTGGTATCAATGGCCAGAAACTGGTGTACCTAGTGATTATGCTGGTGTTATAGCAATGTTATTGGAGACAAGAAGTGCACTTAAAACTTCAAATATTAATGATCAAATTGATAAAGAAACAAAAACAGAAAATGATGGAAAAATCATAAATGCAGAATCAAATGGAAATATAGAAAATAATAATAAAGGATTAGTAAAAACTCAGGGGTTTGTATATTGATTTATATTTTATCAAAACCTTTAAAATAATAATTAATCACTAAATTTATTTTTTAGACCCCTAGTAATACATTGTTCACCAGGAACAGGTCGAACAGGTACTATAACATCTATTGATATTGCTCTTAGAAGTTTAGAAACTACAAAACATGTAGATATACCACAAATTGTATATTATGTTCGAAGAGGACGAGCATCGTCTGTCCAAACAACAGAACAATATGAATTTATATATAGGGTAGTTAATGTTTATGCTACAAAAATTACTGGTTCTACTAATGATAACTAATTAATATTGAAATAATAATTAAACTTTATTATTTTCATAATTATTATTATGTATTTAAATACAAAAAAAAAACATTATAAATTATAGCTGTTTATATATATATTTTTATAATTGAAATTAATCCTCTGTATTGTGATATTTATGGTAATTATAATTTTAAAACAATATTTAAATTGTTAAATATGAATAATAATAATATTAAAATCAAAAATTTATATAACAGCGTTGTTGAAATGTAATAATGTATATATATATTATAAATAAATTGCATATAAATATATTCTATTAAATTTATATAATTAAATTGTATTTATATTAATTATGATTTTATAAACAATAATCAGATTAAAGAAAGTATAAATGGTGCTAATTAAGTGAAAGTCTCTGCAATTCCCTTAATTAGTGCTAGACTAAAATATTGGTGTTCTATTTTTAACATGAAAATACATATGTATATATAATAAACATCGTCGTGTAAAAACTAGGTCGCACTGCGATCAAAATGATATCATAAACATTTCTGCCATGGCATATGTAAATGTAATGTTAGAATATAACACATCTTAACACGTTGCTTGTTATACTGCAACATTTTTTGTGTATCTGATAGTTTGTTGAGAGAAAAGAAGTAAAGCTACATTTTTCCGTCATTTTGCCTTTGTTTCTATATCTATAGTGGCTGTTTATACACGCCTGCCCAGGCGACTGCCTGAACCATTTTCGTAGAAGAGAGGTAAGTGCGGGCAGAGGTAAAAAAAGTTCAAAAAATTTAGAAATTTTTTCTGTTGCCCCGTTCCTCTCCATTTGTTTCAAGTTTCCATAATTCCTTTTTTGTCAAAAATTTATTATTATTTTCAAACTGCCGGACGAGTAACATCTCCGGAAGAAAATATTTTTCATTGACCATAATTTTCAAACTGCCGAACGAGCAACATCTCCGGAAGAAAATATAAATAAATTAGTAATTGTGGAAAATATAAACAATATTTTTATTAGTGAAATATTTTCCATTATTTCTAATTATTATTTTTTTACAAATGATTTTGCAGATAATTATTATATCTTTTTCTAAAAAAAAATTATATTTTTATATTTATATAAAGATAAAAGAAGGATTTCAAAATTATTATCGTAATACTTATATATTTATTGGACTTTATTTGTTTGGCCTTAATTTCCTTTTTCATTTTTGTTATACAAAGGAAAATAAAATATTATAGAAAGATGGAAAATAGTAAAAAAATTGAGCTTTCTAACTTTGTTTAAAATGAATTAATCCTTCTTTTTTCTTTTAAATGTTGAACTATGAAGTATTATCTTATCTTTCTATATCGTAATATCAAAACTTCAATTGAGTCATATATAGAACACTAATTTATAACTATGTATTATAAAATAAAATTAGAATAATATAATAAAAATGTAATAATTGCTTAATACAAATAGAGAAATATTTATATAAAAACAAATAAAATAGATTTCATATCTAATAGATTTCATAGATTTTATAATCGTAATGATAAATCAAAACTAATAATTTTCAGGTTTTTTATTTTCGGAATATAAAAAAAATCAGGATAAATATATATATCTCTCTGTCCTTAATTTTTTTAAATCTGTCTCTATATTATTATACATATAATAATATAGACAATAAATATGTATATAAAATATTATATAAATATTTATATAATAAATTTTCTATGTTTCACGGAAAAAATATAGAGCAAATAAATATTAATATTAATATTAATACTGAATATTAATGAAATATATAATTAAAGAGGAGGAATTAAGAAACAGAGGAGGAATTAAGAATTTTGTGATATGTTTTTATAAAACAAATATTAAAATAATATTAAATTAAATTATATTTAATATTTTTTTATATTGAAAACAGTGATGGATACGTCGATCGCATTATTCGAGGAACCACAAATTTGGCAAGCATCATAGCTGAAAGTTATACTTGTAGTCAAGTATAATATTTTACATAATTTTAGATAATTTATACCATGTATAATATACACAGAAACAAATATATTATATTTATTATACATAGTATTAATTATCTAAACTCAATTAAAATGTAAAATATTATACTTGACTCTACAATGAAATTAATTCAAATTCATGATTAGTTAAATATTTGTATTTACGAATATGTAGTAAAACTTAGATTTATTAATACTTGTACCTCTACGATTATGCGCTTCGTGGCTCATTAAGAGTTACAAGTTACAACTCTAGCATTCAAAATCAAAATGATTTTTTTCAATTTACGAATGTCAAACTTAACATATTTCAATACCAAAATGTTCCTCAATAAACTCCCCAGGTACGATCTTTTCCCTAAAATTCAGTTTCGGCCATTTTGAAATTGTTGAATTTTAAATGAAAAAATTGGGTGAGGAAGGCGCATCTAATCACAAAAAGTATATCAAGTCGCTCCTAGGCAGGCGTGTATAAACAGCCACATATACATTTCTGCTTTGACGCCACTGTTGAATATGATTATTTTAGAGAGCATTTTTTATAATGATGATAATCTTTTTCTTTTTAGATAGTAATTTAAAGATTTTTACTTATGGTAAATAAGATACTTACAATCTATTCATATTAAATAAAAATTAACCAAGTTTTTAGTATAGTATAGGTATTTAATAATTTAAAAAGACTGTGGTAAATTTACAGATCATTTATTCTTCTGAACAAATTCGATCGATTATGTATAGTCCTGAATTTCAGGAAATTTAAAAATATTTGTTAGAAATTTTTTGTCCTTAGATTGCGGAGCAAAAGCATTATATACACAAAATAAATTTGAAGTTGAGAATTTTTTTAGTTTTGTTTTTCAAGTATCTATGATTAAAATTAAAATTGCACATCGGTTGATATCAAATTTACCTATTATATTGAAGATTTACAAATTTCGAGTTATTGGTGAAAAGTGAAAAAAATTACAACTTCTTCAATCTTTATCAATGTTAATAATTTTCGTATGATTTTAAAGGAAATTTAATTTGAAATGTAAGTATACAAAAACATTGTTAAATGTTAAAAGACTTTTTATGTCGTTATTTCTATATTTTTAAGCAATAGAAAACAGAAAACATGTTGGAATAATTTCGGTGTAATTTGAAATGTTTCTCAGTAAAAAATACTATTCGAAAATCTTCAATATAATAGGTAAATTTGGTATCAACCAACTGGTATTATAATTTTAAATTATTTTTTGTCAGAAATAAAAGTTCCAACATATTTATTACACCTATTAAACTTTGCAGCTTAATTAGTCTATTTAATTAGTTACAATCATGTTATCAAAACAATCATATGTCTATCCAATGAAATCCAATACAAAAATTAAATAAAAATTAATTCAAAATATAATTACTAAATAAAATTTTATTGAAAAATTTCTTCCAATATTAAATAAATAAACATTCAATTAAATAAACATCTGTACAAGAACCAAAAAGCTAATAAAATAATAAAAAATATTATTAGTTTTTTAATACTAGCTTTGGTAACACTCTTTACTGTCCGAATTATTTGATTATTTAATTCAAATACTTTTCGGCTTTCCTCTAATAAATTTTCCTTTTGTTCATCATTTAATTCATTTGCTGCTATTTGATCAATATTATCTCTCATTAATTTTTTCAAATCTGCAATTGTATAATCATCGAAATGTGTTAATTTTTCACCAGGACATATTGTTTCAATATTTGATATTGGATATATTTGTCGTGCTATAGATCTCTTCTTTTGTAAAATTTGTCCACCAGATAATAAACCCATATATAAATGATATACATATGCTATTAAAAGTATTGGATCATTTTTCTTTAAATCTTTTAAATGTTGAAGATAATTTGAAACTTCAGGACGTAAAACATAATTATTTTTCCAATTTTCACCTAAATAATATTGTAAATCATCTTCAATTGCATCACGTCTATAAAATATTACTGGCAAAATGTTTGTTGGTACATTTTCTTCAAGATATTTAAAAATTTCATAAAATACTAATACACCATCTGCCCATACAGAATTATCTGAAAGTGCTGTAATAATATTTTGTTGTGTTAAAATGTAATATCATTTTTCAATTAAAAATTTAGATGTACCTACATCAAATATTTCTGATTGGATATTGTATTGTACTTTGTACATGATTGTACTTACCGAAAGCTAGTTTAGCATTTACAAGAGCATCACTTATTTTGTGAACAGTTCTAGTAGCTTTTCTCATTTGTACACAGAAACTATTATTATTTAGTCTAAGTGCCATATTTCTTTTTTAACCACCAAGAACAAAGGAAAATTACAATTATTTTAAAATTATGGATTCATCCACCGAAGAAAAACAAAAACATATTCTATGCAAAAGAGAACTGTCAAAAATTATTTTTTTTGTTATCAGCTTTCTTTAAATGCTGAACACAGTGAGTAGACGTAGACACGTTCATTTTTCGAAAATGTTAATTCGGTTTCGAATTACTCAAAATATAATTTTTAAATACTAATTTCCAAATCATATTTAAAATAATATTATAAATTAAATTAACTAAATAATAATTGTCTTAATTTAAAAAAATATATAAATTATTTTAAAAATGAATTATGAATATTGAATAACTGGTGGTAATATGAAATTAAACTAAAATTAAAAGTATTATGTAAAAGTGATTATAAACTATATAAAAATTAAATATTGAGATATTTAAGAAGGTATGTATATGTATATGATAATAACCAATGAATTTATTCGTTATTATCATTATCAAATACATACATCATTAAAATAGTCCCACTCTCAATTCATTATATTTACACCTAAAAAAATATTAAATTATTTTTTCTATATTTTTATAAATAAATATTGATGATATAGTGAAATAAATAAACATTCTTATATTGCTACTGCATTAACACCAGAGACACAATTAGTCTTTTTATGTTTAAAATTAGAAATATAAATTTTAGGAATTTTTGTGATTGAAATATTTCTGTACCAGGTACCAGGTCAGATACAAAAATAACACTATTAAATTGGAATGTAAAATATCTGCTAGAAAACTGTTAATCTATAGAAACCTGTTACCGAATTGATAACTTCAACTGTTAGTCTCTGTTATCCATTTGTTATCAACATTTAAATTGTTATATTTAATTAACTATAGCGTATTAATTAATTCCGATGTTATATTTAAATTTTAATAGGCACATTTCTATCTTTGATCCAATATATGAATATCAACTCTTCAGTAATATCTTTGTATATATAGAAATATATAGTATATAGTACTATCAAAGCCGTATACGGCTTTGGTACTATCACTTAGCTCGATTTTTTTGATAAAGTGCGAACTAAAATATAGTATAGACATAAATCATATATTTGCGCTATCTAGGCTGGTGTCTATGGACGGGGAATTTTAATTATAATAAAAATATCCAATCCAAATCCAAATTTCTTTTAATTTGCCCTAGTAATAGCATAATAGCAAGAAAAGCTAGAATAAATTTTGTTTTTATTTTCACTAGATTTCGTTTTTCAGGTTGGTTAAAAATATAGAAATCTTTGTCTGATATTTATGTTCTATATATGAAATTAAAGATTGAAATCTTTTTTTTTTCAGAATCTGTATGGTTTTTTTTATTGTATCTTAATACAATATTGTATCTTTCAAGTTTATTTTTTGCTATAACTTTTGGGCAAATTAAAAGATATTTGGAATTGATTATAATTATAATTATTGTTGAATCTATCAAAATTATAATTGAAAAAATAAATTTATAAAATATCAATGTATAAATAGAAAAAACTATTTATATATTTTATTAATAAGAAATCATAAAATTCAAATTACAATTTAATAATAATAATAATAAAGATAAATCAAGTATTTTTATAATGAATTTTCATTTGTTTACACATAGTTTATATATACTTTATTAAATTAATTTATATAGACAATTGTAATCTAGTAATCAAGCTTTAAAATTTTATAAAACATTGATCCATCAAGTGCATTAAATTAAATTCATTAAGTAAAATAAATAAAATAAAAATATTTGTGTAAGTAAGTAGAAGGAAATATAACCAGTCAGTTGAATTTAAGCAAAAATAATATTATTAATATTAAAATTAATAATGAATATCCGCATATCTAAAAAATACTACGGATTTTTAATATTATTATTAATATGCTTTTATTATAATGTATCAATTGGACAAGAAATGTTACAGTCTATTGAAAAACTGAGACACTATGGTGATAAATATTGTAATGATTTGAATAAACGTAAAACAAATATAACAACAAGTGATGTATTTACACAATTTGAATTTGAGGTAAATATTTATTCATCATTCTTTATACTATTATAATAATAATTTGATGAAATTTTTAGCCTTTATGGATATCAGCGAAAAAGTTTTGGGATGGAACATTTGAAAGTCGAATGAAGAAACAATTAAAAAATCCTAATTCATATCCTTTAAAAGTACATATATGATAAATAATTTCAGAAAATTTTATATTATTTTGTTGTAATAGGTAATTATAGTTCCACATTCTCATAATGATCCGGGATGGTTACAAACTTATTTATCATATTTCAACTATAATACTAAATATATCTTAGATTCAGTAATAACTAAAATGATTGAGCATAAAAAATTTACGTTTATATGGTCAGAAATAAGTTTTCTACAATTATGGTGGGATCAAGCAGAACCAGCTAAGAAAATAGTAAAATATTTCACTCTTATTATAAAAATAAATGAATTATTATTATTATTTAAATATAGGCATTAAAAAAATTAATTGATTCTGGTAGATTTGAAATAACAACAGGTGGATGGGTAATGACAGATGAAGCAAATGTTCATATTTATGCAATGGTTGATCAACTTATTGAAGGTAAAAAATAATACTACTATATTATTTTTAAAATTTTCTATTCATTAATTATTAAGTATATAGGTCATCAATGGATAAAAGCAAATTTAAATATAAAACCAACAATTGGATGGTCTGTAGATCCATTTGGTCATGGTGCTACATTACCATATTTATTAGCAGCTAGTGATTTTGATGGTATAATTATACAAAGAATTCATTATAATTGGAAAGAATGGTTTGGTAGAAATCAAAATGGTGATTTTATTTGGGAAACAAATTGGGATATAACTGATAATAATGGTGAAAATATTAAACGTAATATATTAACACATCATATGCCATTTGATTTATATACAACAACAACTGGTTGTGGTCCACATCCTGATGTATGTGCTAGATTTGATTTCCGTTTTACATATAGATCTGATGTAGATGTATTAAACGAAGCACATATATTAATGGCACAATATGCTCGATCTGCATCATTATTTAAACATAATATTGCCTTAATACCAATTGGTGATGATTTTAGTTTTCGAACACCAGAAGAAATTGATAATCAATATCTAAATTATAAACACATAATTGATTTTATTAATAATAATAGTAGATATTTTTTTAAAACAAATATTACATTTGGTACACCAAAAGATTATTTCAATTCAATTAAATTACGTTCAAAAGAATTTCCAACATTAAAAGGTGATTTTTTTGTATATTCTGATATAACAAAAGGTAAACCAGCATATTGGTCTGGTTATTTTACAACACGTCCATATTATAAAATTTTAAGTAATGATTTAGAACATAATTTACGATCATGTGAAATATTATTTACAATTGCATATAATATTGTTCGACAACATAAAAATCAAGATTTAATTAATTATTTAAAAATAAATTATTATAAGTTAATATTAGCTAGACGTAATTTAGGTTTATTTCAACATCATGATGCAATTACTGGTACATCAAAATTATTTGTTATGGAAGATTATAGTAAAAGATTATTTAAAAGTATTTCAGATACAATTAAATTACAAGAATTTACAATTGAAATTTTATTACAAAATAATAGTTATTATAATAATTTTTTATATAATGATATACGTAATTATTCATATATATTACCTAAAAAAAGATTAATAACATTTAATGATAATAATGAAAAATTATTTGTTATATATAATTCATTGGCACAAAAACGTATTGAAATAATGTCAATACGAACTGGAACCCCAAATGTATTAATATTAAATGAAAATGGTTTACCTGTTGAACAGCAAATAAATCCAGTATGGAATATAATTCATAATAATAAAAAAGAAGAAAATCCAATTAGAATATCAACAATAGAATATGAAATAATATTTTTAGCAATATTACCACCATTAAGTTTATTAACATATCGTATATTAGCAACTAATAATTCAAAAATTAATTTTGCAAAAATTTATTGTAATAATAATTGTGATATTAATGATAATTTACCATTTGAAATGTTTAAATGTGATAATATACAATTAGAAAATGATAAAATGAAATTATCATTTGATGAAAAAAGTGGTTTTTTAACATTAATAACACGAAAAATGATTAATAATAATAATAATAATAGTAAAATAATGAAATTTAATATAAAATTTGGTGCATATAGAAGTAAACAATTTGAATCTGGTGCATATTTATTTAAAACACAATATGGTGAAGATAATTATTTAGCACCATATGAAAATAGAATATTAATAACATCTGGTAAATTATATAGTGATGTTACTGTTATATATGGAACATTTTTATCACATACAATTCGTTTATTTAATACAAATACATATTTAGATAATGGTATTTATATTGAAAATGATATTGATTTTAAATCATTAACATATAATAATAATAAAGAATTATTTATGAGATTTATAACTGATATTGATAATAATGGTAAAAATAATAAACCTGAATTTTATTCAGATCAAAATGGTTTTCAATTTCAGCATCGTATTAAAGTATCTAAAATTGGTATTGAAGGTAATTATTATCCAATAACATCAGCTGCATTTATACAAGATCAATTAAATCGTATAACATTATTAACAACACATTCACAAGGTGCTGCTAGTTTAAAATTTGGTGAACTTGAAGTAATGTTAGATCGTAAAATAAATTTAGATGATGGTCGTGGTCTTGGTGAAGGTATTATTGATAGTATATTAACACGTCATAAATATTGGATAATTATTGAAGATATAAATATGAAAATAATAAATAATAATAATTATCAAGTATTAAGTTTATATTCAAATTATTTAGGTAATAGTCTTAGATATCCACCAAATCTATATTTTATTGAAAATGATCAAAAAGGTAATATAAAAAGAAAATTAAAAAGAAAATTAAATTTTATTAAAGATAATTTTCCATGTGATTTACATTTATTAAATATTAGAACATTAACTAGTACTAAAAATAAAAAATATAAAAATTTACCATCACATTCGGCATTGATCTTATTACATAGACAAGGATATAATTGTTATATTAGTGATGAATTAAATTTTTGTAATAATACTAATATGTTAAATATATCAGAGTTAATTTTTAATAATCTTGAAATTGAAAAAATTGAAAGTACATCATTGACTGGATTAAAAAATATGGGATCAATAAAGAAATTTCCAAAATTATCAATTCAACCAATGGATATTAAAACATTTAATATTACTTTTAAATATGTAGTATAATATTTCAGAATAATATTTAAGTAATTAAAAAAATAAAAAATGTTGTTCTTGATTAGTTAAAAATTTTTTTAGTTTTGAAGCTTTTGAATTTTGGTGCCTATTATCAGAATAATCTATGGATTTGATGGTTAATACTCGTAGATTGTTGATTACCTAAACAGATTGGAATTATTTGAACGATAAACGATCATATATTTATGGTCTATCTTCATCGAACCTTATCTTTCATATTCAGCAACATTTATCCATATTCAAAATTTTACTTACACTATAAATGATTTTTAGTGTTTTTTAGTAATTTTCTCCAAAAAAGGCATAATTTTTTTGGCACATTTTTGTATTTTACTTTCCCGTTGATTCAGAAATATTTCATCTATTCAAGATATTTAAGTTTTCTCTTAAATTTGGAAACAAATCAAATTTGGTATCACCATCGATCAACAATTTTAATTATAACAAAATCATTTCAAATTGAGTATTTATTTAAGATTTGAGTATTCGTATTTAATACATGATTTAATATATTTTCTATGATACTTATATTATCTATGATTTTGAAAAAAGTATTCTTTTAAGTTGAGAAACATCTAATCTCCACAAACTTAAATTTTATTTGCATATCTTTCATATAATATTACATCAATTTATGTTTGTTTTCTAACTGAGAAGAAAATTGAAATTATGTAATTTATACTAAGTCCGCTGTTTATAAAGCCGTTAAGGCACGAGGGCTATTATGATATATTTCGTCCCTGCCACGGGACTCTTCAGATAACTTTATTTTCTGTCCTGAAATATATAAATATATTAAAAGGAATTAGATAGATAGATGAGAATATCTATTAGACACGACTTGATATTTTTACATCCCTTGTTTGTCTTATGACTAAATGCGAACCATAGCTATCTCAACGATAATAATGTTATAATTGCCCAATCTCTCTAATGTACAACAGAAAAAATTCAGCAAACAGATAATTCTGCTGAATAACCAGGTGATACATTTAAAGAAACTGATAGACATCCGAGCCAGGACGTTATAGCCGAGGTAAGTGCCCCCGACGGGATGGGATAAAATTTTTAAAAAAGTATTCTTTTAAGTTGAGAAACATCTAATCTTTACAAATTTAAATTTTATTGGCATATCTTTCATATAATTAAGTTAATTATTTAATTAATAAACTTCAGCTTGAAAAATTAAATAAAACTTCCTTTTATTTTTAAAAGGTTCTTTATTCTTAGATCTCCAAAAGTAAACTCACAGAAGTTATCTTAAAAAAATGTATTTATAAGCTTTGATTTCTATGCTTCCTAAAATTATAATGTATAAACAATCTGTGATTTCTATGCTTCCACAAATTATAATGTAAACAATATTTGATTTCTAAGCTTCCAAAAATTATAATGTAAACAATAAATTCATCTTAAAAATAAAGCACTTGAATAAACAAAGCTTAAATTATGCTGATGCTCTAAAAAGCATCTATGTAGATATTTAAAATAAACAAATAGCAATAAATGAATAATGGGCTTCTAGAATATTCTTATATAACACCACCGCCCTTAATGTGGTTTGCAGTCCCTGGAAATGGATCATTTTTACTTAAATTAGAAAATTCTACTTTTGTTATTACATTATTTTTCTGTTTAAGACATTTCTTTTTAAAATAAGACATTTCTTTTTAAAATTATTATTATTATGACAATTATTATTACTAAAATTGCAGTTATACTAAAATGAGTTACATTACTTTTAAATTTAATATGTGTAATTTCTTCTCTATTCTGAATATTTTCTAAATTAATTTTTTCCAATGTCAAATTATCAATTATTTTTGTAAAGTTTACATTTACAATTGGTATTATAACAGTTTGTGTAAAATTTTCAACTGTATTGTAAAATACATAATTATTTATTTTTATCTTACAATTAGTGAATTTAATAACACTATTATTTTTTATTATAATATTCTGATCCATACAATTATGTTGTAATTCTGTAACAGGGATATTTTTTGTTATAACTAAATCATTAAAAATTTCTTCAACTGAAGTAATATTATTAATTTTCATTTTACAAATATTAGTTTTTTGAAAAACATTTCTTAAACAATGATTATTGTGAAATTGTAAATTCTTCTTTTGTATGATTTTATCGTTATTTAAAAATACATTATTATTTTGAATTAGGACTGATTCTATGTCATTGTCTAGCTGTTCATATTGGGAATTAGGAAAGGGTATTATTAAAGCATTAAAATATTTTTCAGACGTAAAGTCCGGAATACCAATAGCAAATATTATAGTATTTTCCTTTAAATATACGCTATTTCGAATGAATGGCAACATTTTAGTAGTAATATTATATTTGTTAATTTCTTTTGCTGTCAGAACATTATGAGGCAATACATTTAAAGCGCTTAACAATAAAATACTTGAAATTTCTTCGAGTTGTTTATTAACTGTAAGAATATTCGCTTCGCATAGATTTGTAAAACTAATTTCGATTTTTCGTGAGAGATTTCTATTTTAGTTTGTATTTTATTAACATGTTCTGCTATACTGTTTAGATTTTTTATTAAATCGTTATTTATTATTACCTGTTTATTTAATTCATTAGTTATTTGTTCTGTATTATCATCTAAATTATTTAAATGATTGTAAATTTCTATTGCATTATCATTATCCATTGTTCCTGCAAGAAATTTCATAGCTGATCCCCAAATATTTATTAGTCCACGTTTTGTTCTTTTGTCTTTATGAATGTGAGGTGTTATAATGTAACACCTTATTTAGTGTGTAATTTTGTTAATGTTATTTCCCTATTTAAAAATATGAATTCGTCATCTGTCTCATTAAAATTTAATGATTTAATGTTTTGCTCTATTGCTTTTATGATGTTTTCATAATCATCAAGGTTGATAATATGTAATATTTTTGTATATGTCTTAACAACTAATTTTTCATCCATTTTAAAAAGTATGAAACCATTTTCACTATTTACCGGAATTATTTCAATAGATTGGGCATTTAGTAGCTTAATTATCATTAAAAGCAATAATAAGGCATACATCTGGAAAGAAATTAATTTTGATATTTATATTTTCGTTTTTTCCGTTTTTCGCAATATTAAATATTTTTGTTATTTCTAGTGTCTATGACATATTTATTTGACGTTTTAAAGTTTGTTAGTTTTTTGTATTTGGGTTTGTTTTTCGTAATTATTCTATTAATTACAATGTTATCTTTTAAATTATATTTTTTATCACGCTTTTCATTTAATTTATCAAAATGAAATTTTTAATATCATTTTGATCAAAGTTGTTATTAATAAAATCTATTGGTCGTAGTTTTGTTGTGGAATGTATTTTATTATTATAACATACAAATGCTTTAAATATTCTTTCATCTATTTCCTCATCCTTGGAATTTTCTACTTCCATAATACGTAAATGTTCGTTTAAAGTTCCATGTAATCGTTCTATATCAGCATTGCCTGTTTTATTACCTGGCGTGGTTACATGAGATTCTATTGCATTTTCTTTAGGGAATAGTTCAACGGAATTATGCAAAATACAACGTTCATTATCATAAATTAATTTTCTCATTTTTCCCAAAAATCTAATTCTTTCTTTTAAAGCATTTAGAATTGATATCCATGTTCTATCTTGTAATTTATGTATAGTAGCATATTTACTTAATTTATTTATAGTAGTAAGATACATAATATTTCTATATGGAAACCAAATGTCAATATGCACAATGTCATTTGGTTTAGTTGCAGTTTCAGTTATTTGATAAGGTAATTTTATAGGATTTCGGTCATGTTTTGCTAAAGTACATGTTTCGCAGTTATTTATGAATTTATTTATTAACTTTATCAAAAATTATTTTTTATTATAATATTCTGATTAAAAATATTAAATTATTTTTTCTATATTTTTATAAACAAATATTGATGATATAGTGAAATAAATAAACATTATTATATTGCTTCTGCATTAACACCAGAGACACAATTAGTCTTTTTATGTTTAAAATTAGAAATATAAATTTTAGGAATTTTTGTGATTGAAATATTTCTGTACCAGGTACCAGGTCAGATACAAAAATAACACTATTAAATTGGAATGTAAAATATCTGCTAGAAAACTGTTAATCTATAGAAACCTGTTACCGAATTGATAACTTCAACTGTTAGTCTCTGTTATCCATTTGTTATCAACATTTAAATTGTTATATTTAATTAACTATAGCGTATTAATTGATTCCGATGTTATATTTAAATTTTAATAGGCACATTTCTATCTTTGATCCAATATATGAATATCAACTCTTCAGTAATATCTTTGTATATATAGAAATATATAGTATATAGTACTATCAAAGCCTATACGGCTTTGGTACTATCACTTAGCTCGATTTTTTTGATAAAGTGCGAACTAAAATATAGTATAAACATAAATCATATATTTGCGCTATCTAGGCTGGTGTCTATGGACGGGGAATTTTAATTATAATAAAAATATCCAATCCAATTCCAAATTTCTTTTAATTTGCCCTAGTAATAGCATAATAGCAAGAAAAGCTAGAATAAATTTTGTTTTTATTTTCACTAGATTTCGTTTTTCAGGTTGGTTAAAAATATAGAAATCTTTGTCTGATATTTATGTTCTATATATGAAATTAAAGATTGAAATCTTTTTTTTTCAGAATCTGTATGGTTTTTTTTATTGTATCTTAATACAATATTGTATCTTTCAAGTTTATTTTTTGCTATAACTTTTGGGCAAATTAAAAGATATTTGGAATTGATTATAATTATAATTATTGTTGAATCTATCAAAATTATAATTGAAAAAATAAATTTATAAAATATCAATGTATAAATAGAAAAAACTATTTATATATTTTATTAATAAGAAATCATAAAATTCAAATTACAATTTAATAATAATAATAATAAAGATAAATCAAGTATTTTTATAATGAATTTTCATTTGTTTACACATAGTTTATATATACTTTATTAAATTAATTTATATAGACAATTGTAATCTAGTAATCAAGCTTTAAAATTTTATAAAACATTGATCCATCAAGTGCATTAAATTAAATTCATTAAGTAAAATAAATAAAATAAAAATATTTGTGTAAGTAAGTAGAAGGAAATATAACCAGTCAGTTGAATTTAAGCAAAAATAATATTATTAATATTAAAATTAATAATGAATATCCGCATATCTAAAAAATACTACGGATTTTTAATATTATTATTAATATGCTTTTATTATAATGTATCAATTGGACAAGAAATGTTACAGTCTATTGAAAAACTGAGACACTATGGTGATAAATATTGTAATGATTTGAATAAACGTAAAACAAATATAACAACAAGTGATGTATTTACACAATTTGAATTTGAGGTAAATATTTATTCATCATTCTTTATACTATTATAATAATAATTTGATGAAATTTTTAGCCTTTATGGATATCAGCGAAAAAGTTTTGGGATGGAACATTTGAAAGTCGAATGAAGAAACAATTAAAAAATCCTAATTCATATCCTTTAAAAGTACATATATGATAAATAATTTCAGAAAATTTTATATTATTTTGTTGTAATAGGTAATTATAGTTCCACATTCTCATAATGATCCGGGATGGTTACAAACTTATTTATCATATTTCAACTATAATACTAAATATATCTTAGATTCAGTAATAACTAAAATGATTGAGCATAAAAAATTTACGTTTATATGGTCAGAAATAAGTTTTCTACAATTATGGTGGGATCAAGCAGAACCAGCTAAGAAAATAGTAAAATATTTCACTCTTATTATAAAAATAAATGAATTATTATTATTATTTAAATATAGGCATTAAAAAAATTAATTGATTCTGGTAGATTTGAAATAACAACAGGTGGATGGGTAATGACAGATGAAGCAAATGTTCATATTTATGCAATGGTTGATCAACTTATTGAAGGTAAAAAATAATACTACTATATTATTTTTAAAATTTTCTATTCATTAATTATTAAGTATATAGGTCATCAATGGATAAAAGCAAATTTAAATATAAAACCAACAATTGGATGGTCTGTATATCCATTTGGTCATGGTGCTACATTACCATATTTATTAGCAGCTAGTGATTTTGATGGTATAATTATACAAAGAATTCATTATAATTGGAAAGAATGGTTTGGTAGAAATCAAAATGGTGATTTTATTTGGGAAACAAATTGGGATATAACTGATAATAATGGTGAAAATATTAAACGTAATATATTAACACATCATATGCCATTTGATTTATATACAACAACAACTGGTTGTGGTCCACATCCTGATGTATGTGCTAGATTTGATTTCCGTTTTACATATAGATCTGATGTAGATGTATTAAACGAAGCACATATATTAATGGCACAATATGCTCGATCTGCATCATTATTTAAACATAATATTGCCTTAATACCAATTGGTGATGATTTTAGTTTTCGAACACCAGAAGAAATTGATAATCAATATCTAAATTATAAACACATAATTGATTTTATTAATAATAATAGTAGATATTTTTTTAAAACAAATATTACATTTGGTACACCAAAAGATTATTTCAATTCAATTAAATTACGTTCAAAAGAATTTCCAACATTAAAAGGTGATTTTTTTGTATATTCTGATATAACAAAAGGTAAACCAGCATATTGGTCTGGTTATTTTACAACACGTCCATATTATAAAATTTTAAGTAATGATTTAGAACATAATTTACGATCATGTGAAATATTATTTACAATTGCATATAATATTGTTCGACAACATAAAAATCAAGATTTAATTAATTATTTAAAAATAAATTATTATAAGTTAATATTAGCTAGACGTAATTTAGGTTTATTTCAACATCATGATGCAATTACTGGTACATCAAAATTATTTGTTATGGAAGATTATAGTAAAAGATTATTTAAAAGTATTTCAGATACAATTAAATTACAAGAATTTACAATTGAAATTTTATTACAAAATAATAGTTATTATAATAATTTTTTATATAATGATATACGTAATTATTCATATATATTACCTAAAAAAAGATTAATAACATTTAATGATAATAATGAAAAATTATTTGTTATATATAATTCATTGGCACAAAAACGTATTGAAATAATGTCAATACGAACTGGAACCCCAAATGTATTAATATTAAATGAAAATGGTTTACCTGTTGAACAGCAAATAAATCCAGTATGGAATATAATTCATAATAATAAAAAAGAAGAAAATCCAATTAGAATATCAACAATAGAATATGAAATAATATTTCTAGCAATATTACCACCATTAAGTTTATTAACATATCGTATATTAGCAACTAATAATTCAAAAATTAATTTTGCAAAAATTTATTGTAATAATAATTGTGATATTAATGATAATTTACCATTTGAAATGTTTAAATGTGATAATATACAATTAGAAAATGATAAAATGAAATTATCATTTGATGAAAAAAGTGGTTTTTTAACATTAATAACACGAAAAATGATTAATAATAATAATAATAATAGTAAAATAATGAAATTTAATATAAAATTTGGTGCATATAGAAGTAAACAATTTGAATCTGGTGCATATTTATTTAAAACACAATATGGTGAAGATAATTATTTAGCACCATATGAAAATAGAATATTAATAACATCTGGTAAATTATATAGTGATGTTACTGTTATATATGGAACATTTTTATCACATACAATTCGTTTATTTAATACAAATACATATTTAGATAATGGTATTTATATTGAAAATGATATTGATTTTAAATCATTAACATATAATAATAATAAAGAATTATTTATGAGATTTATAACTGATATTGATAATAATGGTAAAAATAATAAACCTGAATTTTATTCAGATCAAAATGGTTTTCAATTTCAGCATCGTATTAAAGTATCTAAAATTGGTATTGAAGGTAATTATTATCCAATAACATCAGCTGCATTTATACAAGATCAATTAAATCGTATAACATTATTAACAACACATTCACAAGGTGCTGCTAGTTTAAAATTTGGTGAACTTGAAGTAATGTTAGATCGTAAAATAAATTTAGATGATGGTCGTGGTCTTGGTGAAGGTATTATTGATAGTATATTAACACGTCATAAATATTGGATAATTATTGAAGATATAAATATGAAAATAATAAATAATAATAATTATCAAGTATTAAGTTTATATTCAAATTATTTAGGTAATAGTCTTAGATATCCACCAAATCTATATTTTATTGAAAATGATCAAAAAGGTAATATAAAAAGAAAATTAAAAAGAAAATTAAATTTTATTAAAGATAATTTTCCATGTGATTTACATTTATTAAATATTAGAACATTAACTAGTACTAAAAATAAAAAATATAAAAATTTACCATCACATTCGGCATTGATCTTATTACATAGACAAGGATATAATTGTTATATTAGTGATGAATTAAATTTTTGTAATAATACTAATATGTTAAATATATCAGAGTTAATTTTTAATAATCTTGAAATTGAAAAAATTGAAAGTACATCATTGACTGGATTAAAAAATATGGGATCAATAAAGAAATTTCCAAAATTATCAATTCAACCAATGGATATTAAAACATTTAATATTACTTTTAAATATGTAGTATAATATTTCAGAATAATATTTAAGTAATTAAAAAAATAAAAAATGTTGTTCTTGATTAGTTAAAAATTTTTTTAGTTTTGAAGCTTTTGAATTTTGGTGCCTATTATCAGAATAATCTATGGATTTGATGGTTAATACTCGTAGATTGTTGATTACCTAAACAGATTGGAATTATTTGAACGATAAACGATCATATATTTATGGTCTATCTTCATCGAACCTTATCTTTCATATTCAGCAACATTTATCCATATTCAAAATTTTACTTACACTATAAATGATTTTTAGTGTTTTTTAGTAATTTTCTCCAAAAAAGGCATAATTTTTTTGGCACATTTTTGTATTTTACTTTCCCGTTGATTCAGAAATATTTCATCTATTCAAGATATTTAAGTTTTTTCTTAAATTTGGAAACAAATCAAATTTGGTATCACCATCGATCAACAATTTTAATTATAACAAAATAATTTCAAATTGAGTATTTATTTAAGATTTGAGTATTCGTATTTAATACATGATTTAATATATTTTCTATGATACTTATATTATCTATGATTTTGAAAAAAGTATTCTTTTAAGTTGAGAAACATCTAATCTCCACAAACTTAAATTTTATTTGCATATCTTTCATATAATATTACATCAATTTATGTTTGTTTTCTAACTGAGAAGAAAATTGAAATTATGTAATTTATACTAAGTCCGCTGTTTATAAAGCCGTTAAGGCACGAGGGCTATTATGATATATTTCGTCCCTGCCACGGGACTCTTCAGATAACTTTATTTTCTGTCCTGAAATATATAAATATATTAAAAGGAATTAGATAGATAGATGAGAATATCTATTAGACACGACTTGATATTTTTACATCCCTTGTTTGTC
This sequence comes from Empis stercorea, assembly GCA_949752835.1. Classification (NCBI taxonomy): domain Eukaryota; kingdom Metazoa; phylum Arthropoda; class Insecta; order Diptera; family Empididae; genus Empis; species Empis stercorea. The sequence continues at coordinate 13,755,076 of OX457086.1, forward strand.
TTGTGACTAAATGCGAACCATAGCTATCTCAACGATAATAATGTTATAATTGCCCAATCTCCCTAATGTACAACAGAAAAAATTCAGCAAACAGATAATTCTGCTGAATAACCAGGTGATACATTTAAAGAAACTGATAGACATCCGAGCCAGGACGTTATAGCCGAGGTAAGTGCCCCCGACGGGATGGGATAAAATTTTTAAAAAAGTATTCTTTTAAGTTGAGAAACATCTAATCTTTACAAATTTAAATTTTATTTGCATATCTTTCATATAATTAAGTTAATTATTTAATTAATAAACTTCAGCTTGAAAAATTAAATAAAACTTCCTTTTATTTTTAAAAGGTTCTTTATTCTTAGATCTCCAAAAGTAAACTCACAGAAGTTATCTTAAAAAAATGTATTTATAAGCTTTGATTTCTATGCTTCCTAAAATTATAATGTATAAACAATCTGTGATTTCTATGCTTCCACAAATTATAATGTAAACAATATTTGATTTCTAAGCTTCCAAAAATTATAATGTAAACAATAAATTCATCTTAAAAATAAAGCACTTGAATAAACAAAGCTTAAATTATGCTGATGCTCTAAAAAGCATCTATGTAGATATTTAAAATAAACAAATAGCAATAAATGAATAATGGGCTTCTAGAATATTCTTATATAACACCACCGCCCTTAATGTGGTTTGCAGTCCCTGCAAATGGATCATTTTTACTTAAATTAGAAAATTCTACTTTTGTTATAACATTATTTTTCTGTTTAAGACATTTCTTTTTAAAATAAGACATTTCTTTTTAAAATTATTATTATTATGACAATTATTATTACTAAAATTGCAGTTATACTAAAATGAGTTACATTACTTTTAAATTTAATATGTGTAATTTCTTCTCTATTCTGAATATTTTCTAAATTAATTTTTTCCAATGTCAAATTATCAATTATTTTTGTAAAGTTTACATTTACAATTGGTATTATAACAGTTTGTGTAAAATTTTCAACTGTATTGTAAAATACATAATTATTTATTTTTATCTTACAATTAGTGAATTTAATAACACTATTATTTTTTATTATAATATTCTGATCCATACAATTATGTTGTAATTCTGTAACAGGGATATTTTTTGTTATAACTAAATCATTAAAAATGTCTTCAACTGAAGTAATATTATTAATTTTCATTTTACAAATATTAGTTTTTTGAAAAACATTTCTTAAACAATGATTATTGTGAAATTGTAAATTCTTCTTTTGTATGATTTTATCGTTATTTAAAAATACATTATTATTTTGAATTAGGACTGATTCTATGTCATTGTCTAGCTGTTCATATTGGGAATTAGGAAAGGGTATTATTAAAGCATTAAAATATTTTTCAGACGTAAAGTCCGGAATACCAATAGCAAATATTATAGTATTTTCCTTTAAATATACGCTATTTCGAATGAATGGCAACATTTTAGTAGTAATATTATATTTGTTAATTTCTTTTGCTGTCAGAACATTATGAGGCAATACCTTTAAAGCGCTTAACAATAAAATACTTGAAATTTCTTCGAGTTGTTTATTAACTGTAAGAATATTCGCTTCGCATAGATTTGTAAAACTAATTTCGATTTTTCGTGAGAGATTTCTATTTTAGTTTGTATTTTATTAACATGTTCTGCTATACTGTTTAGATTTTTTATTAAATCGTTATTTATTATTACCTGTTTATTTAATTCATTAGTTATTTGTTCTGTATTATCATCTAAATTATTTAAATGATTGTAAATTTCTATTGCATTATCATTATCCATTGTTCCTGCAAGAAATTTCATAGCTGATCCCCAAATATTTATTAGTCCACGTTTTGTTCTTTTGTCTTTATGAATGTGAGGTGTTATAATGTAACACCTTATTTAGTATGTAATTTTGTTCATGTTATTTCCCTATTTAAAAATATGAATTCGTCATCTGTCTCATTAAAATTTAATGATTTAATGTTTTGCTCTATTGCTTTTATGATGTTTTCATAATCATCAAGGTTGATAATATGTAATATTTTTGTATATGTCTTAACAACTAATTTTTCATCCATTTTAAAAAGTATGAAACCATTTTCACTATTTACCGGAATTATTTCAATAGATTGGGCATTTAGTAGCTTAATTATCATTAAAAGCAATAATAAGGCATACATCTGGAAAGAAATTAATTTTGATATTTATATTTTCGTTTTTTCCGTTTTTCGCAATATTAAATATTTTTGTTATTTCTAGTGTCTATGACATATTTATTTGACGTTTTAAAGTTTGTTAGTTTTTTGTATTTGGGTTTGTTTTTCGTAATTATTCTATTAATTACAATGTTATCTTTTAAATTATATTTTTTATCACGCTTTTCATTTAATTTATCAAAATGAAATTTTTAATATCATTTTGATCAAAGTTGTTATTAATAAAATCTATTGGTCGTAGTTTTGTTGTGGAATGTATTTTATTATTATAACATACAAATGCTTTAAATATTCTTTCATCTATTTCCTCATCCTTGGAATTTTCTACTTCCATAATACGTAAATGTTCGTTTAAAGTTCCATGTAATCGTTCTATATCAGCATTGCCTGTTTTATTACCTGGCGTGGTTACATGAGATTCTATTGCATTTTATTTAGGGAATAGTTCAACGGAATTATGCAAAATACAACGTTCATTATCATAAATTAATTTTCTCATTTTTCCCAAAAATCTAATTCTTTCTTTTAAAGCATTTAGAATTGATATCCATGTTCTATCTTGTAATTTATGTATAGTAGCATATTTACTTAATTTATTTATAGTAGTAAGATACATAATATTTCTATATGGAAACCAAATGTCAATATGCACAATGTCATTTGGTTTAGTTGCAGTTTCAGTTATTTGATAAGGTAATTTTATAGGATTTCGGTCATGTTTTGCTAAAGTACATGTTTCGCAGTTATTTATGAATTTATTTATTAACTTTATCAGTTCTGGATAATAATATTTGGTTTTTATTTCAGAATAGACTTCATTAATTCCTCGATGATTATTTTGTTGATGTTCTTCTTTTATTATTTTCAACATTTCCTCTTTATTCGTTATATTAATTAAATTAATAGAGGATTTGAGCAATTTTAAATTACAATTATTTGACAAATATTTAACATAAATATTTTGGAATTTTAAAAATAATTGAATATCTTCACAATAAATACACGTGATTCCTTTGTCAATTAAGATTTTTTTCATAATTTCCAATATTACTTTCCATATTCACAATTACGTGGTTTTGTATTTTCTTATTAACAACTTTCATAAAAACTTTTTGTTTATTACCTTTCTTTAAAAATATTTGATTTTTAAACAAATTAATAGGTTTTTCACTTATGGGTATGTAATTTAGTTCATCTTCTACACCACTATGAACTGTAACGCCAGTAGACATAACATCCTCGTTATTACTACTTACGTGTTCATCATTTTCATTGTTAAAAATATTTGATAATATAGCTTCATCGCTATTAAATAAAATATCTTTAACCATTTTATTTGTATTTTCTCTCATTTTAATAATTTCATTTTCATTATTTTCATTATCGTTACATAAAATATTTTCATCAATGTTTGTTTCAAAAAATCGACTTAACCCATCCGCTACTTTATTTTCTTTTCCTTTCAAATAATTTATTGTAAAATTATATTCATTTAATTGAATTTTCCATCGTTGTAATTTCATGTTAGGTTCTTTTATGTTATTTAACCATACTAGTGGTTTATGATCAGTACAAATGTTAAATTTTCTACCATATAAGTACGTTCGAAAATATTTAATTGACCATACTATCGCGAATAATTCTTTTTCTGTAGTGGAATAATTTTTTTCATGATCATTTAAAGTATGGTATGCATAGCAAATAGGATGATTATTTTGACTAAGTATTGCACCAATTGCATAGTTTGATGCATCCGTAGTTAATGTAAATTGTTTATTAAAATCAGGAAAATTGGATCCCAAGATAGTAAAGTTTTCATTTTGTGCATTTATGTATTCTGAATCTGTAGTATCAATTTTTTTGTCTTTCTTCAAATATTTAATTAATGGACAAGCTACTTTAGCATAATCTTTAATGAATTTCCTATAATAACCTGTTATTCCTAGAAACTGTTTAATTTCTTTAACTGTATTAGAGAGTTTCATTTTATTTATGGCTTCTATTTTCTTATTATTTGGTTTAATTCCTTCGTCACTTATTATGTATCCAAGATAATCAGTGGAATGTGTTGCAAATTTACATTTATCAATTTGAATTTTCAAGTTAGCCTCACGTAATTTCTATAATTTTTTTCTTAAGTGTACTAAATGTTCTTCAAAACTCGTTGAGAAAATTAGGATATCATCCATGTATACCACACAAATTTGGTTAATAAATTCTTTTAAAATTTTATTCATTAATCTCTGAAAGGTGGATGGTGCATTCTTCAAACCAAAAGGCATTCGTACGAATTCATAATGACCAGTTAATGTAGAAAATGCTGTTTTAATTCGATGTTCTGGTAAAACCTCTATTTGATGAAAACCTTTTGCTAAATCAATCGTAGTAAAGTATGTACATTTTCCTAATTTATCAAAAATTTTCTCGATAATATTTTCTCGCTCATTTAATTTGCGATAATCAACTACAAGACGCCATTTCTGTTTACCTGAGTGATCAATTTTTTTCGGAACAATCCAAATAGGAAAATTATACGGACTATCACTATGCTTAATTATGTTTTGTTTTAACATTTCATTAATTTGCCTATCTACTTCTTGACGATGAATTTCCGGATATCTATATAACTTGCTGTAAATGGGAACATCATTTTTTGTTTGTATTTTGTGTTGAATTTCATGAGTAAAGGAAAGATTTTCTCCTTCTTTAAAAAATATGTCTCGAAAAGGATTTAAACAAAATTTTAATTTTTCAATGTCTTTTTTATTTAAATGTTTAGAAAAGCTTTCAATTGGAATAGTGTCATTGAAATATTCATGACTAAAAATGTTCCAAGTATCATTAGTTTTACAATTTTTTTTGTAAAGTTCTTCTTCTTCGTTTAGAAAAAATGGAATTGCAGCTTTGCGAGTTTTTAACATTCGTTGTTTATAATCAATTGTTGTATCTAACTTGACTAAAATATTATTACCTATTATGCCATCAAAAATTTTAGAAAAAGGGACTTCGATAAAATTCACAAAATATTCTTCTTCATTGAACTCTTTAAATAATGGAAAGTTATATAAAGTATTTGAAATAATATTTCGATTAAGTGTTCTTAAATTCTGCTGCAAATTGGGATACACTTTCCATTTGGGATTACAAATATTAGGATTAATTATACTATATTCCGCGCCTGAGTGAACAATAAATTTAAGGTCACGAATTTTATTGTTTATTATTATATAAGGTAGTTGTTTCGTGTACTTGTGCGAAAATTTTGAGTAGAAGTTTCTGGTTGTTGTCTTATCGTAGATATATCCATGCGTTCAGGTCGTCTTTCATTATTTTGTCTGTTATTATAGTTGCGTTCATTATTTTGTCTGTTAGTTTCCATTATAATTTTTATAAGGGAAGAATGTTCGTCGCGTCTGTCCACTTTGTTCGTGTTGTCTATAATTATGATTGTTAAAATTATTATTAAATTTATTTTGATTTATATTACGATTTTGATTATTTTTATAATTATTTTGATAACGAAATAATTATAAAAATTATTAATTTGAATTAATTTAATTCAGATTAATTTTTTGTGGGATATGTGCTTTATGAGTAAAATGTAAATAACCATATTTTGATAATAAGTCGTATGCTTCATCGATATTTTCAAGTTCCTGACAACCTACCAAATTTTTTGCTAAAGGCGGTAAACCGTCAGTAAAATGTTTTAATGCAATTCTTTGATTTTCTAATAATTCATCATGTGTATTTTCACCGTTTAAAAACTTTGCATTATTTATTCGGCACAATAAAGCATTTACTTTTCTATAAAAATTTTCAACTGTATCGTACCACCGACATAATTTTAATTCATTGATTAAATTTATTATTGCAGTTCGTTCTCCATGATTCTTAATTAAAATTGATTTTAACATAGCCCAACTTTCAACTGTACCATGTTTGAATAAATTGCGTTTAGCTACTCCTATTATTTTAGCTGTAATATATCCCAATATAAGAAACTTACAATTGTCATCGAGAGGATTAATTATAGGAATTAGGGATTCAACTCGATTGACAAATCCAGCTAGAGCGTACTTGTCCCCATCAAAAGGTGTAATATAACTTATATTTTTTGCGATATAATTTAAGATTTCTCTAATTTCAGGATCCATTTTATTTTAATAAAAAAAAAATTTATAATTTCACAATTTAACAATCAAATTTCTCAATTTTCACAATAAAAAATATTTTTATAATTTATTCAATAAAAAAAACTTAAAATAATAATAATATACCCCTTTTTGTTCGATAATGAAAATACTATTTTGTTGGCTTACTTTTTTTTATTGAAGATCATTGAAGATTTAAAAAAAAAAGGTAGTGTAACCGCCTGTCCAAACGATGTTGTCCAATGATGCGTAAGTTACTGGAATTCTTTTAGGTATCTTAACTTGATACAACTCCACACTTTTTTTTTATATTTTAAATTTGTTTTATGCAATTTATTTAGAAAGATAGTAACTTCAGCGTTAACAAAATCTTTCCTTACAGTTTTAATTTTAACACTATTATTAAAATTTATAGTTTTAAATTTCACTGTTTATAGTTATTTTTATTTAAATAAAAATTTTATAGTAGATTTCCTACTATTAGTCAATGAAATTAATAACTTTTAATAATTATTTTGGCTGTTAAAACTTTGCACAACAAATTTTTTATTAGATGTACAATTAAAATTGCAATCCTACCGACTGCGCCAATTAAGTTAATTATTTAATTAATAAACTTCAGCTTTAAAAATTAAATAAAACTTCTTTTTATTTTTAAAAGGTTCTTTATTCTTGGATCTCCAAAAGTAAACTCACAGAAGTTATCTTAAAAAAATTTATTTATAAGCTTTGATTTCTAAGCTTCCAAAAATTATAATGTAAGCAATAAATTCATCTTAAAAATAAAGCACCTGAATAAACAAAGCTTAAATTATGCTGATGCTCTAAAAAGCATCTATGTAGATATTTAAAATAAACAAATAGCAATAAATGAATAATGGGCTTCTAGAATATTCTTATATAACAATATAATATTACATCAATTTCTGTTTGTTTTCTAAGTGAGAAGAAAATTGAAATTATGTAATTTATACTAAGTGCGTCTGTTTATAAAGCTGTTAAGGGTGATCTCTCTTTAACATTCAGGACAGAAAATAAAGTTATCTGAAGAGTCCCGTGGCTGGGACGAAATATATCATAATAGCCCTCGTGCCTTAACTGCTTTATAAACAGACGGACTTAGTATAAATTACATAATTAATGTATTTACGTGTAAATGCCTTCCCAGTGTAGAACGTAAGCCTGACCTATACATGTGCGAATGTGCCTAAGACATACCGTAGCCACAGGCCATTTCCGCTTATGTCAGGCTTTTTTGTAAGGTTTTATTTGTTTTATTCATTGACGAGTATTAGGACATCTATCATACACATAAAAAAATGGTTACATAAAAAGTGTATAAATCATTGAAATTTGTGTATAAAAGTTGGTCATAAAAACTATGTTACTGGTTTATCTAAAATTTTATTGATTTAACTATTTGTTGTTTACGTTTCAATGAAAATTTAAATAAATCATAGAAAAAGTAGTAAAATCATAAAAAGTTTTTCAAACACTAGAGTGTTTGAAAAATCCACTTCATTTTTTTCTGTGTATGGTAAGAAAATTTTGCAAATCGAATTGTCGTGTCGTATATCTTATACATACGACACGATATTATTCATCCCGATTATGATTGTCGTATCACTTAAGTGTCGTCTCATTTTACTGGGTCTTGTCGGTTTTATTGTGGTATTATGTTAAATTTGTTTATTTAAATTAAAGAATTTTATTTAAAAATTAAAAGATGTCAGTAGTCAAAAATTCAGTTCTATAAAAAAGGAAACCGCCAACAAAATTTAAATGTAAAATATTTTACTTCCCATTTTTGATAGTCATACAAAAAATTACATAAAAAAAATAAAAGATAAAATTGAATTTATTATAATTTATTATCGAATTTTGCTCTCCATAAAAATAAAAATATGTTCTTGTAAAATATAATAAAATTTACAAATTTTTCTTTTCCAAACAAAATAATACAGAGAACCAAAACAGAAGGCGGAATAAAAGATTTTTACAAAAACATAAAATTTTTTTTTTCTCATCATTTTTTTTTTTATTTATTTATTATTTTATAATTATTATTTTTTATTTTTTTTTTTGCCTACATCTTTTTAATTTTGTATTTGATGTTCTTTACGTAAATATTCTAATAAATCATCTAATTCGGGATCTTTGCCTTTTAATGAACGTTGTGCTTTTTGTAATGATTGAACATATTTTAAACCAAATTCTTTATTCATTGTTGGTATTTTATTAATACGTTGTATAGCACTATAATATTCATCACGTAATAATTTCATATGATTTGCAAAATCACTTTCCCGTCGTGTTGTATCCCTAACAGCATTTACTTTTGCTTTGAATTCATCTCTAGCTCGTAATCTTAAACGTGCAATAATATTTGTTAATTTTGATTTTGATGTTGCAAATTTACCAGTTGAAAAACGTGATAATGATCTATGTGACATATTAGTATTATTATTAGATTTTTGTTGCTGTTGTTTTGCTTGTTGCTGCTGATAATAATTATTATGTTGCTGCTGTTGATTATTTATATTACCACGTTCAGGTTTTTTATATTTATATTCAGATTTTTTATTAATAGAATTTGATTGCTGTTGTTGATGTTGCTGTTGATGTTTAGTTATTGGTAATTTAGTTGGTACTAATGTTGATATTTCATATGGACTAGTCATACTATTACTATAATATTCATTACTATTAAATGAACTAGTTGAACTTTTATGATTTTGTACAATATTATTATTATTATTATTATTACGATCATATGATGGTAAATGTAATGGCATTGAACTACCAGCTATTATTTTAGCATTATCTATTTCTTGTGTATATGTTTGTATAATTATATTTAATGCATCTAATTGTTTATCACCTTTTGGATATTGTTTACGCATTTTTTGTATCTCTTGGGCATAACGGGCTGGTATTGAACGTAAATAATTCATTTTACGATGATATTCATCTTCAAATATACGTAAATTTGTTTGTAATTTTGAACGATCATTTGAATTTTTTGCTTCAGCACATTTAATTTCATAATAATTTTGTGCAATATCTTTTAAATTATTTATTAAATTTGTTGGTATTGTTTTTGTAAAATTATATGGATTTTGTGGATATTTTAATACATTTTTATTTACATTATTATTATTATTATCAATATTTTTATTATCAATATTAAGTGTATTTGATATTTGATTACGATATTGTTTATTACGTTGTCTTATATTTTTATTACGTACATTTTTATTTAACTGATTACTATTATTATTATTATTACTATTATTATTCGTTGTTGATGATTGTAATTTTGTTGATTTTAATTCATTATCAAATAAATCAACCATTTCATTATAATGTCCTTTTAATTGTGATACAGTTTCTTTATTGTTATTATTATTATTTTTCTCTTTATAATATGTTTTTTTAGCTTCATGAAAATTTTTACGATATTCACGATTTGCTTTTGCTTGCAGAACATCTAGTTCTTTAAAATCACCATCCGAATTACCTTGCACATTTTCATACATTTTTTTTTATTATTTTCAATTAAATTTAATTTAAAAAAAAAAAAACGAAATTGAAAAAATAATTAAAATTTTTCCCTTTTTTTTTTTTTTGTAAACTATTTGATTGGAAAATCAAAAAAAAGAAAAATTATATATATAAATATATATTTTATTACTGAAAAAAAGAAATTAAAAATTAAAAAAAAAATATTATTTTTAAAATGAAAATTTTTAATAATTATTTTACGTATTTTATTTAATATAAAAAAAAGAAAGGAAAAAAAAGGAAAATATTTTTTGGGAATTATTTGACAAATAATTTTTTATTTACATTTTGTAATTATTTAAAAACAAGGTTTCCTTATTCACATAAAATATTAATAAATAAAAATTTGTATTAAAAAGGTGTATTTTCGTATAATCAGTAGTTTTTTTTTTGGGAAATTATATACTCCTAATTTTTTATTGTGGTGCATAGAAGTAGAAGTAAACTTAATGATATATATTTCAATGGATTTACTAATTAACTTTGTGTAGAAACATTTGTGTCTCTGTTGTAGTTGGAGCCGACAAACTATTAATTATGCAAAAAGCTTTTAATTGCCGCGTTCAGCAGAGTCTAGCGCATCTAGCGCAGCAAAGAGTCGCACTAGATAGAGCAGCTAAAATTAAATAGCCGTTCAGTAGAATTTGTCACTAAATAGCGCTAAATGCGCTAGACTGTGCTGAACGCGGCAAATGACTTTTAGTATAAGTATGGACAATTCTTGTTGTCAGCAAATTTGATTCGATCCTCGAGGATTACTGGGCATACTAATTTAAACCTGAGTAAAACTTAAAACTAGAATGATTCCGATCAAAACTTTGAACCAGAAATCAAAACTAATAATTTTTTCCATCGTAGAATATCGTTGAATATAGAGCATTTCGTTGAATTATATCGGTAAATATATAGCATTTTCCGGTAAAATTAGTCTTTTTTACACATGGAGATAGGCTTTAAAAAAATAAAATTAGTCTTTATAACTTTCAAATTAGTATTTTTACACATAAATGTAGACATTTTATATTTCAAATTAAAGGACCAATTTGAAAAAAGATATTTAAGTGTATAAAAAACTAATCTGAAATTTATTAATATGTACTACATAATTTGATTTCTAAAAAATTATGAAGATTTTTTAAAAGACTGTATGTATATATTTAAAAATATGTAAAAAAGACTAATTTGACCGGAAAATGCTAAAGTATATACAGTACTAAGATACCGCTGATTCTGCATAATGTATAATACTTCATATAATTCGAAATTTAATTATATTATATAAATTGAAAAATAATAGTGAAAATGTAAATTTGTTTATTTAAACAAATTTGTTTATAATTACAATAATTTTCTCCTACATCTAGTAGAGTTTACAGTTTTGAGATAGTACTAATGTCGGCAGCCCTTTTTATCGAATTTTAGACACTGTATACTGGTACAGTCGTACTCTTATGTTGCATTAATTTTATAATACCATTTACATATTACATTTTTAATAAAAATTGTGCAACCGCAAATTTTTGAAATGAAATTAATAAATATTTAGTCTAGCAGTTAAAATTAACATAAATCTTATAAATCTTACAAATGAGTAACAATAAATCATAGGAGTAGTTTTTTTTATATAAAAACTTATTTTTAGAAATAGTTTTTGAACTCATTAATTAAATATTATTCTCCAAAAACATTAAATAAAAGACCAAATATTCAAGGTCACATATAAATATAAATTTTTAAAATTCAATTTACAAACAATAATTCTGTCATAATTCACAAAAAAAAAATCATAATTTCTTATTCTTTTTTATTGAATGTTTACATAAATAATAATTACGGTATTAATAATATTTACCTAAATAATAAGTTATAAATGAAACTTTCAAATTCCCCCCAAAATAAATCTGTTAATTGAATAAAGAATTTATACAGGAAATGTTAAAGTGTTAAGAAAAAATGAACAAAAATCCAAAATTTCGTAAAAATCTTTGCATCAAATTTGAAATGAACTTCAATAAAAATCTAAAGTACTTTTTATTGTGTTGTTGAACAACTAAGGTGACGTTTCGTAATTAATGTTCATTTCAATTACCCAAAAAAAAAATGTATAAGATTTTCTTTAATTAGTTAGGTTCAGTCCAGAATAACGATTAATTTTAAAATATACCTTTATATGTTATCATTAAATTTTACTATCTACCGGTTTCCCCATAATTTTTTATTCACTCTATAATAACATATTACAAACAAAATTGCACTTACAAATTGTTGTAATTTACATAAATTTTGCATTAGCTCGTGTCGTGTTTCGTGTATATAAATATATATCGAATTTCGATTCGGCAAACAGAGTGAAATAAAAAATCCCCCATTAAAAAAAAGCCACAAACAATAATCATTAAAATAAACATAGAAAATTTTTATATTATTTTTTATGTAGGTACATATATATATATAGATAAAATTATGTTTTTTTTTTGGGTTTTAAAGATTTTTTATAATATATATTTTTGTGATATTGAAACGCGCATCATCAGACACTATTCTCATCTCAAAGATATAAGACATAAAAATAGAGTATAATTATAATTAAAAATCGCAACGGTTTCATATTTATGTATATACTCATAAATAAAGTATAAAATAGTGTTTCGGTACAATTAAATAATTTTAAAAAAAAATTTAATTATATAAATTTATTAAAAAAAAATATTATAAAAAAATTAATAATTACAGGACCTAAAAATTATAAATAAATTAAAAAGTGATTTTTTAAAAAGGAAATTTTTTGTTTTAGAAAAATTGTGTTAAAAATCGATTTAAATTTAAAAATACAAAATATATAATAAAAAACAATGTTTAAAAAATATATTACATTATCTGCAATTGCATTAATAATAGCATTTGCTGCTAAAGTTAAAATTCGTAAGTCAAAAAAAAAAGGAAAAATTAAAATGTTTCTTAAATATTCTTATAAATAAATTAATTTTAATTTCTATCTAAAATACATATAATTTTTATATTGTGTTTAAATTGCTTATTGACATATTTATTTATATTTAAAATATTTTCTTGTCATTGCATTTTTAAGTAAATATATAAAAAAACTTTCCCTTTTCATTTTCCAAATGATGGAAAATTTATATAATTTTAAGTATACATATAGTATAAGAATGTGTTTATATTTTAACTTCCTATTTTTTGTTTCGTACACATAAAATGTTTTTGATTAATAATTCAGGATGAAAAAATTAAAATTGAAAATTATATTGTTGGAAAATTTAAAATTATATAATTTTTCTGTAAATTTAATGACACACTTTGGAAATTACTTTGTGTAGTATCAATCATACTGTAGATTTTGTTTATTGACAAATCATTTATTTTAATTTCTTAAGGTCATTGATTTACAAATCAAAATTTTTTATTTGTTAATAAACTATCTAACAATATAATCCTTAGGCAATTAATTTAAAATAATCAATCAAAAATATAAAATCTATGTCAATTTTGTAATTGAAATGTTGAAATAAATATACAAGGAAAAATAGAGAGAGAAAATTGTATTGAAATGATAAAATTGTGAATGAACGAAAGAGATAAATAAAATTCATGATTTTTATTAATTTATTTAAAACTGTTATTAATATTTTTAAATCTATTTAAAATATAATTAATTTTTGTTTTTTTAAAATCGATTATTGTATAATAATATTTTATCTACTTATATATAAATTTCTATATTTAATTAATCTCCATCTTCAATAAGTTTGGGTTCGACCTTGAACTAAAATTGTGCTTATGTTTTCGAAAAATCATATAGAAATATTATAAAAGTTAAACAATTCCCACTAACTATATAATTTTAATTAATTTGATTTATGCAATCTATATGTTGATGAACATACTTATTTTTTTTTTTTGGCTTTTTTATTATTTGAAATAGTTTTTTTATTATTATTTTTATAGCCATGACATAGCCCCGGACATCATGCCATTTATGTTTAATTTGAAAAGAAATATTAATTAAAAAATCAAAATTATATTTTTTCGTTTTTTGTATTTTTTTTTAATGATTTAATAAATGAACTTTGATATTACCGTATCGTATAACATTATTAATTATGCAATAAATATGAACTTCATTCATTGATAAATTCATTTTGTTTATTTGAAAGATTTAATAATTAAATATAAACAAAAAAAAAGAAAAATTTCCTAATTTAAACCTTGAAATATTAAAGTGCATTTTTTTTAATATTATAACATTTTTCTTTTGGTTTATTTAAATTATAGACGCACATACACACATAATATTAAATTAGTCGAAGGTTTTAAATTTACAAAAAAAAAAATTGTATCATATAATTTTTTATATTTACTGTCTTGCGGTTATCATTAAAATGTGCTATAAAAAAAATAAAATTTATGGTAGAATAGAAATGTGTAATAAAATAATTAATTTAAAAAAAAGGTCAGAATTACTATTCATTATACTCAAAATGTTCCATTATCTCACATTTATAATTTGGAACATAAATATTGTAGGGCATAAATTGCTACTGTAGATTTTAAAGAATAAAATTTGAAATATTAGTTCTTCTAATACTAATTATATCTTTAAAATGCAGTAATTTTGATAGTTTATTAATTCTGATACTAATTATCTTTAATTACATTTAAAAGTTCTAAACAAATGTTTACATAATTAATCAAACTAGAGCGGCTGTGGCTTAGTGTATAGTTGTACTATACCACGGTGCATGAGGTGGTGAGTTCAATTCCCAGCCAAGCCGTTTACTCACCTTTAATATGACTACCGTTAATAACATATACAAGTAAATCTTAAGACTGGGAAAAAAATGCTAGCGGTCGAGTCCAATTGCTGACAACAATTGACTCACACTACACAAAGCCAATAAATAGTTACATCGCAACAGAGGAATTTATGGTTCGGAATCTATATAAAATTATAGGTCAACCTCTAGCGAGGTACCCCAGGCATATAGGGCCACATCGGGCTATTGTGCCAAATGAAGAATCAAACTTAAAAGTATAAAACAGTTATTCAATAAATATTGTAACACTACTTTTAGGCACTAATCACTAGGCACCACGCTATTATCTTAATTAAATAAATCATTTTTTTCATTTCTCAATTTAAACCTTCAAATTTTCATTTTCCAGTTAGAAATTAGAATTGTGACCTTTAAAATCTTAGATATATTACTCTACTCTACTACATTTCTATAATTCGATATTTAAAATTTATAATTCGATATTTTAAATTCGATACACAAAACTTTGTCAAAATAAATTAATTATTTTAAATCCGATTATATAATCAATTAAATTTTTATTGGTTCATAAAAACAATTTTATCTACAAGAATTCGCAAAAAATTTATATTACATAATTTTGCAAATAGTATCTATAAAATTAATTTTAATTTATTGATCTTTTTTTTAAAAAAAAAAAATTTCCTGTCACACTCGAATATCGAGAATTGTGAATTTAGAACGAAACAAACAAAAATTCTTGATATTTATGCCAAAAGCATTCTTGAAATTTTATATTATGATGGTTAATAATTCTTTTGACCTTTCTTGTTCGTTACTAAGTTAATAAATACAATTGGAAATTAGAAAGCTGTGCAAAAAATTCCGGTTTTATGTATATTTCAATTTCATTTATTAATCTTTATTTTTATTTTTATATTTGTTGGCATATTAAATTATAAATGACCAAAAACAAAAAACCCGGAAATTTATGTTAAATAATTAAATTTGCGAAATATTTATCGACCGGTTGAATATCTTTTGAATTATCCAAGTTCATTTCCAATCCAAAATAAATTTTAATGATTTTGCAGAAGGTCATTTTAAAGATTTAATTATTTAATTATTTTGTAAGAATATTTAATTAAATTAATTCTTATATGTATTTGTAATAATTACTGATTGATTACAAAGAAAATTTATCACGATTGAAACTCATTTATTATAATCTTGATTTTTTGATTATAATTATATAAAATTAATTTAAAAATAATATAATTTTAATTAGACTTAAAAATTATAACAAATTCAAATTCTTTTTTCTATAATTTTGAATTTAAGAAAATTTTCAAAAAAAAATTGCATTATTTTCTTTTTACCAATTTTAGTTCAATTTTACCTGACCCCATTTACATTTAATTTTAAATTAAATATTTTAATTCAAATATATTCAAAATTTATTTCAGCTGAATATATTAAACCATGTCATAGAGATGAACCAAATTTATTAGAATGCATTAAAGGTTCAATTACTCATTTGAAACCATATTTATCAAAAGGAATTCCAGAAATAGAAGTAAGTTAAATTTAAAAAAATATATTTCATTAACATAATGAAATATTTTTCATTACTGACATAGTTTTATTATTTTAATTATATATATGTATATTGAAAAATTAAATATTTGTCAAGAATCGACATTCTTATATATGAAGTTATGTTTTATGTTAACAAACAAAAATTCAATGTAATTTTCACACATAATAATAACACAAAAAAAAAAAAAATAAATAATATACGATATTAACTATGCAAAAAAACATACAAAATATTTGATTGTATTCTTTAAATTTATACTTTGAATAGGGATTTGTGAGTAAATTAAGAATATCTTTTTTTAATACTAAAGTGAATTTTTTTTATAATAACTTATTTTGTAATTATACTTAGTTAATTATATTTTGTTCAAAAGAAAATTCTATGTAATAAAAAAAAGGTCAAATTAATGTAAATTATCTATTATTAAATTTGAAAATAATTTGAAGTTCAACACCTTGCAAAATTTAATTATTAATTATTAATTATGGATTAAATTTGAATATGTATTATTTACTCTATGGATGAGGGTAATTATAATTTTTGTCGAAAAAATTAATGAAAATTATAAAAATATTAATTAATTTTTTTATGAAATTTTAAAGTTTCACATAAAAATTATATATTTAATTTTGAGTAGGTACTAAATTTTTTTAACATAAATTATAATCATCTTTAATAATTTATATTTTTTAATGTATTTCAATTATTAATTTACTAATTATCCAATTAATTTCCTGGCGACTTTAATTACTTTGTTGCAGTGATATATTATTTATTTACAATTTAATAATATTCTATATGTTTTTTAATACTTGATTATCTAATTATAATTGAAATTTATCAATTTGTTATGAAATAGGAGTATAATTTATTTTTAAATTATAAATAAATCAATTGAAATGTAAATTATTTTTGAATATAAATTACAAAATTAATTTTTAATTATTGTTTTTATAATTTTATTTATCTTGATTCAATATTTTTATATAACTTATTTAGTTGTACAATTGAAGAAATTTACGTTTATTTATAATTTTCTAAGTAATAATATTGTTGTAATTATTTTCTTTAGAATTAATATTGAAATCATATTTATATATTAACTTATAAATAAAACAATATATTAAACTTATACCTTATTTAAAATTAAATTACAATTTAATTTGACCATTAATCCAATTTAAAAAAAAATATTTAACCTTTAAATTTTAAAGGAAGTTCTTGCAATGACGTCAATTGAAAACTTTTATTGACGTCAAAATATATACTTTCTATACTTATATACATAAATATAATTTTTCTTCATTTTTCCCATAGTTACCAACAATTGAACCATTTATAATGGATCAATTAGCATTACAATTAACTGATGGACCACAAGGTTATAAAATAACATTGAAAAATATTGAAGTTTATGGTGCTAGTAATTTTGAAGTAAAATCATTACGTTTTAGTGAAGATGGTAAACCATTTACAGCTACTGTAGAAATGAAAAAATTAAAAATTGAATCAGTATATACAAGTTCCGGTGTATTACTTATAATTCCCGCATCTGGTGGTGGTGAATTTCATGCTACATTTGGTAATTTCGAAATATAAAAAAAAAATAAGAAAATTTTAATTATGTATTAATTAATTAATTAATTAGATGATGCTACGGCTAATATAACCGGAAAAGTTTCATCAAAACAACGTGATGGTGGCACTTATTTACATATTGATGCTTTAAAACTTGAACTTGGCATTGCTAATCCACAAATGTCAATATCACGAGCCTTCAATAATAATTTAATATTAAGTATGTGTAAATTATTTAAATTATTTTATTACTATTTATTTATTTCATAATATTTATTATAAATTTTTATGTTAATTAATTAATTAATTAATATTATTAAATTTTTTATTTTATATAGCACAAGCTACTAATTTATTTTTACGTGAAAATGGACCAGAAGTTTTAAGAGCTATGCAACCACAATTACAAAAAAAATTAGCACAAGAATTTGCTAAAATTGGTAATCAATTATTAAAACATGTACCAGTTGAATCATTTTACTTGGATTAAAATTTACAAAAAAAAAAAACAAATATAAAAATGCATATCAATAAAAAGTAAAAATTTAATGTTTGAGATCTGATATGGTGCAACGTGTATGTCAGTGTGATATTATTATACAATTTAATATAAATTATAAATAATAAATTTTACCTATATTTAATTAAATTTAATATTGTATATAAACACAGTTTTGGGAATAAACTTGAAATAGAAATTAAATTTTTTTTGTACTATATATAAATACTTTTTTTATTATATTGAACAAGGAAATATTATCGAAATCAGAAGAAATTATTTGAATTTTTGAGAAGTTCGTGGTATGGTAAGTGCAAATTTAATTATAAATTTGTTTAATCAGTTTCTGTTTTCAATATTTCTGGAAAAAGTGGGTAAATCGTTTTTTTTTTTTTACAAATCAAATTAATTTCAAAACGTTTTTGGATATTTGAATTTCAAATTAAATTTCCGTTCACCAAAAAATGCCAAATGGTACCTTTGCATCTTTTTAGATAGAGTTTTTGTAATTTCCAATTTACTTTGTGTACTCCTATTTAACTAAAGTGATTCTGTGATTTAGATAAAACTCCAATAAAAAAGTTAAATAGAATTTTTGTAATTTCCAATTTACTTTCTGTGAATAATTCTTTTGCTACGCAATATAAACACCATAAAATGGCCTAAAAAATAGTTTTAAATTTTTAACTACATATTCGATCTAATTTGTTTAGAAGAAGTATGATCTACCAATATGACTATACATGCAAATCACCAACAGCTTTTTACTTATTTAATATTAAATATACTATAATAAAAATATGATTTAAAATATGGTTTATTTTTTAATAATGCTACAACTAAAATAATAAGTAATCTAACTATCCAAATATTATTTACATATAAGTAAAAATCTTTAAATTACTCTCAAAAGAATATCATTTAAATATATTCGTATTCAGTGGCAAAGAATAAATGCACATATGTATATGTATATAGAAACAAAACGCAAAATTACTGAGAAATGTTTACTTACTTCTTTTCTTAATAAATAACAGATACATAAAAAATGTTGCAGAACAATTAGCAACATGTTATGCGATATGAATGAAATATTATATCCAATGGCATGTATTATCGTTTTGTTGGAAGTGCGACATCTTTATATTCTAGTACATATCTAGTATTCTGGGATTATTTGCGGAAAGTTTCCCTAAAATGAATTCCTTCTAATTATGCAGTTTCTTTAACGATTATTAAGGTAAGAAGGTCATTTTATTATACTAGATTTTCATAGCAATTCAATTAAGAAGTTATCATTTTTAATTAATTTCGTTTGAATCGAATTAAAAAGTTAATTAATTTCGAAATAAACGAATTTTTTAAATTGATAATGTTAATAGATTACCTAAATTTGTAAATAAAAATTAATGAAAATTTGCACTGACCTTTGACGTTAATTACACCAATTAATTGATTATTAATCAACATTTGCTGTTGCGAGCATTCAAACAAAACACGTATAACACATAGGTATCTGATTTGAAAATTGAGAAAAAACACAATTTTTAATAAGAATTTACAAATTTATCCATTATCCATTATTATTATATCACGATTATGATTATAATAATCAATACAATCCCGATTAATTTTAGTAAAACTGAAAATCCAACAAAATTTTCTCATATATCAACAAATTTCTATTCCAAATCGATTAAATTATACTTTTTACATCTACAAAATCTATTTAACCCGGAAAAATAACCATGGTTTTAATTAATTTAATTGGAAAATTATTTTTAGTTCACACAATTTCTATGAATTCTCAATTGACATATTTAATTTATCTCAAATTGTCATTTAAATTGTCATTGTATTGAAAATTTTCGCGCCAAAAATAACCAAAAAAATAGTTAAGTAATATAAAGATTTGGCAGTTCGTTATAAAAAATTCGTATAGATTTGTGTGTCCTCCCTCGGGCTTTTTTTATAAATTAATTAAATTAGGGGTAATAAATAAATAAGTTAATATTATTGAAATTAGTGTTTAATGAATAATTTACTAATTCATTTATAAAATTCGTGCTTATTTTTTCGGTAAAAAAAAATTTTTATGGGTGAAAAAAATGAATTATTTTAACTGCTGAAATGAAAATGAAAACTTAATGATAAAAAGTTATTATTGACATTGTTTGTACTCCTATTTAACTAAAGTGATTTTCAAATTTTAATAAATTTTAATCAAAATTAAATGATGAAAATTAATAATAATAAAAAATAAAACATTTTTGAAAATTATAATTGCATTTAAAAATGTAGCAATTAATTAAAATAATGTGCGAAATGTGATATCAATAAATGTGGATATTAAATATCAATGTTTAGTATATTGATACATTCTGATGAATTACTAAATTAGCAGTAGTTAAGTTGCCTCTAATATAAGAAATCAAAGGTTAGTCCAAATATTCAAGTTGCCTCTAATATAAGAAATCAAAGGTTAGTCCAAATATTCAAGTTGCCTCTAATATAAGAAATCAAAGGTCAGTCCAAATATTCATTACTCCATTCTCTCACTGTTGACAAATTGCAAATTTGGATTCACACTAAATTCAATTTATTAATATAGGACACCAGTCGGCATGAAACCTCAATCCAAAATAAAATAATATAACAATTGAATACCAAATATATAAAAAGGATCTATGAATTTATTCAATTTTAGGGAAATTGTTCATTAGGAAAATTGTTTTAGGGAAATGTTACGATTCTCGATATCGTTTTGTTCGCAGTTCGAAATTTTTATATTCTAGTTCTATCATAGTATCGGGAATAGTAAGAAAAATATTTTTTTCGTCTCCTAAAATTATGCAATTTAAATTTTTCTTTTCTATTTTATGCTTTTCCAAAAAACTATATTAATATTTAATAGAATAAGAAAAATTTATTAGCCACTCAACTTTAATCTTTTCTCTAGAATATTTTAAGAATAAAATATTTATGTAAATTGTCTAATGCTGCATTTCCACCAACAATAATTGGATATGGAAAACATATTATTATTTCTTAAGTTAATAAACTTATGACAAATTTTATGTAATACAGAATAATTATATTTACTTTATTTTCTTTTTAAAGTCCATTCAACTCTTTTTTACCTTCAACACATTTTTTTTTAAGAATATAAAAAATAAAAATGATTACTGTTAAAAATTTATAGTTGTTTCTAACAAACCCATAAATTTTATATTGAATTATTTCTCTTTTTACATTCCATTTGATCATTGATGAAGATATAATAATGTACATTAAAAAAAGGCACAATAAACGGTAAACGCATAATAATATGTAATGCAAATTATACGAAGAAAGTTTTTGTTTTCTTGTTAAAGAAGCTCTCAACATAAACAGGTGAAAAAAAAATTTTTTTTTTGTATCCATGAACTTTAGTAGTCAGTCATTATCAAGGTGTTGCCGGTGGAACTGCATTACAATTTTTGCTGTCCTACTTATAAATAAATTAAATTTTATATATAGAAACATAAAATTATGTTATAAAAAAAAATATTATTAAATAAATTTAATTTAATTGTGAACAAATTTTAAATATAGTGTAGTAATTGGAATTTATAAAATTACATAAATAAATAAATATAAAATAAAAATGAATAACTTTTTTCCATGGTTAATTTGTTTTATACTTTTAAAAAATGTTTTAGGTGAACAACGTAAGTGTTAATAAAAAATTCATTAAAAAAAAAATATGAATAAATAATTATTTAAATTAAATTAAATTTCTCTATAAAATTAAATTTATATAAAAAAATTTACATTTATAGAGAAATAATTAAAAAAAAGATTTTAGTGTCAGAAAGTTCATTTCACTTAACTTTTCAATATTTATTTAAATTGTAAATCTTAAGTATTATAATTTCTTTTAAATAAAATTAAAAATGCTTAATTAACTCTTTCTGAAAATTATATGTAAATTGGAATATATAATAAAATTTATAATAAAAATAATTTCTTAAGGATGAATCTACAATTTACACTATTACTAATTATTATAAATGTTTGGAAAATATAATAAATTTTATATTTTATTTATATACTCCTACTAGCATATTATATACAAAAATGCGATAAAGATGAAATGTATATTAATGATTGTCTTAAACAAAGTGGAAATAATTTAATTACATTTTTACGTGATGGAATTCCAGATTTAAATATATTTGAGGTAAATTTCAATTTAAAAAAAAAAAGAAAGAAAATTATTTCAAAATTAATTCATTTAATTTCTAATTTAGGTAGAACCTGTATTAATTGATGAAATTGGTATTGTATTAGGTAATGGTCCAGATGGATATAGAGCTGTATTTAGAAATATTGAAGCATATGGTGTTAGTAATATGACATTAACAAATGTTAGGTAAAATATTTTGCAATTATAAATTGTACAAACTTTTTTTTTTGTTTATCTCTTTTTTTTCTATACTTTAAACTTTAAACATAAAGCATTAAAAAGTTTCTAAAATTTCTTTACTTATTTTATTAGTTTTATATATTATTTTGGTATACTTACCTTTATTTATTTATGTTATATTACCTAAATCTTATAGTGTTTTTGTTTTCTTCAAAAATTTTATATTTCTTTTATTTATTATATTATAATTTCTTTTACGTATATGTATATCCTAAAATGGAATTCAGATTAATTTAAAATTTTCGTTTCATTAGTTTATTTGTTTTATATATATATTAATTTAACTTTCTAATTTATAATTTGTAAAATTTATATATTAAAATAATGTAATTTAATATTAAAATCATTTTTTAATTGTTAAATTTTAATTTAATACTAATTAATCATCCATAACTTATAACCTATTTAAAATCAAGTTTGTCGCTTAACACTTTTGTTTTTCTACTATATAAATTTTAATAATGAAATTTTGTGATTTTTAATTAATATTATTATTATAGATCCGATATTGATACTTTCCAATTCCAAATGACATTTGAAATACCACGAATTCGTGTTAAAGCACAATATCGATCATCTGGTGTTTTAATATTAGTTAAAGCATCAGGTTCTGGTGAATATTGGGGTGAATATGGTAATATAGAAAATTATTTGTAATGAAATAAATTCAAGTGAAATTTTAACACTTTATATATTTTTTAGAGGGTGTTAAAGCTAAAATTTATATGAAAGGTATACCAGAGCAAAGAGAAGATGGTAATCATTATTTGTCAACTGAACAAGTTAAAATGGATTTTAATGTTAAACAAATTCAAATGGGTGTTGATAATATTGCAAATGGAAATGCTGTTATTCGTAAATAAATTTCAAAATAAATATTTCTTCTTTTTTTAATAAATATTTCTTTTTTTTTTCCTAAAATATATAGAAGCAGCGTTAAATTTATTTATTAACAGTAATGCACAAGAACTGTTAAAAGAAATGAAACCGTCATTACGAAATAAATTGACTATGGTTATAAAAAGTTTTATGGATCGATTATTTAATAAAATTCCATTGGAGCAATGGTTAATGGAGTAATATTAAAATTTATATTATACATTATATAAAATAATTATTTATTATGAAAATTTAAATTAATTTATAAAAAATAAAGAAGAAGTTTTGTATTTTTTTTTCTAGAATATAAAAAATAAATTATATAATATCTATATAAGCAAATATTAATGGATTGTTTAATTTTTCGGAAGTAAGAAAGGTAAAATGGTCTGATAAATAATTCTTCATATACGGTATATATTTTCATATATGTATAATATAAATGGTGTAATTTTTTAAAATGGGGATAGTAATACTTAATCAAAGGTATTCGTGTTGCAAGTGGAACAAATTATCCTTGATAACCAAAATTTTAGTGTTCATTATTATTATTTAATGTCCAGGACAAATAGCAGAAAACGAAATAATTTTAGGACCATTTTCTATACAACTACCTTTATTACCCGGCTTCGCCCGGTATAGTTGAAAGGTGAAAATACCACAGTTGACCTTGAAATTTTATATCGCTACTGTTTAGCGTTTTAGAGCAGCTTTTGTGACAGGGACGTAGGCACGTGTATTTTCTGTTTTATATAAAAGATTTACAAAATTTAATTTTTAAGCCTTATTTTATATACCAAATTAAAGGTTATAATCTCTTTTTTAATAATCTAGTCTAGATCAAGCAGAAACTTCATATAGTGACTTGAAAATTGAGTATACCAGAAGATGGATGACCAATTCCAGATTATTGCACTTCACGTTTTGCTAAATTTTCTCGATAAAAATCAAGTTTTTTGAAAATATTTTGAGATATTTGAAATTCAAATTAATTTCCTTTAAAATTTATTAGCAAGATTTCTTGGAATTTCACGAAAAAAATGACAAGAAGAAGGATTACCTCTTTGAATTATTTGAATTTGAATCAAGAAATTAGTAAATTTATGAAATTTAAATAAATTTATACTTAAAATTAAATAACAAAATCTAAAAAATGCAAGTAATATTATCCCCAGTAGATTTATAATTCTACCAGTGTATAAATATATCAGTATCAATTTCTTTAAAAAAAAGCTTAGTATACTTTAGTACATATACTTACATATAGTACAGTACATATACATATACTTTATCCATAAAATTCTGAGTAAATCTCTATTACTTTGTATGTACATTTATTGTAAATAAAAGTAATATTTATCCTGTCCTAATATCAAACAATCAATATAGGTATGTACATAAAAGTTGCACGCAATTATATAAAAAGTTAAATTTTTAACATTATTTTCACCCCAATTCAAATAATTAATACAATGCCACCCACAATGCATATAATTGATTAAACTGTTACATATGAAATCGATAGTACAAAGTTGATATAGAAATAATTAAAATTTTAATTACAGATTTATATTTTTCAAAACGTTTCTAGTTTCTATACAATTTGTATCATAGCTAAAATTTAAATAAAAAATGTCATATATACATTTTGCTTCGGTCCAATAAATTTTTAATTTATTCATTAAGAATTTTTTTTTTATATAAAACTAGAATCTCAATAATATTTTGATTTAGTTAATTTTTAACTTTTGTAACAAATTTATCATAATACATTTTTTTAACCATAAAATTTATTTCTGTTGTTTTTTGGACTGTAATCAAATACAAATATTAATAATTTCAATTGCTTATCATCAAATTTTATATAGGTACATAATTTAATTAAAGTTTTATTTAGATAATATAATATAATGTGAAACTTTTAAATATAAATTGTTCCATTGCTGTTTAAAGCATTAATTAAATTTTGTGATTTGAAAAAAAAAGAGTTAAAATTTCGTTAACCCTTTTTAAATTTGGAAATATTAAATGACTTTTTCCCCGATTTGTATGGGTTAAAAAGAATGAAAAATATAATTTATGTATTAACAATATATATGTGTGTATAGTGTAATTAATTTTGTTTTTATAAATTAAAAATTACAGAAGATTGATTGATAAAAGGCTCTAACCGCCAGGAAAAGTACAATTAAAATTGTTAAATTACACTTAAAATAATATCAGGGTCAAATTTCAAGGTTCATGAATTTTTAGTAAATATTTTAATTGATAGTAATCATATTTAATCTGACTAAATATAAACAAATTTATAAATTAAAATTATTTTTAATTATAGAAAATTAGTAATGACAAATTCTTATTATGCTCTGATTTAACAAATCTTCGATGCTTATCTTTCTAGAATATTTCAATTTATTTTAACATTTCAGATTGGAACAATGAAAAATCTATTTGTATTAACACTTGTCTTTCTGAACTTATCATTGAGCTTAACAGAACACAATGAAATTCGTAAGGAATGGAAATATTTATAAATACATATATCAAATATACTTAAATATATATTTGAATTTTCTTTTGCTTAATTTATTTGTAGCTGATTTCCTAAATGTTTGTAAACAATCAGATCCTAATATCAATGAATGCATTATAAAAGCAGTTGAATCAATTAGACCAATATTAATAAAAGGATTACCATCACTTGGTATACCAGCAATAGAACCATTAGAAATGGGTGAATTAATATTAATTGAAAAGAATCGAAATGGTTTTTTATTAAAAACTGATAATATTGTTGTTAATGGTGCTGCAAATTTTAAAATTAATAAACTAATGTAAACTACTACACTATTCAATTATAATTATTATAAAAATTATTTATTTATTTAATTATAATTTTTAGTTCAAAAAATCAAGTACAAAATTTTGATACTGAAATTGTATTACCTAAACTTCATATTGAAGGTCAATATAATGTTAATGGACAATTTTTATCATTACCAGTTAAAGGAAATGGACATTTTACTGGAAATTTTAGTAAATTATTAAACATATAATTATATAATTACTGTTGAATTTGAAAAAAATTTATATATTACAGGTAATATTATTGGTTATGTTAAAATAATTGGTGAAATTATTGAAATTGATGGTGAAAAACGATATTCAGTAAAGAAATTAAATATTAAAATAAAAATTAATAAAGGAAAAATATTATTAACAAATTTATTTGGTGGTGATAAAATTTTGGGTGATGTTGTTAATAATGCAATTAATGATGTAAGAAATTTTTGAATATATATATTTGATATTATTATTACAAATTTAACAATTTTTTTTATTACAGCATTTTGATGTTCTTGCAAATGAATTAATACCACCAATTGAAAAATCGTTATCAGAAAAATTTAAATCAGTTGCAAATAGTTTTCTATATAAATTTACATTTATGCAATTATTCCCGGAATAAATTTTTTTTATATTTATATTTTTAAAAAAATTGTGTTAAATAAATAAGTGAACTGTTAACAAAATCTGTTTTAATATTCAACTTAAAAATTTCGATTTTCTCGATCTATAAATAAAATTAAAATATATAAATACTTTAGAAAGATTCTATATTTATTTCAATCATTTTATTATAATTTCAATCTCATATTTTTTTTTTAAACTGGAAATAATTGTTCAAAACTAAACATATTAAAAAATTTATCTGTTGCTGATTTTAACATTTCAGACATTGTTTCTTGCATAACAGGCTTAACTTCAGATGAAAATGCTATCCAATTATCATTTAAAAATGTATTCATTGTTGCGCCTAATGTTGGTTCACCATTAAATAAATTATCTAAATTTATACTTGAATCACCAATTGTATATTTAATTATTATATCCTTAATACGAATATGTTCAATTTCATTAATTTGATTTGTTTTCATATAACGTTCACCTTTTAAATATGCTGTTACCATTAAATTTGCTGAAATTTGAAAAAAAAAAAATAAAAAAAAAATTAAATTTTAATATTAAATTTTAAATTAAAATAAATAAATTAAAAATTACTGAAATTTCCATTTAGATTACCCTCTCCTTTTATTGGCATCATCATTAATTTACCATCAATTTTATATATTCCTGTTAAATTTAAATTTGGAAATTCTAATTTTATACTAAATTCATTATTATCAATATTTGATTGAAGATTATGTATAATAAAATCTGATAAACCATAAATCATAATATTTTCATATTTTGAATGTAGAAAAATTGGTCCAGTACTTTGATCAATTTTCACTTCTGGTATAATTAATGGATTTAATGATGGCATATATAATTCTGGAATACCATTTATAAAGTATGGTCGTAATATTTCGATACTATTTAAAATACATTCATTTATATTTGGATCAGAACGGTTACATATTTGCAGAAAATTTGCTAATATTAAATAAAATTATAAATTAAATATTTTTTTTTTATATTTTGTAATTAAAATATTAAACTTACGTAATTCCTGTAAACCATTTACAACTGATAAAATGGTATAACAAATAAGTAAAATTTTATTTAAATTATTCATTCTAACTTAATTTAATGTCTATATTCTTTAAAAACTTTTTAATTACTAAATTTTAAAAATATTTTTGGTAATAAAGAAAATTTTTTTTACAAAATAAATTTTTGTTAAATTAACAAATTAATGGAAATAAATATAAACGGTAAGCATTTTTTATTTATTTCCGGAAATAAATTTACATAATTTTAGAAAATTACCAAATATATAGACATGTAATACTTGAGCTTTGTATGCATTTTAGCTTGGATCATCTAAAAATCAGAACCATAATATAATAAATTTTTTCATTATAATTAAAAGCATTTACGTTGATATTACGCTTCCACTTTTATAAGCATTTCTTCTGCTTCATTGTGCCTCTCCTCTGTGGAGGTTCGTCATCATCATTTTTAAAACGTTTCTTGATCTGGCTATACTATTAACACATTTACTGAAATACTGTACTAATCTTCGATATTTCTTAACCAAGACTTCTTTCTTCCACCTTTTCTTTTCACTCCATTTATTTTGTCCTATAGAGTACTACCTGAAGGACTCTATACTTCTCATTATATGCTATAAGAAGCTTAGCTTCCTTCTAGTTTGTAGTTTGTATTATTTTTAACAGCTCTCTTTCTTTACTCATTCTCAATAACACTTCTTTGTTCATAATATGGTCTCTCCACGAAATTTTCAGCATTTTCCTATATGTCCATAATTAAAACGCGCTTCGATTTTCGTCATGTCTGCTTTTTTCATGGTCCACGTCTCAGCAAAAGCATTTCTCACATCTTTAATAGGAAAAAACTAATGTCTAAAATAATGTTGCACAAAAATAATTTTACCAATAATTGTAATAAAAAGAAAATTTAATTTAAAAAAAAATTACAAAAATTTCTTCTATACAAATTAAATCACGAAATATTAAATCATTTTCAAATTCAAAATGTTTGAAAATAGGAAAAATGATACGATTAAGTAGTAATTAAATATACAGATATAAATTTACAAAGAAATGAAATTTTGTCCGGTAATGAAAATTATGTTTGTACATAAGATATAATTTTCCCAAATGATGTTTATTTATTTATAAGTACATATTATACAACTTACACTGTAAAATAATTATGGAAAAAAAAATTTATCTTACATTTTATATTAAATATTTTATTATATACTTTTTTAATGCCATTTCTCTTCCTTCTGTTGTTTTTTGAGTTTTATTTCCAATATAAAAGTTTATATTTTTATTCTGGTTGTACCAGAATATCAACATTTCTTATTACATATATAATGATGCAAAGTACATGTAAAATTATGCTACATTATAATGAATGACAACATAAATATAGTATAATTATGTTTACTATGGTTAAATATATACATATATAATGTTATTATGATAATAATTTCAGTTAAGGAGATTTTTTTTTGATTTTTTGTATATTTATATTTTATAAATCGCTCTGTTTTTTTTAGTGCGACTATTGAATCGTATAAAATATATAATTTTTATGTTTAATCGTAAGTTTTTTTTTCATTTTATTTTGTTATTAAGTGAAAGTGTTAAAAAGTTGTAACATCAAATGTATTTTCACTTTTCTTATTAAATCACAAAATATTATAATTTTTGTTTGTTTTTTTTTCGGTTACAAATTATAATTGTAACAAAAATATCGATTACATATTAATTACTGGTAGATTACTTAATTGTATTAAGTAAAAAAAAAATTTATTTTTGTAAATTAGTAAAAAATGTGATGTAAAAAAATAATGTTGTGATTAATTTCTTGGATATAGTCTAAACTATATGGAACAAAACTACATAAATTAAATTGTAATAAGTTGTTTGGAAATTCCTGTGCATTTAAATTTTTAATTCCAGTGGTCATTTAATTCCAATAATTAATAGAATGATTTAATTCCCTATTTAAATGCTTTTCTGTCCATCCGTAAACAATAAAAATCAGTCATTTCACATATAGTTAATGTGCACAATTAATTATGATAGACCAATCGATGGAAAGCTTGAATGTAATTAATAGAATTTCAAAATTCTTCCGGTAGGAGGCTCTATTCTCATTTTATCAAAACATGTTTTTCTTTTCATGGATAAACAAAATTTATGAAATTATGTTATGATCTCTCTTTGGTTTAACAGCCCGCTGAGACCCTAGCTAGGCCTACCTCTTATAGGTTTTCCCCGACATTCTGCTGCTCTTTTGGGTTTTTATTAATGTTACCGAACCATTAATTCCTCTGTAGCGGAATGAACTAAAATCAATTAATTTTTCAAAATATATACTTAAAAATAGACAATAATATTATAGTATCATTATTTAATAATTTAATTGTAACAATTTTCATTTATAATAAATTTCCTAATGATATTTTTTTCATACTTACATTTACAATTATTCTGTTTTTATTACATATTTTTAATAGGAAATAAAAATATGTATAACAAACATAGTTTTATGTACTACATAAAAAAAAAATTTTTAATATTGTCTTTTAAATCTTTCAAATTGAATATAATAATACAAAAAAAAAATCAAGTTTTAACTATTTACTTTAAAAGGAAAGTAGTGGAAATGATTTTATATATTTTGTTTGTTTTTATTTTATTTTATTTTCATATAACTTTTCTGCAGATAAAAATTTAATAAAAAAAAACTTTTTTTCCAAGAGACTTTTGAATATTCACAACGAGACAACAACGAGCACTTACTTTCATTCCATCAAAGAAGTCAGTCGGATATATAATTTTTTTTTATTTAAAAAAAAAAGTGAATAAAGGATCTACAAATATAAATATTACGTACATAAAGATTTAATATATTATCAAAAAAAAAAATGTCTGTAAAATGTTATTTAAATATTTTCATAATTATGTTATTTACGTTAATAATATCGGTGTCATCATCTCGTGAAATTATCAATAATGCACCACAACTTCAACAAAGACGTAAGAAGGTTTACATATATACATACTTATTATTTATTGTGATATACATATATATGTAAAAATTATAAAGTTGGTCAAATAAAGTTATATCATCAATTCAGCAACTCATCATTTTACAAATTTTTAATAATAATTTAATTTTTTTATATATATATTTTATTTTAATTATTCCAACCAAAGTGTATATATTATTATTATTATTTTATTATATATGACAAAAAATAAAAGAGTTACGTGAAAGTTATGCTTAAACTTAATTTAATAATTTATTTAACATAACAGAAATTTATGTGAAATTATTTAAACCGAACGAAAATATATTGTAAAAAAAAATATTAGTTACTTTTTTTTCTGTTAAAATGCACTTAAAATTTCAGTTACATAAATAAAATTGTCTTTAAAGTAAAAAAAAATATCACAACTAAAATTTAAACTAAATTTAAACAAAATTTAAACTAAAAGATCAAAAATTTATTATATATATAATTAAATTTCTAACTCTAAATAAAAGCTTGAAATTTCATTTTTAAATTGTACATAATTCAAATTATTATAATTATTTTTTCAATCAGAAAGTTTTATAAAACATATTTTCTTTAAACAAAGTAAAAAAAAATTAATTATATAATAAAATTACAATCTGGGAAATAATTTTTTTTTAACCAGATTATTCAGTTTAAATTCAATGTGTATATAACTGGAATTTAATGTTGTTAAAATTGTATATATGCACATACAAAAAAAATTACAACATAAAAAAAATATTATTAAAATAATTAACGAAAGTAAAAATATAAAAATATTTTTCATCTTTTACAGCTGAATGGTTATTAACATGTAAACGAATAAATCCAAATGAAAATCAATGTTTTAAAAAATTATTTGAACGTTCATTTCCTGCATTAGCACGGGGTATACCCGAAATTGGTATTAAAAATTTTGAACCATTATTAATTGATTCTGTATCAGTGAAAAAAGGTAGTGGAAATTTAGTATTATCTGGTGGTTTTCAAAATTTAATAATACGTGGTCCATCAAATGCAACAGTTAGAAGAGCAATGTAAAAATAATATATTTTTTTAATTATTTTATAATCTTAAAAATTTAATATACATTAATACATTAATTTTGTTTTGTTTTTCTTTCAGTGTTGATTTAAATAAAAAAATATTAAATTTTGATTTAGAAATACCAATATTAAAAATACGTGCACAATATAATTTAAAAGGAAATATATTATTATTACCATTAGTTGGTAATGGTGATGTAACAATGGCACTTAAAGATGTTAAAACATCAATTTCAACAAGAATTAGTTTAAAAAATATACCAGAGGTATGTAAATATATATTTAATAATAGATTATATTAAAATTATTATATTAATTTTAAATTATAAATTAGGAAAGTATTCGTATTGATGAAATGAAAGTATCATTTATTGTTGGTGCTATGAGAATACATTTAACAAATTTATTTAATGGTAATGAAATATTAGGTACATCATTAAATACATTTTTAAATCAAAATGCAAATGATGTTATTGCTGAATTAAGAGATGATTTAGAAAATGGTTTAGCTGATATATTTAAAGCCGTATGGAATAATGTATTTTCAAAAATTCCATTAAAATTATGGTTACTGTGATTTTATATAAAAAAAATGTTTTTTATTTTTGTTAATATTGTGAATATTATTTGTTATAATTTTTATATAAAATATTATAAATGTTTTGATTAAAAACCCAGGGATTATTCTAACAAAAAAATTAGGAATGTTTTTGAATCTATGAAATGTATAAGTGATTTAAAAATCATTAAAAATTTAAAGTATAATCTAAAATTAAAAATGTTTACTAGAAAAATTATAAATTATATACTTTTGTAATATGCACTCATACTAAAAAATCTTACCTTCATAATTATTTATCAAAATATGAAATTAAATAAGTAATAATAAAATTATCCTAAATTGTAAAATTCTAAAATTATTAGATTTTTTTTCCTTGGAAGGTAAATTAATTAAATTAATTTTTTTAGCTAAATCCTGGTATAAAATACTGAATGTTATAATAAAAAATTTACAAATTAAAATTAAGTATTATTATATAAATTTGTTGTCCTGTTAAAAATCTTATGTTATAATTTATATATATTATCTGTGAAATAAATAATTAAATTAAAATTATATTTTATACTATATTTGATTTTTCTATAAAATTGTTACAATTTTAAATTTTATTATGAATCTGAAAACAAATATGAAACAAAAATAATACCATATATAAACATTATTAAAGTCAACTTTATTTTTAAGCATCGCTTAAATAGAAATTAAAAAAAAAAACAACATAAATCTTAAAAAAAAAACATAAAAAATTAATAATTTTTTTTCAAATATTTTTCAAACTAAATTCTATCATTCATTTTTCGATGATTTCTTTGAAAAAAATTTGTATACATTTGTTGTTGAAAATTCGGATTATATGATTTCACCATATAATTAAGATCTTGTGAATTTTTATTATGATAATAATGTGGTGATGATGGTGGACACCAAAAAGATGATGATGATGATAATTGTGAATTATTACAAGGCATACCAGGTGCAAATCCTAATAGACCTGGTTTTGGACTAGATGATATTGGCTGAATTGTTATCAACGGTGGTATTAATGGTGGCGGCTTAAATAATCTCATTGGATATAATTGACTATTATTATTATTAAAATTGAAAGTATTATTACACATAAAATCATTTCCATCATTGTTATAATTATTTTGATCATTATTATTATTATATTGTTGTTCATGTTGATTATTATTGGTTAATTTATCAATTTCAATAATATTACCATTACAATCAATATCGATTCCTAAATTTCTTAATATATCATTAATTTTTTGTGAACAAAAGAAATTCAATATATTAAATTGTTTATTTGGATTATTTGATTGATGATAATCTTTAATTGCTTTACCCAAAAATGCAATTAATTCATTTATTTCAATTTTTCTCTTTGAATTTTGATCATTATACCAATGTGATTTTTGTAAATAAAAATGTAAAAATTGTATTGAATTGGGATGTTTATCATCTTTATTATATTCCGATAAATGATTTAAATTTTTTGTTATTACTAATGATGGGGATTCGGTTGGAATATCTGATTGATTATCAAATCGTTTACGTGGATCAATTCCTATAAATGCAAATTTAAATTTTTCATTAATAATTAAATCTTCTTTAGGTGGTAAATTTTCTTTGTTAGTAATTTTAGTATCATTTGCATTAGTATTTTTATCATTTTCATTCTCATTATTATTCTTATTATTAATATTTTCATTTTCAATATTA
Organism: Empis stercorea; assembly: GCA_949752835.1. Taxonomy (NCBI): domain Eukaryota; kingdom Metazoa; phylum Arthropoda; class Insecta; order Diptera; family Empididae; genus Empis; species Empis stercorea. The sequence continues at coordinate 13,789,701 of OX457086.1, forward strand.
TTTATAATAAATTCGTTTTTATTAATAATTAAATGCTCACGATTGAAATATTCCTTTCGAAGACGAGGATCTGGATGATTTGGTTCAAGTTTTACCAATATTGAAGATCGTAATGGTTTCTTTTCTGGTATTAATATTTCATTTACCTAAAATGAATTTTGTTAAAATCTTATTTTATATATAATTTTATCAAATAATTTAATTTAATTTTAAACCTTATATTCAATTTCTTGGTGTAAATTTATCGAGGCATTAATTTCAGTTGCTGGTAAAAAATCTGCCATAGGTGTAAATGGAAATCTCATATCCATATCACCTAGTAAATAATTAAATATTTTTATAATTGACGATTAAGAGTTAAATTAATTAAAATATAAAAAAAATCATATTTGATCAATTGTAGTGAAATGTAAAATATAATTATTGTTTGTATTAGTTTTTTATTACCATAATTTATGGACTTTTCCATATTTTGTTCGATTAAATGTACAAATGCAAGTTCTGTAGGTGATAATGTTATCTCTGATGTGTCTGGTGTTTTAAGAAAATTTCAAAATAATTTTTTTTAAAAAAAACAAATTATAAACATAATTAAATTAGTAATTATTTTTCAACAAAATCTACAATGCTCATATTGAAATCCAAAGAAAATTATAATTTTACCATAGTCATTTGTTTCTAGTAGAGTTCCTTTTTGTACAGTTTGAATATCATTCATCTGTTGTATTATATTATTATTTTTTTCATTTTTTTCTAAATTATTAGTTTGATTTAGATCTTTTATTAAATTTTCTTCTAATTGATTTTCTTCCTTCAAATCAATTTGTTGCCAGTTTACCTAAAATATTTAAAAAAAAATAATTTTCAATATTTAATTAATTTTTTTTAAATAAAATACTAACATCATCATCACTACAATCTGATAAAATTGATTCATCTATAATTAAATCCGACTCTTCATCTAATACTACATCATTTCCAATTTCATCCAATGTTGGTGATAATATACGACAATCACTATCTACATTAGTTCCAGACCATTTATTTAGACTATATACTGGTGGTAATATTCTCATATCTGTATCATTAGAAGTTGAAGATTCTTCAGTACATTCAGTTTTATTATGTTCAATAATATCTAAATCTTTTTTCGATGTTACATTTTCAATTGTTAAAGATTTGTCTTGAATTTGTGATATTTGCGAAATACTTATACCTAATGAATTCAAATTCGATAAAGATAATAAACTTAAATGATGTACAAAATCTATTCCTAATTCTTTTAATTTTCCAATTTGTATTTCAGTAAGATATTCTCTAAAATTTTCAATATTTAAGCTATCCGGTATATCTTTTAATTTTAAATTACTTTTATTTTGATTTAGTGATAGAAAAAATTGTATCATAAAAAATTTAAAATTATGATCATCATAATTTTCTGTTTCTATTGATTTTTTTAAATTTTCTTTCATTCTTTCATCAATATCATTAAAATGAGTTGGTAAATTATCAATATTATTATTTTCTATTGGTAATATTTTTCTCAATGGATTTAATGAACAGTTTTCTTTTAAATCTTCTAGAAACATACGATAACTATCAGAATTTAAAAATTCTTTATTCATGTGTATAGAAATATCATCAAAATTCACTTCTTTTGATTTATTAATCTTATCATTATCAGATTGATCTTTTCCATTTAAATTATCTTTTAAATTAATATCACATATTTTTTTATTTTCATTATTATTATTATTATTAGTATAAGATTCTTCTATTTTCGATTTATTTAATTGTATTTCATTTAAATGGAATTCCATAGCACGATCAGCAAATAATTTATCAGCTACTTCAGAAGGTATTTTTTTAAAATTACCTAAACATTCATCAGGTGCATATTGAATATGACGTAACAATGCTTCTTTCATATCATCATTTAATGGTTTACCATGATCCAATTTACAATTTTTATCATCTGGACATTTTAAACCTAAATAATAATATTTACATGGAAATTCACCATGCATAAATACACATTGTGATGGTCGATAACATTTATTTTGTAAAAAAAATTTACAAAGTTTTTTCCGTTTATATAAAATTTGATCATTATTATTATTGTCGTTACCTCCACAAATGCCGCCTTTATATCTCTAAAAAAATTAAAATTAAAATATAAACAAATATATATAAATATTCAAATAATTTTATTACATGTCCTCTTGTTCTATGCTTATTATATTTATCATTTCCATTTTTATTTTTTTTATTTTTACGAAGTTTTTTCTTATCGTACATTGAATATTTATCAAAATTATCATCACTATCACATGATATTTCATCATAGTACAATGAATGATTTTCATAATAACTCTTTTGTTGATTTATATTTGTAATTGGACTACTGCCTCGAGTAAAAATATTCAATTCATCATCAAATATTTGACTATTTTCATCAGCAAAATTTATACTCATTAAATTTGTTTCATGTGATCGCTTTGAAAATCAAAATAAAATTTAATTGCTTTATTATTTTAATATGAACAGCTTAAAATTTATAAATACAAAATATTATTAAGAGTTTTTTTTTTTTGCATTTATAAGTATAACTATATTCTATTATCAATCTACAAATTTTTTGCTGACTATTTAAAAACGCAAATTTTCAATCGCATACATATAGCAAATTTGTAATCACTTCATAAACACAATTTACAACAACAAAATTATCAAAAAAAAAAATTAAACAAAAATGTATGTACAGTAAAATTTTAGATTCCCTCAGTTGTTACATTGAAATTATTTAAATAACTAATAATTATTTTTTAGGAGAAAACTAAGAAATATTTGAATTTAAGAGAATTAGTTAAAATTATCTATTTATAGAATTTTCAGTTCAAATAAGTATTTTCCACATCAAATTGATTTAGAAAAGGACACATTTGATTTGGCAAAAAGGTCAATTTGAATATTTATATGAAATGTTAAATGCATCTATGCATACATTAAAAAAATTAATGAATTATATGTAATATAATTGTATTAATTATGTATAACTGAAATTTTTCGTTTAATATTTAATTATTGCAACATATTTTTATGCTATAATATAAAATTTTATTTTAAATTGCCACTCATTTGCATTTTATTGCCATTTATTACTCGTTAGAAAATATACTAGTTTTTACTCTCAAATTAACTAAATTTGAGTTGTAAAATTATAATAAGAAAATTCAAAATTCTAACTCGTACATGAACTCTCTAATTAATATAATTATTGTGTTAAAAAATTATGTCCAGTTGCACTTAAATTAATTACATATATGTATGTATATACTTCTTTTTTTAAAATAAAATGCTACGTTAACAAAACTATGATTTTTGTTTTTCAGTATGAGAGAACAATTTCAGAATCGAGATTTTTCAATATGTATACACAACTATATTATTTAGTATACTATATATGTATATACTGTGGTATACTATATATAATAAGGGTCATATATTTAAGGTTTGTTTATTTTACTTTTTAATTAATAATATTTTTTATACTCATTTTATATTTAATTACCTTTCTATCAATTCTATTATTTGATTTTTTCTTAATCATAATATTTTTATTAACCCCGGCATTGTCATTTTCAAAATTTGTTTTAATTACAGTATTAAGAAATTTATTTGTTTTACTAGTATTAATATTATTATTAGTAGTAGTACTTTTGGAATTATCCGATATTTCACAAACATCATCGTTATCAGAAAATATTTCACCATCCTCAATTTCATTATTATTGCTATTGTTTAGTTTATCATCCATTTTAACTAAAAACTAAAATATACTTCTATATTACAAAAATATATTATGTAGTAATTAGGATTTTCGGATATTTTTTTTGGAAAATTGGTTGACGACAGGAAATATATATATGTATTTTTATGTATATACAATATATAAATACAAAAAATATATATATTATGTATTTATGTAAGTTATTCTTTCCAAATTTTTAATTAAAAATAATAATATATATATAAGTAAAAAATTTTATAATGTGAATCTGTTTTAAAAAATTTATAAAATTATTCTTTTTTCAAAACAGTAATATATATATAATAAGTATGTAGATGAACACCAGTTATTTGAATCACTCGCATTATTTTTCAGAAAATTTGTAATTGAATGAAATAATAAATTCAAGGCAAATTTGATTACAAAAAAAATGATTATAATAATTATAATAAAGTTTTAAATTATACAAATAATTTTATAATAATTATAACATTATAAAGTTATTTGAATATATTACATTTAAAATAAATATAACAGATTCTATCTCTGTATTAAAATTCTAAATCGTGAAATTTTTTGATAAAAAAAAATCTTGTACTCATTTATTCCATTAGTATTATTTAGAAAAAGTATTTAGAATTTTTAGAATTAGATTACTTCGAATTTGTTCATCATAGCTCTGAATACCTTTATTATAGGTAGTTGATTGATTTTACTTTTTTTTAAAAAAAAAAGTTATGTGTAATATAGCTGACTCTAAGCATCAAGTAAGTTCGTTATTATTGTTGAATAATATTAAATCACTTATATAATTAATTTAAAAAAAAATTACTGTAAGAAAGTTATGTTGGAGTTGAACTATGTTAAATTTGTAGGACTATAGCCATTAACTGTTTGTATAAATAATAGTTTAATTATTTATTAATAAGTAGTACATTTATTACCAATGTAATTAATTAATCACAACAAATCTTGTAAATATTTATGAAATAAGAAGACAACGAGTACCGTTAAATACTTAGAAAAAATGACATTACCCAAAAAACACATATTGAAAAAAAAATCGTACGGATTTTGGTATGACATATATGATCGACGTATTTCCGTCATTTTTGTATGAAAAATAAAATAAAAAAAATGATTTCTTTTGTCCAGTAAAGAAGAAAGAAGATTTCTTTCTCCTATTTTGAGAATAAATTTATTACTGAATTGGTTTCGCTGAGAATCCATAAAATTATAAAAAATTATAAAAATATAAAATAAATTTAATTTTATATATGCCATACTACTCATACAACTCCATTCTCTTTTAAATTAAATGGTATAACTTTAAATAAATGTTTATGCGATCTTCTTCTTCTTCTGGCTCAACAGCCTAGGCTGACCTCTTAAAGGTTTTCGCCACATTTTATTGCCATTTTAGAACAAACAATTTTTATATGGATTCCGAACCATAAATCTCGCTGTAGCGAAGAAACTATTTATTGCAACAAGCTAATGGCTTTGTTTTTCCCAGTCTCGAAATTTACATGGCTGTGTATTTTATTACAATACTCATTTGAATCTGAGTCAACTTACTTAGCGTTCACAACCTATTTACGTTTACTTTTACTTTACTTACTGGATCGTCAAGTCCATTTTTCCTACAATCCTGTAAAATGTAAGTACGAGTAATAAAGTAAAAGTAAATTGGTGAACATCTGAACTAACTGTTAGAACGACATCGATTGAAATAAAGACAAAGTAAAAATAATTTCAGTCTTGATAGTTTACATTTCAGATTTTGATCTGTGTTGCTAACTGGTGAAAAGTATCTACCATCAGAATCAGAATCAGAAAACAGAAACTTCAAATAAACAAAACATAAAACAATAATAACACATATGCATTTGCATATGCTGGAATCTGGTATACGTGAAGACTGAAGAGCACGTGTATTAATCTGATCTGGTGTTGTCAAAACAAAGTATTTTTTTTTTGTTTTTAATTTTTGCAACGGAGGAAAGGAGCAGAGCAATAAATAACTTAAAAATGTCTCTCGCAGGATCAAAATCATGGAACGATTTGGAAATATCATTATCAGCTGAAATTACAGACACAATAAAAAGATTTGGTTTTAAAAAAATGACACCTGTGCAAGTAAATATAAAATAAAATAATTTTTAAATAATAATGTACAATAGATGTTTTTATTCTGTTGCAGGCAGCAACAATACCTTTACTTTTATCACGTAAAGATGTTTCAGCTGAAGCAATTACTGGTTCTGGTAAAACCTTGGCATTTGTTGTACCATTAATTGAAATAATGATACGTAGACAGAGAGAATCACCATGGAAATCTAATGAAATTGGCTCACTTATCATATCTCCAACAAGGGAACTAGCAATTCAAATCTATGATGTTTTAGGAAAATTTTTAGAAAATGACAATTTATCATATTTAAAGCACCAGTTAATAGTAGGAGGAAATAATATTGATGAAGAAATTAAGCAACTTCAAAAAGAAGGTCCATCGATATTGGTATGTACTCCAGGACGTCTAGAAGATTTACTGGAAAGAAAAGCCGATTTAAATATCCCAGGAAGGTTAAAAAGTTTGGTAAATTTATAAACAAAAAAAAACTACAAAAATATTAATTTAATATTTATTTTAGGAATTTCTTGTTCTTGATGAAGCAGATCGACTACTTGATCTTGGTTTTAAAAATACTATCAATGTTATACTCAGTTATTTGCCAAGGCAACGTCGTACGGGATTATTTTCGGCAACTCAAACAACTGAAATTACTGATTTAGTTAGAGCGGGTTTAAGAAATCCAGTATTAGTTTCTGTTAAAGAAAAATCAACTATTAATACACCAATTCTTTTACAAAATTATTATACAATTGTTGAACCGGATATGAAATTTATTACTTTATTAAATTTCTTAAAAATTAAAAATGTTCAAAAAGCTATGATATTTTTACCAACTTGTGCTTGTGTTGAATATTGGTTAGAAATGTTGCCACTTTTTTTATCAAAAACAATAAATATTCATGGACTTCATGGTAAAATGAAAGCCAAACGAAAAAGAATAGTAGAACAATTTCGTAATGATAATAATGGATTACTTTTGTGTACAGATGTTTTAGCTAGAGGTATAGATATACCTGAAATTGATTGGGTTATTCAATGGGATCCACCATCAAATGCTGTATCATTTGTACATCGTGTCGGACGAACTGCTCGTCAAGGTAATGAAGGAAATTCTTTAATATTTCTATTAAACAGTGAAGATTGTTATGTTAATTTTTTGAAATTAAATCAAAAAGTCGAACTTAAACCATTAAATTTAAATACTACATATAGTAAACAAAATTTTGATAAAATTTTAAATACGATTCATAAACAACAATTAAATGATAAAAATATTTACGATAAGGGTATAAGAGCATTTGTTTCACATATTCAAGCATATCGAAAACATGAATGTAATGCTATATTACGATTAAAAGATTTAGATTTAGGTAAAATTGCTACAAGCTATGGTCTTATACAATTACCACGTATGCCTGAATTGAAAAATGCTAATATTTCAAATTTCAGCCAACCAAAATTTAATGTTGATATTAGTAAATTGACGTATAAAAATAAACAAAAAGAACAGATAAGAAAAAATAAATTAAAAACTTTTGAAGAAACTGGCAATTGGCCAAGTAATGAAAAATTTCGAAAAAAACAAGAATCATGGGAAAATACAAAAAAACTTAAAGAAGAAGCAAAAAATAAAAAGGCATTAAGAAAGGAAAAGAAAAAATTAAAACAATCTAATAACAATGAAGATAAAAAAATTGTAAAAAAACGAAAACCAGCATACACAGAAGAAGATTTAGCCGAACTTGCTGAAGATATAAAATTATTTAAAAATTTCAAAAAGAAAAAAATTACTGAAGAAGAATTTGATGAAAAAATTGGAATAAATGATATTTAATATAATTTTTAAAAAAATGTATTTAATTCTTTTGTCAATAAAATAAAAATAAAAAAAAGAGATTCATTTGAAAAAAATATTATTATTTTATGGTCGTGGAACGTAACCAATTTGATATTCTCTGTCTCGGTGCAATTGAGATAGTAAATGAATTCTTAACTGTACGATATTTTCCAAACACTGATCACACAATAGACATTTTATAGATTGTTGAAGATGTATATTCCTGTAATATAAATTTAAAAGTTATTATAATTTTCAAAGAAATATAAATTCATTTATACATTTTCCTATATTCCCACAATTGGTGGCAGTGACGTCTTAATGTATCAATACGTTCGAAACTTTGATTATATAAACGTACACCAGTATGTAATGGGAAAATAGCATTACAACCATATATGTTATTTGATTCTAATACATCATTTTGATCAGTTTGGTTCCATATATGATCTTTAGTGTCATGATGAATCTCAATATATTTTCGTTGTTTTTCAAGCAACCTAAAGTTAATATATTAGAAAACTGAAAGAATATAATATATGTAAATTGAGCTTATTACTTTATCAATAAATGTTTAATTTTTGCTGTTAGTTGAATTCTATTTTTTGGTGTAATTTTTGGAATTTCATCGCCCGGATCAGTAGCTAATAAAGTATCCATTGAATATCGAATTTGATTAATCTAAATTTTAAAAATATTATTATATTATCTAAACATAAATTCATTATATGCATTTATTACGGTTTCTAAATCATTTGGTGTTATTTCTACATCCAAATTAAAAACTATATCATGTTCTTCAAAGATAGACTGGACCTTATTATGCCCTAATCCACATAATATTGATACATATTTTGTTTTATATTTATCCCGTCGTATTTCCATAGTTGGACAAAATATTAGCCCCATTAATGGTCCAAATCCGGGAATATTAGGCATTATAGTTGTTTGACGTGCTGTTAAAGCACCTCTGCCTGCATTTTCAGTTATTGTAGCAGCAACTAAAAGGCGTTCATGTGAATCTTGTGGATCTGCATCTAATAATACTGAATTAACCGATTCACGTTCAATTGTAACAGTTTTCCAAGTACCAACACGAATAGCTGCATGAATCTTTGCTTCTAATGGGCTAAATGGACCACGTAAATCAAGTTTTCTTTGACATTTTTCTAGTGGTAGCGAATCGATGACAATTTCCCGTTCTGATTGCATTGATCTCAAATAATCTTCAGTTATTGCATCTTTATTATCATTCATATTTGCTGTAGCTTGTTGACGTATACGTAAATCATGATCCGACTAGTTTATGATTAGAAAATATTGATTTCAATTATTATATTTATAAAATGTTGAAATTAACAAACCTTCGACATATAATTTTCTTCGGAAAATTGAGCATATCCTTTTGTAACTAATAGTTCATTGACACTTCTCTCACCAGCTCTCATTATAACCGAAGTTAATCCATGTACAACAGAATATATTTCTATACGAATAAAAGAATTACTCATTTGCTGATTGGCACATTGTTGCATAAATTCCATTGCTTCATTAGGCCAACGTCCTGTTGGACAATTTAATGATGATGGTTGAATACCAGCTAAACTGCATTCAAATACTCGTGCAGGTATATCTTTTAGACTATTATTTTTTAAATTACGTAAGTTAGAAAATTCCACAATTTCAGTGTTCCCATAATCAATAAATAAGACCTGAAATATCATTTGCTCTCTATTAATAAATCACAAAAATATTGATTTAAATTTACTCTAAAAGCCATCATCTGACCTGAAGTCTCTTCTAAATTTAAAACTCTTACTCTATAATAACTATTACGGAATAATGCAGCAACAAGCATTCCCTTTGATATTTCAGATGGATTATTAAATTTAAATGTAGTAACTTCATTAATTTGTTTAGTTATATTTTTAAGACTGTCAACCTCAGACGATGGAAGAAACCAAAATTTACCACAATGATTGATCTATGAAAGAAAGAAATTTGATATTATTTGGTGAAAAAATGAAATATATTTTTTATTAATAATTACATGTGTTATTTTTCCACGAACTTCTTTTGCATAAACTGATGGGATTACAATCAGTTCTGGATGTTTCATATGTTTCCTAGTTGGTTCCCATTTACCATCAATCATTAAACCTAAACCTTGTTCCTCAGCAAACGCAATAGCATGTACCGGACTTTGTTATAAAAATAAGAAATATTTCTTTATAAATTGTAAGATTTTTTTTTTAAATATGAACATAACATACCTCATTACGTAAATTGCTGTTGATAATCGCAATTGTCGAAGTTTTATAGCTTTATAAACTTCTGGTCTTACACGACCTGGTACCGATAATGTCATATTATGTGCATTGTTATTATCAGTTGAATCATTGGTAAAAATTATAAAAACTTTTTGTGTACCATATTCAAATTTTACTTCAATATTTTTAGCTGATATCATGGCATTTTGAAAAATATTTTTAATCGATTGTATATACAATTGACCAATTTGTTTATTATCAAAATTTGTGAAATATACAGTTCGACATGGATCATGACCACATAATGTATGAAATGAACCACGTTCACTTTCTGTATTTTGTGATGGACGTACAAAATAATAGGGATAAAATGCACCAGATATAACAATTTTTAATATAATAGATTTTTCATGTTCCAACCAATTTATTCGATCATAACCGGTTGCTTCTTTAATACCAATATGAAATAAACGCCTTTTTAATTCGTATACTAGTAAATACATTTCTTTCATAGAACGAGTATTAATATAATATCGTCTAGCCCAATGACATTCACGTTCATCATCTTCAAAATTATTTTGTTCTTTCATAGCAACCCAAACCTTAAAATAAAATGGCAGAAGAAATAAAAAAAACCATTATATAAGAAAATATTAATATATTTTACCCTATAAGCTTTAAGAATAGCAAATAAATCACTACCAGATCCATCAGACCATGTTAATTTTTGTGAATATGCTGGTAAATAGTTCTTAGTGGGATATTGAAATATACTTTTTACATTTAATCCAGCAGCTATATATTTTTATAAACGTATTAATTTATAATAATAAAATATGAATTAATTACTCACCAATAATAATAGTTTCTTCAAGGATGCTAAACATATAACCAAAAATAATTAATCGTGATAAATGAATATCAATTGGTAATGCAGACATTACACGACCAATAAAGGTTAAATCACCATCAAATGTTTCATATTTACCAGAAACTGTTTTCAATAGAGCACCAGTTTCTTTAAGTACTAAAATAGTATTCCTTATATCAGATAAATTTGGTGGTGTCATTGCTAAACCAAGAATTGCTTGTGGTGGTCCAATATCGAGAAGTTTAGATTTTAAAATAACATTTTCTAATGGACATCTAATCATTTCTGGTGTACCAAATTCATCCATACAATTCTAAAACATTATTATGATTATTTTTTTTGTATATAAAATAAGTTTCATGTTAAGGATTCATAATTACCTCATAATAATATCTTGCTACCAAACGATATACCCTACCATTCATTACACGACCAGCTCGTCCAGCTCTTTGTGTGCAACTAGCTTTTGATGACCAATGTAACTGCAAAGATGTAAGATTTGTACTTGTATCTGTGATAAGTGATTTTGTTAAACAGAAATCAATAACTATAAAATAAAGAGTAATTATTATATATAAATATATATTTTTCCTATTATTTGGTATATAAACCATATTTAACATCTGGAACTGTAATAGAACTTTCAGCAATATTTGTTGCAAGAATTATTTTGCGACGATTTGGTGGAGGTCGTATAAATATTTTTTGTTGCTCTTCTGGTGAAATCATGGAATGTAATCGAATTGGAATAACATCCATATTTATTTCACTTCTATAAATGGTAGTTGTTAATAATATTTTTAATTTGAAATATACCTACTTCACTTACAATTCTTTGAACTTATCTAAAGTGTTTGCCATATGGTCAATTTCATAAATACCAGGTAAAAATATCAATATAGATGGTTTAGTTGAAGACTCCTTATATTCCTCATCTGCTGCGTCTAACCGTTCACAAACAATTAATAATTTTAATGCAATTTTATAAATTTCATCAGAAATTCCAGGTTCATCATAATTCACTTCAATATTCTAATAGTTTAAAAGCCAGATATTTATTAATTTAAGATATATATATAAAAATAACTTACAGATTTCAGTTTTTCTAAATCATCTAAGTAAAATGAATGAACTGTATAAAGACGTTTGGTATCTACTTTTATTATTGGTGCAGAAACTAGTGTACCGCCTTGCAATATCTTAAAATAATCTGAAAACTATAATATATATTATAATTGAACTTTTTTGTATAAATAAAATCTTTTGCCCCTTGCCTCAGTTGTATTAATTGTAGCTGACATTAAAATTACTTTTGTTCGTGGTGAATTTGTTGTTAGAAATCTTCGAATAACTATTAATAAAAAATCCATATCTTGATCTCGTTCATGTACTTCATCCAAAATTATATGAGTATATTGTGACATCTTCTTCATTTTTATTAGTTTTTGTAGCAATACACCAGTTGTGCAGTATAACAAACGTGTATCCTCAGATGAATTTGAATGTAAACCTACTTGATATCCAACAACATCACCAATTTGCCAATTTTTTTCGGAACAAACACGTCTTGCAATACTTATAGCTGCTATACGTCTCGGTTGTGTACAAATTATATTACAGTATTCTCGACGTAGAAAAGAATCTTCTAAAATATATTGAGGTACTTGGGTTGTTTTACCACAACCTGTATCCCCTTCAAGTACAACACATCGATTTTCTCTTATAGCATTTAATATTTTAGACCGGAATTCAAATATTGGTAAATCACAATCCTCTTTAGGTTCTAAGTGATATTTTTCATAAAGTAAATTATCTGGTTTTGGCATTTCGGATTTAATATCAATGTCATCTTCTAGATCATCTAAAGTATCCATATAAGATGTGCTTGGACATATTGAAGAACTACAAGCTCCACCTTCTAAGTCCTTTTATTTTAAATATTTATTAATGAATTTATTTGCTTTTGTTTTGCGTTACTTACTTTTAAAATTTGCAATTTCTCTGCATCAGCATATGATTGAGCATATTCTTGTCCAGCATGTTCCCGCTTAACAATTTTAACAGTATCATCTGCAGAAGAACTTGTTACCCTACCATTAATGTAACCACTTGATACAACAACTCTTTTAAATGGTTTTGAAAAATCAAAGAAATCATTTATTTCATCCATTTTACTTCAATTATAAAAATTGCAATATAGTTATTATTTTGCAAATTCAGATGCATTAAAATGTGCTTACTTTCCCGTTAATTACAGTTTTGTTTTTACATTTATGATTTTATCAATAGATTTAATCAGCCAGCAAGTACAAGTATAGTTGCTTGGTTGTGTGTATTTTATTTTTTAAAGTATTGTATTTGGATTTGTATCGTTCGTTCAGAAATGCTCTTGTTTAGACTTTGTAAAGAGTCTTGCAGCGCTGTAAAAAATCTGCAGCGCTTTACATCAATTTCTTTTCAGAAATTTTTTTTCTACACCACACCATGGTGGGAATTGTCAAAAATCTGTGGTGTAGGAAAGTGTAAAGTATGAAAAAAACATACTCTTATTACACCCTGACAAAATTCTTTATAATTTTAAATTGTTATACTTTTTTTCATAATTTGCGATTAAAACATTATTTAATTGACGAATAGTATATATTTCCACCTTAAAAAGTTAAAAAAAAAAAAATAATTACATCTCCACTTTCTACACCTTCAAATTTGAATGTGTAGAAAAGTGTACACTTTTTCTAGGCGCCGATTTAAAAAAAGTGTAGAAAGTGTAGTCAAAAGAACGCAAAAATTTTCTACACCATGGAGGGTGTGTAAGAAAGTGTAGGAAAATGTAACAAAGTGTGTCTGAAAAGAAATTGATGTTAATCTCCACTTTCTACACCTTCAAATTTGAGGGTGTAGAAAAGTGTAGAAGTGTACACTTTTTCTAGGCGCCGATTTAAAAAAGGTGTAGAAAGTGTAGAAGCTGTAGTCAAAAGAACTTTTCTACACCATGGAGGGTTTTCTACACCATGGATTTTCTACACCATGGAGGGTGTAAGAAAGTGTAGGAAAGTGTAAGAAAGTGTGTGTGAAAAGAAATTGATGTTAATAATTGAATTATAATATTTTTTTTGAGTAGTTTCCATGCGGATTCAACTCGAGATCAATCCGGATTAGTGTGCATGGAAACAGAGTTAAGTTTTCGTTTAATTCATTTCAACACCACGAAACTACATAGTCGGATTAGATTGAAATGTTTGATGAATCAAGCGTTAAAAATCGTAAAATATGGCGGCGACAATATTTTGAGCTTAGAGTATAGAAACAGGAGATGCAATAGTTATAAAAAAGTGTCCCTTTTTTTTGTGGGGAGAAAAGAGATTTTTTTTGCAGTGACGGCTTTAAATTGCTATTGCCAGTGACAAAAGCTCTTTTTTAACTAAAAAGCATTTTTTATAAATGTTATTTATATTTAAAAAAAAACTTAAATATTTGATATTTTTTAATAAAATTAATTAAATGTTATTATTTTTACATATAATAATTACATTTACAATAAAAAAATGAAATATGTATTTTTTATTTCACTAACTTGTTGTTATATGAGGTTGTTTCTACCCATAATTTAGGTTAAAAACAACAAAAAATAATTATAACATACCTAAAACGTAATATAAATAAATTAATTAATTATTTTTGATATTTTTCTTCCAAATATATGCTGTCTTTTTAATAATTATCCTGCCTGTGGCACTGCCTAGAATATTATAAAGCTTGAAAGCTTTGATAGAAAGCTTTTTTAATGACACTTTTTATTGCAAAACAGCTGTTACAAAGGAGATTTTGACAACTAACAGCTGTTACAAGGAGATTTTGAGAACTAAAGAGCTTTTTCAAAAAGGGAAACAGCTTATAGGGGCAAAAGTATCATCTCCTGTTTATATACTCTAAGATTTTGAGTAACGAAGAAATAAATTTATTAAAAAAGAGTATAGCAGTTGAAAATTATAAATTATATAAGGATTAAGGAAAGAAATATTGAAAATGTAGTAGAAATTTTTTTTCTCACTATAAATGTCATATAATTTTCTCAGAATTGTCAACTCAATCAACTTATGAGTATGACAAATATGGATGTTCACGGCTACGGCATAAGGACCGCGCATCAACTGAGACTATAGTGCCAGTCACAGTGATTTCGATTCGAACTTATTTAGCGTATACAATTTATGTGTACTCCAACGTTACATTTTGGTTAAGAAATTTTCGTAACTTTTTAGGCGTTCGTAAACTTAACATTTCCGTAAAGAATTTAGCGTACACTTAAAATAGTAGAAAAAAACTTTACGTTAACATTACATTTTCGTTCGGAATTTAGAGTATACTTTTAAATGCTTGGCGGGTGAAACCAATTAAATTTGTCAGTTTGAAGTTTTGTAGTGTGAAAAAGAAAAAAAAAATGGTGACGTTTTGTGTCGAAAAAAAAATTATTTTTATAAAAATGATTAATTTAATGTTTGTTAAATAATTCTGGATATAATTTAATATCCTCAATAAACTTTTCTTCATCCATCATATTGAAAATATTGGCGGCGATTAACCTAACCTAAATTATATTGACTGACATATCATTTCTCATGAAGTTAGCTTCAGTAGGTTCCGTGAAAGTTCAATCGTTCCGAACTCTTTCCATTCGTTCTGTTCCGAATCGATCAGTTCCAACCTATTGTGTTCAGCCAATCGATTTTCCATAACCCTTTAAGAAAAATAAGCGAATTCGCTTTTGGCGAACCGTATACGAACTGGATAAGTAACGCCTTTTTAATAGACTTTATAATTTCATAACAAAAGTAAATAGCGAGTGAAGAAAATTGTGTCCTATAATAATATTGTGTTTAAATATAATAAAATAAATATTAATAAGTAATTTTGTGTTCTATATAATAAATTAAATATATAATAAATTAAATAATTGATAAAAAATCTTACTAATAAGTGGTTTAATTTTTTTTTTTTACAAAATTACATTTTTTATATGAAATAAATGCTAAAAAAATAAAAAAATAACTTTTCCGTATTTTTTATATATAGAAATAAAATCAGTTCGTAAACGGACCGTATTTGGCGGTTCCAAAACGAATCGCTGTAGCGTTTCGTAAACGGACCGATTTTAGCGAACTCTTGGCGTTACGTTTTTTTTCTACTGTTCTTATTCTACCATTTACGTTTCCGGTTCGCTTACGAACTGCCAAGGCGGTTCGTAAACGAACTCATATATGAACAAAAGACTTCGCCGGCGGTTCGTTTAGGGTTCGCGGTTCGTTTAGGGTAGACGTCAAAGTTGGAAATTACTGAACTGATCGGTACCGAACTGATCGGCACATTGTAGCCCAAGCTTTAATGCTGGGTTTTAATGATAAAAATTTGCCGCTTGTGCAGGAAAAATAGAACGAGATAGTATATTGTATTTTTATATGAGAAAAAAGTAGATCGCTGCAGAAGGGAATTTATTTTTTGACTGCAGAAGGGAATTTATTTTTCAATTGTAAAAAATTTATATTTACAAAATTTATATTGAATCTCTCATATAAATATTTCAATTTTTTCTGATATAATTATCACACTTTTCTGAATAATATATATATTAATAAATATTTAAAATTGAATTTGTTGTAATTTAAAAAATGTTAAGTAATTTACTCTATTAAATAATTTAATATATTAATAATAATAATAATATAAAAATTTAATTTTTATTATTATCAACGAACGTTTATAGTTCGGTGATTATTATTATTAAAATTTATTGATTAATATATTATTGTGATGCATTTGTGTCAATTTCATTCAATCAATTAAAGTTTTAAAAAATATACGTATTATATTTTTTGCAAAAACCTGGAAATAATTTCATTACCAATCGTTAATAATATTTTAAAATACGAAATTACTAAATATAAACTCATTATAATAATTGGAAATAATAATTTTAATGGTACAGTCCAAAATTAATTATTTACATCCTTGTAAATGAAAAAACCCGGCATAAACAAAGTTAATTAATTTTTTTTTAAATTATTAACATTTCCATTTTTTACATTTTATATATAAATTTAGTTCAAAATATAATTAACATAAAAAAATGTAAACAATAAAAATTTTTAATGGCAAAACTGAAATGTCAAATTTCAACAAAACTGTGATACCATATAAGAAGGATTATCTATGGTTTTTAAAAAATATCAAAAATTATCTATTGCAAAATGAAAATTATCCCTTGCAAAAAAATTATCCCTGGTAAAATTTCCCTTGCAAATAAAAATTATCCCTGGTAAATGAAAAATATCCCTTGCAAATGAGAATTTGTTGTTCTCTTCGCACATATTAAATTTCCATAAGAAATAAAACCTTTCGGTCCGTTTTTCATGCACAAGCAGCAATTTTTTATCATTAAAATCCACCATAAGTCGGTTCCATATGCAGAGTGTTTAGTAGTGAAATGTCAGTTAATATTATATTCTTTATGTCTCGAGCAGAATCAACGCAGAATACATACGCAGCCAACATAAGAAAACGCAGCCTACATAAGAAAAAAAATTGTCGACCACAATGAAAAGTAGTGTTGCTGCGTTATGTAAATTTCACAGATATTTGTTTTGCTTTTTTTTAATGAAATTTTTGAAAAATTTTTGAAAACTCATTATTTTTTTTTTAATTTCACGCTTAATAAATTTCTAACCCGCAATCATCAAAAATAAATTTGAAAAGATAATATTTATGACATTCACCGGCATTGCCTGCGAAAAAAGTTAAAAGTTGGTTAACTTTTTTTTCGATTCTGCGACGAGGCTGCGTAGGCTGCGTTTGTTATAGTCGGTTTCATATGTTTTCATACATTTTAACTTTATTGACATATCTTATGTAGACTGCGTTATGTATTCTGCGTTGATTCTGCTCGGGGTTTTATAGACTGCCTAACCCTGGAGTTACAATGTCGCTCTCATTTCGCTTTCATTTCGCCCTCTATTCGCTGTCTTACGCAGTCTACAAACATAGTAGTCACAATGAGAATTTTTTTTAGTTCTTAAATATCAGTTCATTGTTTATGTTTATTGTTTTTTCAATAAACATTGTAATTTTTTTTTATAACTAATAATTATAAACAAATAACTAATGATGGCCCAAAAAATTAAAAAAAAAAATTTGCACACAATTCTATTATTTTGACACATCAACGCGTAGTTGCAGCGAAAAAATTAAAAGTTAAGTGCCAGTCACAGTGATTTAAAATATTATAATATAGCTATATTTAATAGCTGTTAAATATAGTTATAATTAATAGTTATAATTAATTACATAAATTTAATTATTATGAAATAGAAAAACCTGTTTTATATCGTTTTTAACTGTTAGTTCAACCATAGACAATAATATATAGATGTAGGATATAGAACAAAAAATCGTATGAATTTTGAAAATTAATATATTAATATTAATATATTATAATATTATAATATAGCTATAAAATATTATAATATAGCTTTTCCAATAGCCAGTTTACTCTTTTCAAAAACCATCTTTCTATTCTATGCTTTTTTCTCTCATTTTTAAATTTCTATTCTTGAATCTTGCTTGACACTTGACTATTTGAACATAGAAATTTTTGAATGAAAATCGTCATAGCAAACAGAATATTTTCTGGTTGATTATTTAAATGAATTTTTTTTGTTATTTTTTTTCAAAATTTTGAAAAAAAATTTAGTTTTATTATATACAGTTGTACACGAAAGTCAACATACAGCATGAAATGGTTGCAAATTGTGATTTAAATTATAAAATGAAAAACAATAATTAATTAAATTAAAAACAATAATGATTAGATTATATAAACTGAAATAAACAGTACACAGAAACTCGTCATCGTCAAATTATCAACGTGCATTTGACGTGAAATAAGCAACCCAGCAAACATGTCTTCAATGACATACCCATGAAACACCCAAGACATGTCTTTAAGACAGACCCAAGACAGACTGCTGACATCGCCATACAAATGTCACAAGTCGTCATGCATGACATGTCTTGGGTTTGTCTTGCATGACATGTATTGGGTGTGTCTTGCATGACATGTCTTGGGTGTGTCTTGTATGACGTGTCTTGGGTTTGTCTGGCAAGACGTGTATTATGTTTGTCCTTGTGAAAAAAAAAATCATATTATATATGAAAATCACTATTTTTTATTTAAAAACTAATAAAATACATTTCAAACTAATCAATAAAAACTTTTAACAATAATTATAAGTCAAAATATGACTGAAAAAAATGCAATTAAAGAAATTCACAATTTTTTTTCCGCAAGACAAATACAATACATTACTGTCTGACACTGAATAAAAAAGATATACAAAAAATAGAATTTTTTTTTAGTTTTTGTAATAGTCACTAGAGGCCTTACCATCGTATATAATGAAATATTTTATTTCGAAAAATATTGTATACATATCTCTTTCTTTCTAACACATTTTAAATTACCCAAGACATACTAGTGACATGTCTTGGGTCGGTCATGCAAGACAGAATTTTTGTTGGGAAGTCAAAACTACGTCGAACATTTTACGTAAAAAGTTTTTTCGCTGGGTTGTGTTGTGTATTTGTAGTGAAAGTGCAGTGTAGTCAAACAGAAGCAGGGAAACAAAACAGCAAGCAATTTATTGGTTTAATGGTTGCGAAATAATGTTATTTTTTCTACTATAAATATAAACGAATATTTTAATAATATAATAAAAAAACAATTGTGAAAATGTCTTTTATCAATCCAAGCGACATGGTAGAGGAGGATGCAGCAGATTTACAGTTTCCTAAAGGTAAATAGCTTCAAAATAGAAGCCGGCGAAATTTATTTACTTTCTATATAATCGAAAATAAAATACATAATTATTAGCCGAAAATTAACATTTAACTTATTAATTTAATATTATTAATAAAAAGCCAAACAACTTCATTTTGCTCTCAAAAAACCGATAAAAATTCTATTTCCAGAAAGTCTGCATGATGACAATTTTATAAATATTATTCCAAATGCTGAAACCAAATATACATTTTTGGAATACAATAATAATAATAATAATACTACATTTAGTCAATTTCCCATAAATCCTTCAATTCTCGATAATTCAAATAAAATTTCAACTGATTATATTGAATTATGTAATTCATGCCAAAATATACTTGATGCTCCTTATATAAAGTGTGCTGAATGCTCAAATATATTATTATGTCCAAAATGTTTTGCTAATGGAGAAGAAATAAATGAACATCAAAATACACATTCATATATAATTTGTCATGATAATATTGAAATATTTTATGATACAAATTGGACATTAGCAGATGAACGTAAACTTTTAGAATTATTAGTAATATGGGGTTATGGTAATTGGGATGATATTTCACGTGGATTTCAATATAAGTATTCACCATCTGATTGTCAGCAACATTATCATAATTATTATTTTAGTGGAATTTTTACAAAAAAATTGGGTTTAACAAATAATTATTATTTTCCTGCACGTATACCATATTTATATAAATTAAAATCAATTGAACCACCTAGGTTTGATGATGATGAAATGATTGATAATATTAATTTTAATAATATGTCGGGATATCGAAGTGCTCGTGGTGATTTTGATATACCATATGATAGATCTGCTGAGACAACAATTATAAATATAATTGATGTGAATAATTGTTATGATAGTTATGATAATGGAAAATGGTTGAAAAAATTTGGTAGAATTGATGATGAATTAAAATGTGCGCTTTTTCAAGCATATAACAATCGTATTAGGTTTGTAAAATATACTAAAATACAGCTTTTTAATATTATATATATATATATATATATATTTATTTAAGTGAAAGACATCGACGATACAAAATTATGCAAGATAATGGTTTATTATTACCAAGTAAAACCCAGGGATGGTTATCTAAATATTATGATGCATTAAAATGTCAAATACCATTATCTAATAATGGAAAATATTCTAATTTTAATAATGGAAAATTTGTAGCATTTATGCAATTAACAAATGGTATAGCATTTGATAGTCTCATTGAATCCCTACAATATTATGCAGAATTAAAGAAATATTATTATAAGTAAGTAAATTATTTAATAGTACGATCAAATAACATCTAAATATCAAACATTATATAGTTTATGTGATTTCCGCTCAAACGGTATTATTACGATGGCAGGAGCAAAAATTTATAATCGTTTAAAAAGAAAAAGGTTACAAGAATATCGTGATATCAAAATGAATGAAAAAATTTATGATTGGCGAATATTTTTACCCGAAAATGATGAAAAAAAGAATAATCCATTTAATTTTTTGCATACTACATATTCACAGCCAAGAAAGAAAGCTGCTCCAATCGATATAATTGGTAATAAGACAACCATTTGATCCAATTCACAATTTAAAACAAAAATGTTTTTTTTTTTTTATTCTAAGGTTTTACCGGATATGATAAATTAACTGAAGATGAAAAACAACTTTGTAGTATACATAGAATATTACCGAAATCATTTTTAGAATATAAAAACATATTAAAAGCGGAAAATTGTAAACTTGGTTATTTACGATTAGTAGATGCAAGACGTTTAATTAAAATTGATGTTAATAAAACTAGGCAATTGTATGATTTTTTGTTAAATCATGGTCACATTAATAAACCAAATAATTAAAATAATTTTAATACCACTTTGTTTTTTTTTTTATTACACTGTAATGTAGTACTGATGTAGTACTGATTTCACAATTTGACTCTTTAAGGGTAAGAATTATATTGTCTCTATGAGTAACGATTAGTTGAGTTTTTACAATTAACAGATCTTAATAGTTTCTGAAATATATGTAAAGAAAACAAAAATGCTGATAGAGCATCTTTCTATTAGATAAGAATGAAATCCCTAAAATTTAATATTCGTTTATATAAATTTAAAAATAAATATTTTAATTACAGAATTTGAAAATGCTGAAACACTATTAATAAGTGAAGTTCATATGCTTTTGGATCATCGTAAAAAACAAAATGAATCTGCTGATGAAGAACAAGAACTTTCTGAAGTTTTTATGAAAACTTATAGTTACACAGATAGTTTTAGAAAATTCAAAAATAAAGAAACTATTGCAGCAGTTAGAAGGTAAATTAATAAAAGTGCAAATAAACAATAAAAATATTAATTATAATTTTATAGTTTACTTATGCAGAAAAAACTACACAAATTTGAATTAGCTGCTTTAGGTAACTTATGCCCAGAAGCACCAGAAGAAGCAAAAGCATTAATACCATCACTTGAAGGTAGGTTTGAAGATGAAGAATTAAGACAAATTCTTGATGATATTGGAACGAAACGAAGTTTACAATATTAAAATTAATTTAAATAATTTTAAAATAAATTGAATTATTATTAAATACAATATATGAAATTTTAATTTACTTTTGTTTATTTTTTCATTTGTCTTATTTGTATTATAGAGTAATTAAATTGCAGCGTATTTCGTAATTGTAAATTATCGATAAATTGCCCTACATAAAATTATGTAGAAAAATATATATTTAAATTTAGCTTTAATTTATTTTATTCTTTCAAAAAGTACGAATATAGTTTGTTTTTCAATATATTTATAGAGCTTATTAAAATGATTTGAAGGGCACAAATAAAAAAAATATATCACAAAAAAATAACAGGGCTTAATAAAAAATATCTTGGAAATTACATTTTACTTAAACATGTAATAAAGCCTTATAAAAAAATTATTTAAAAATAGACTTTAGTATAAAAAAAAATTAAAAATTTGTTTCTTGAAATTCCTTTGTTTGTAAACCAGAACCTACAGTGTATGCTACTACTGAAGCATGATCTAATTTACCAGGCAAAGCACTAAATGCAGTTGTATCAACAACACGTTTGCGTGCCGATCTATGCTGTAATCGATTCATTTCCACTTCTCTTTTAACACCATCTGGAGGCGTTACAACTTTATAAAATAATTCACGCTGTTCTAAGGTTTTACGGCGAGCTGATGTTATCATTCTAACAAAATCAACCAATAAATGACATAGTTTGCGAGAGGACGGACATGGACATAATTGTCCATTAATACCATATGAAAGGAGATCTTCTATACGTAAAAGTGTTAATGTATGTCTTTGAGGACCAGTTACTAATGGCAGACCAGCTGCGGAACGTGGATAATTGCCTCGTTTTTGTTGTAATTGTTGATGACGAGGAGTTCCAGAAACTCTAGGTTCAATAACAGTATGAGATCGCATATATTTGGGACGAGTTGGTATATTAGTAGGTGGTTTTTCACAAGACTGTTGTCGAGCCAACTGTGTGCCTGTTGAACTCGCTGATTGTTTAGAACGCGGAGGACGCACTGGCACGGAAGAAGTTGATGCAGGTGCCGTACTTAATGTTTGACTTAATACTTTTGGTTGACGTGTTGTTGAGCTTGGAGCAGAATGTACTTCATTTTGATTTAATGACTTTGGTGTATCATTTTTGTTATTAACATTTGAATACAATGTAGTGGCACTTTTATTTTGTCTTTTAGGAGCTAATTGTGGCTTAGATATATTCAGTTGTTCTTGTCCAGTTCGAACTTTAGTATCTGGTGTCCATGCTTCAGCAAATTTGCCAACAACTGGATCAAAATTATCACTAATACCGTCTGATGTTAAAAATACAATATCACCAGTTTCAACAATAGTCATGGACAGTGTAAGATTGCTTAATTCTGGTTTATTACCATCAACTGGACCTAAAGCACCTAGAGCGTCTCGCATATCACGCATTGATGTTATATCATGAGATGCTAAAATTATTTAAAAAAGAAAATTAGCTATGTATTTCAAATATAAAAAAAATATATATTTAGGTATATTAATTATTTGATATTTACCTTGTGTAAATTCTCTAATACCATATTTTTTTGAGTAAATATATCCAAGCGAATCACCAACATTACAGGCACACACAACATATTTTCCCTGATACTGTCCAGATAATGGCAATACTACAGCAACAGTTAATGTACTCAATGCTCCACCAACTTCTAATATACAATCATGGCCTTCCCACAGACTTCTTAATAAACTAACAAATACATCACGAGTACTTGTTGCTGCACATTCTTGTGACAAACCAAATATTGCAGTATCTAAATAATCTAAACTTCCATGAACAGCAGAACGTGCTGCCAATCGTGCACCATCACCTTCGAATAAATTTAATATAATAAATCGTTAAATCATATAAATATAAAAAATATATATTTACCCCAATTAACACCATCAGCCATAGCCATTGCAGCAACATTACCCCTTACTACTAAACCATAACAATCAGCAATTGGATTACCCATTGATTCTTTTGTTAACATATTATATTCATATAATGATATACTAATTCCATAAGCATGATCAGATTCCATTTTCCAATTTGTAACACTAGCAATTGGTTCAGTATCACCAATATAACTAACAACACCACCAACTCCACTATCATCACTACCAATATTTGTTAAATTATTATCATTTTCATTAATTATTGAGTCTGTTAATAATTTTTCCTCTTTATTCAATTCTATTTTATCATCTAAATTTGGTGTAGAATTTTCTTTTTCATCTTTTCCATCAACACCAATAGAGGATAAAATCGAAATATTTTGATCAATTGTTTTAGGTAATAATGTTATTGCTGTTGTTGAATTCGTTGATTCAGTCTTAACTTTGTTTTGATTAACATTATTAATTTTTACTGAATTTGTTGAATTTGTTTTATATTTTAATTGTGTTTGTGGTGAATTTTTTGTACTTATCATACTTACAATTATTGTTGTTGGAGGTGTTATTGTTGAATTATTTGAATCATCAATATTTTTATTATAATTATCATTAATATTCTGTTTATTAGTAATATCAATTTCATTTTGATTATTTATTTGAACTGTAGTTGTTATTGCTGAAGAATTTATTGATTTTGGTTGGCCCCCTGTTGTAATTCCATTACAATTATTTATTAATCCAGAACGAGAATTTTTACGTGAACGTGATACAACATTTGGATTAATTGATGTATTTGTTGATGTTTTATTTGCATTTTGATCCGAACGATATTTTTGTGAATTTTGTGACTTAAATTTATTATGATTGCTAATACTTTTACGAATTTCTAAATCCTGTTCTTGATTTGTATCTATAAAATCAATATCTGAACCAGCACTTAAATGTAATTTAGAACGTTTTATTCCCGTTAAACCTTCATCTGGTCCAGTACAAGCAGCATTTATTGTATTTGGACCAGTTGGATAGGGTGATATTGGTAATTCTGGTAATAAATTTAATTCCTGACTAGATATTACATCTGGTCCCGGCGATATATAGGTACGTTCGTCATTTCTATTAAAATATAATTTTTATTTTGTAGAAGAGAGAAAAAAAAATAATAATAATAAAAAAAAATAGTAGTATAATTTAAAAAGTGAAATTAATAAAAAATGTTTGCTAATAAGATTTACATGACGCACCCCTCCAAATATTTTGTCATAAAATTTCCATCACTATCAATTTTATGTGAATTTAAATTGGTACGGGATCCTTCACGTGGCTCATTTATAAAGCTTAATTGTCGGAAATATGTTGTTACTTTTTGGCGTAATGAAGGCATTATTTATTTAATTTTTTTTTTTATGATATTCAAACAATGAATTATAAATTAATTAACATTTTTTTTCTTATAGTAGGTCAACGTTAATCTGAAATGATATAAAATTTAAATAAGTTACTATACTACTTATAAGTTAGATTGTTAAATTTTTAAATAATATTTCTAATATAACAAATTTATTATTATTTCTTAGGTTTATAAATAGTATATAAAGTAATAACTATGTAAATTATAGTAATTTTTGTATTTCTTAATAATTTTTATATTATGTACATCAATCTTTAAAAATCGCTAAACTTTAAATTTTTAAGAAAAGAAAAAGAATTTCAAAACAACTAATATTGCGTATACCTTTTACTACTGAATCATATTTGATTGTCAAGATTAAATATATTATGTAAAATCATTTATAACAATGGAACACTATTTCCTAATTATATAATAGAAAAATAAATTTAATTTAAAATACTTAATATGTACTTATATGTACTAAGTGTAGTATATAAAATGCTGTGAATATTTATTATTTTCTTAAATATAAAAAATTCAAAGTATTATACTTGATTTCTTATAATCTTTATATGATTATTTTATTATCTTTATAAACATTAAAAATTACTCCTATTAGAATAAGAAATTTTGCTATTCATATCTAAAATTTAATTTAATTTGTTGAATATATATTAATTTCTTTATAATATTAAATAACCATTATAAATATTTTCGTTTCTTCAAAATCATTGGATTTATCGTACGCCTATGCAAATAATTTGAATATTAAACCTTAAGAATATATATTAATCATTTATACTCCTAACTAAGTTAATAAACATGCTAAAAAATATACATAATTCAACTAATTTATACAATAATATACATACGATAACCATTTTATGTACATACATTACATATATATCTAATAATATCATAGTACCAAAAAGTAAATAATTTGAAGTAAGTATCTTTTCCTTCCGTAGTTTCCAAATAATTAAAGAAAATAATCATTTATATGACTGAATTGTATAATTATTATTTTAAGAGAATTAATTGTTTACATTTCAATATTATCTACTATACTATATTAAATTTTATGAACTAGTTTTTGTATTGTTGTTATAAAAAAATAAACATAAATATTAATGTTCATTCATTTCTTTCTAAGTTCTATTTTTATGAATGTGTTATAGTAGGGTCTATGAATAGGTTTCTGTTAATAGACTTGAAGATTAACAAATTACAAAATAGAAAATTATTACATAAAAAAACTGTTTGTATTAATAATAGAAAAATAAAATGTTTTCAGTTATTTTTGTATCCCGGTTCGTCAATATTGAAATGTATTCATGTATTAAAAACTATAAACTTTCGCTTTCTAGAATATGCATATTATGCACTTAATGATAATGACTAGACGATCTACGTATGTATAATCATTACTTTATTGATCTTTGTTTTCGGGGAACAGAGATTGCTTAATACTAAAGTTGTTGATAAAAAAAATTCTATATTTTTTCTATAAATAAATTGATGCAATTTTGTTTTCACTTTTTCCCCAATAATTTTTAATTTGTGGGGAAAGTAAAATATAAAATATTTATCTACAGTTTTTCGTAATTTTTAATTATATATGTATAATTGGAAAAAACACCCATTGAACAATGTTTTAATCTGTTTTAATTTATTAGCATAATATGTCGAGTTCAATGTTTCTGTTACTAGCAAAACAATATATAATGTAATTAACATTTTAATATTGATTCAATGAATTTTTGTTTAATTATATTAATTTGATTATTTATTTAATCACATTTCATTTATTTTAAGTACATATTATTAAATTTTTAAAATCAAAATGTCATTTTACATTTACTGAATTGTTTTCATGTTTAACAGTTTATATACTTAATTTTTAATTTCTAATTTATTTATTAATATATTTTATCAAACTAGTAAATGGGGGATCTTAAGTTATTCTAAATAAGTATGCCCTAAATTTATGAAAATTAGTCTAATTTTAATGTAATATTTTGCTTTTTTTACGTTCTAAGAAATTTTATACACTATA
Organism: Empis stercorea; assembly: GCA_949752835.1. Classification (NCBI taxonomy): domain Eukaryota; kingdom Metazoa; phylum Arthropoda; class Insecta; order Diptera; family Empididae; genus Empis; species Empis stercorea. Next base: position 13,817,396 of record OX457086.1, read on the forward strand.
CTATACTATTATTAGATAATTCTTCCGTGTCAATACATAATTCGATTTAAAAATAAATTTAATATACATAATAATAAACTGTAATTGGTTTAAAAGACCCTTTGACGTGGAAATTCGTTACTTGCTCAATAAATGATTCGATAAGAATCCTAGATTTCATAAATAAAATTTTACCAAAAATTACAAACTTTTATTATATTACAACGTTAGTCCTTAAAATAATTTCGTTTATCGATTAATACTCCTTTAGGTACGTATACTTATTTATATTTTCAATGACCAATAATGACGTAGGTACATATTTTTTTTTAAATACACGTACAGAAAGACTGTCGGTATTTAAATATGAAATAAATTTATATCAATAAATCACGACTTTGATATTTTAATTAATTTTTTTATAATGAGAAAGATGTAAATGAATTCGAGATATGTAAATATAATGTAGTTTATGTAGAAGAAAATTATTACAAACGTATATTATTTTCTTTTTTATTTCTACAGAATTTTTGATGATTCTTTTTTGATTTTAAGTCATATTAATTTTGTGTTTTTGTTTTTCGAAGGGATCCTACTTCATTTTCGTACTCAAAAAAAGCTTAATATGCCAAATCTGGCAATATAAATATAATACAAATTGTAATTAATTTGAAGACAGTAATTAAAATAATAATAAACCTATTTTTCAAAGTTATTAACTTAAACTATTATGTATATAATACTTATTATTTATTATGATAAAAACTATAAATTTTAATTTTAAATTGAAATTCAATAAAAACTTATACCTTATATGTGTATAGTTCATCTTATATAGAAAATTAATGATTCATCACACCATATGTCGAATATGTGATTATTAATTTATATAATTTACTTTTTGTTTCAGTAATTTCAAATTTGAATAGAAATAGAAAATTAATCTTTATTAATTATAATTTTTTTTAGTAATATCTGTTATTTTCAGTAACGAATTTTTATTCCATAAAATGGAAAATTGCTGAAAATAAATGCTGTATTTGTATCAAATTTATTTATATATATACATACATTGTATATACATATATATATTTTTAAGTATAAATTTCATATTTACAGTTTATATTATATATAAGTAAAAATACCAATTACATAAATTGGTTCTTTATATTAAACTTGTTTGTTTTTATACTAGGTATTGTGCATATAAATACACCACAAATATGAAAACTATGAATATGTAAGTAGAAAAATTTTCAAATTGGTCCTGTAAAAAACCAAAATTATGTTAATAAAATCAATTAAATCATAAAATTTATATACGCCCGATAGTTTTGTATTTATGACTCTGAGGGAAGGTGAACATATTGCAGCGTTCGAGTCAGTTTCATCAAATGCTACTGGGTTAGATAATGTTTCGTTGAAATTCTTAAAACTACTACTACCTAGTCGTGTTCCTCATCTACTCCACATTTTTAACACTATTTTCATGACTTCAGTTTTTCCATTTGGGTGGAAACTGTCAAAAGTTATACCAATTCCTAAAAATACTAGTTCAGGTGATGCTGCATATAGACCAATCAGTATTTTACCGGTCATGTCAAAAGAATTTGAGAGAATCGTCCATAATCAGATAACATCTTATTTAAATACTAATCATTTATTGTATCACAAGCAATCGGGTTTTAGAAAAATGTACAGCACTACATCTGCATTGATTGACATTACGGATAAAATACGTGTTAATGGACAGAAAAAAGCTCTCAATATTAATATTGCTGGATTTTAGCAAAGCTTTTGATTCAATTGATTTTTGTCTCCTGGTTGGTAAGCTAAAATCGAAGTTTCACTTTTCTAATGTTTCATGTAATCTTATATACTCGTATTTAACTGGTCGCTCTCAATGTGTTTCTCGCGGTGATTCTAGCTCGTCTTTTCTACCTATTATTTTCACGTTTTATTAATGATCTGCCAATTTTAGCTCGTTTTTCTGAATTCCACATCTTTGCTGATAATGTCCAGCTGATGCATTCCCTTCATACTTCTTCTTTTCTTCAGTGAGTTACTGAAATAAATCATGACTTAGAATCTATAAGTAAATGGGTAACCGAAAACAGACTAGTAATCAATACCAGTAAAACACAAGCCATTGCTTTTAATTTGAAACCTGATCAATTTTCGAACGTCAATGCTGGTATATCTGTGGAGGTGGTTAACATACCATTTGTTTCCCAAGTTAAAAGTCTTGGTGTTACTATTGATAATAAGCTTACATGGGAGCCTCATACATATTAACGGTGTCATAAGAAAAATAAATGTTGCATTACGTAAGCTGTACAACTTAAATTATTGCTTGCCTACTGATATTAAAATGAGATTTGTACATTCGTTGGTATTACCAATCATGAACTATGCACTTGAAGTCTATTCTGGGTGTACAAACTACTTGTTGCTTAGATTGCAGCGTAGCATTAATTTTGCTGCTAGGTTTGTTTTTGGCTTACGTATGAGGGATCATGTTTCACAACATGTATTTAGGTTACTTGGTATGTCATTTAAGGCACATATCAAACTAAGATTAATACTATTCTTTTATAAAACCATAAAAAGCCAAGCACCTATTTATCTAATTGCTTACTACAGTTTTTCCTCATCAAGTAGAACCATGAACTTGTCGCTTCAAAGGGTGTCGAGTGAGATCTTGGGCAAATTATTCTTCATAAAACTATCACGGCTGTATAATAATCTTCCAAGAGAGTTGAAAAGATTTGATTTATCAAATAGGGCTTTTAAGGATAGGGTAAAAATAATTCTAAACTCACAATGAGTTTATTGTTGCTTTGTACTTTTTTATTTTTTTGATTTAACTGCTGGTATGATTTTTGGTGTTCTCATTGCGACTAACGACTAACATGGCTGTTTGACTTATTTTCTTTCCTTTTCTGAAGTTTACCGGTGTGACCAGAGGGTTGGAGTGTGACATTGTAAAGACCAGAGTAAATTGAAATTATATTGTAATTAAGGAATATTTTTTATTTAAATTTTAGTTTAAGTTAAATTTTTCATTTTATTTATTATTTTGTAAGCCACTCTAATTATTGTACACTTAAACAATTTATGGGCTAGAGCTAGAGTGCCTAATTGTAATATTGACATAAATAAATAAATAAATAAAAAATAAATAAATACATATAAATAGAATGTATACAAAGAGTTGAATCGAATACTTATAAATTATAATATTGTACCTACATAAATCCAGATAATCTTTTATTTTTTACAAAATAAAAAATATACACAGAAACAAGAATGAATTATGACTGTAAAGACAGAATTAATTAATGTAGGTGGGGAATACAACAGAATGCATGCAGACAAAATATTGTATAACTTTTTTCTTGTGAAATTAATCATATTATTTAATTCGAGACAAAAAAGGTTAAGGAACTTTCTTTGTTTTTTTAATTAAACTAAACATATCTATATACCTACTTATAATATCAGAAACTATACCTACTTAGTATTTTTGTAAATTAATTATCTAATTTTATTATCAAATTTTAATTATTTTAAGAAATAATTATTTAATTTTAACTTTTTTATTTAAATATTAATTTATAAATTACCTGTGTCCTTTATTTTATTTTCGATATTATTTCAATCACGACTCGACAAACATAAATGCACTTTTCCTTTGTCCTTGTCCTGTTCAAAGATTTTTTATATTAGTTTATCGATTTTTACATTTTCCTTTCAATTTGTATTTCTTTAATAAATTTACTTTATAAGAAATGGTCTCGCCAAACAAATGTTTTTAAAATTAAAAAAAATATTGCTTAAATACAAATAACGATACACTTAATAATTTTGTATAGAATTATTTCTAAATTATCTCTTTAAAATGAACACGATGCTATAGACTACAAGAAACGAACTGGTCTAATACAAAATAAAATGGAAAGTAGAAATTTGTCTTTATGTAAACTTTGAGGAGATGAAAAGATTGCTTCTTTATTATTTATTACTTTGAGTGAGTCTTCCCAACCAAAAAATTTATTAAAACTACTACACTAACTTTACTAAAAAAATCAAATGTCTAAATCTAATCTAACAAAAAAAAGTATCGTATTTCGTATTTGACATTTGACGGTCTGAAAAAGAAAATTAAGTGCCAGTCACAGTGATTTCGATTTGAACGGCACGTTGGAATCGAAAAGAACCGTTCGTTACGAAAAGAAATTATAGTCACAATGTATTCGTTCCGTTTATATAAAAAAAAATATGTTTAATCTCTATTTTATGTATTAAAATAAATATTTTCTGCATTTATTATACAATACTGGATGCTTCTTAACATATTCAATAAACTCCCCCATAATAATTCAAAAAATTTAAATTTCAAATGTATAATTTATAGATTATGTCATTCGACCCATCCGGCAAAGTTAAAATATTTTTAACTCTTTTCGAATGAATTCGTTTCGACACGTTCATTGTGACTTGCAATCCGGCATACCATATAAAATATATGGGGCTGTCAAAATTTGAAATTTTCGTGCCGTTCGAATCGAAATCACTGTGACTGGCACTTTAGAAAGGTTGATCACATGATATAAATAAAGTGCCAGTCACAATGATTTCGATTCGAACGGCACGAAAATTTCAAATTTTGACAGCCTGTGACTGGCACTTAAGTGATGGACTGGCACTCAAAGTGACTGGCACGTAATGCTGGGTTTTAATGATAAAAATTTGCCGCTTGTGCAGGAAAATCGGACCGAAAGGTTTTATTTCTTATGGAAATTTAATATGTGCGAAGAGAACAACAAATTCTCATTTGCAAGGGATATTTTTCATTTACCAGGGATAATTTTTATTTGCAAGGAAATTTTACCAGGGATAATTTTTATGCAAGGGATAATTTTCATTTTGCAATAGATAATTTTTGATATTTTTTAAAAACCATAGATAATCCTTCTTATATGGTATCACAGTTTTGTTGAAATTTGACATTTCAGTATTGCCATTAAAAATTTTTATTGTTTACATTTTTTTATGTTAATTATATTTTGAACTAAATTTATATATAAAATGTAAAAAATGGAAATGTTAATAATTTAAGAAAAAATTAATTAACTTTGTTTATGCCGGGTTTTTTCATTTACAAGGATGTAAATAATTAATTTTGGACTGTACCATTAAAATTATTATTTCCAATTATTATAATGAGTTTATATTTAGTAATTTCGTATTTTAAAATATTATTAACGATTGGTAATCAAATTATTTCCAGGTTTTTGCAAAACATATAATACGTATATTTTTTAAAACTTTAATTGATTGAATGAAATTGACACAAATGCATCACAATAATATATTAATCAATAAATTTTAATAATAATAATCACCGAACTATAAACGTTCGTTGATAATAATAAAAATTAAATTTTTATATTATTATTATTATTAATATATTAAATTATTTAATAGAGTAAATTACTTAACATTTTTTAAATTACAACAAATTCAATTTTAAATATTTATTAATATATATATTATTCAGAAAAGTGTGATAATTATATCAGAAAAAATTCAAATATTTATATAGGAGATTCAATATAAATTTTGTAAATATAAATTTTTTACAATTGATTTTTAATCGTACAATTTGCAATTAATATTTAATTGCTGATTTTAAATATAATAGTTGAAATGATTTATTATTTTTTTTAAATAAAATTCCACTGCCATTCAACAGTGCCATCTGTGATCTATACAGAGATAATCAGCCATTTTATATTCCCTTGTAAAAAAAAATTCCCTTCTGCAGCGATCTACTTTTTTCTCATATAAAAATATAATATACTATCTCGTTCTATTTTTCCTGCACAAGCGGCAAATTTTTATCATTAAAACCCAGCATAAGTGATGTATTACTGTGACTGGCACTTAAGTGATGTATTTCGTATATCATGGGTTCCCTTTAAGAAAAGTGTTACGCCGGCGCCACGAAAAAGTACTTATTTCTCTATACAAGACTCCGCCGGCGTACTACTTTTGCGCGCCGTAAACGTAACGATTATGCACAGTTTGGAGCATGAATTTTAGAAAAAAAAGCGTAACGCCTGTTCGTACCGCAACCATGCCGTCTTAGCGAGCCGCCTTCTTGCCGTACCGCCTGTGCTGTACGATTTCGCACCGCCTGTGCGTTACGAATGCGACTCTTCTATATATTCTTCATAGCAAATTAAAATGCAAAAATAAACATATATAAATAATTAAAACTTTTTTAAGTATATTTAAATATTATATAATAATGATAATAATGATAAACATAATGATAATAAATAACATTAATTTAACATTAATATAACAAAACAATTAAAAATTACATTATGAATTATATTTTTTTTCAGAAAAAACTTAAAAGGCTTCGTTTGTTTGCTTTGTGTTTCTGATCTTTTTTCTGTTTTTCGCTTCCGATCTTTGGCGTATTGAAACCATTTTTTGATTATTTCATTTATTTCCGGAATCCTAGCAGCCGGAAGCTTTTCCAATGCACACTCTAAAATATAAAATGAGTAATATAAATATTTATAAGCCACATCATAAATATTTGCAGGCAGCCTCATCGGTTAATACACTTCTTAAACATTCTCGAATGTATTTATCTAATGAATGGTTGTGAAATGCTTTAAATGTGTTTATCTGAAAATTATATTATTGTAAAAGCCAATTTTAATTCGATTTCAATTCTGTTAACTTTTTTTTAAATTAATTATTGAATTTTAATGTAAATAACTTACCAATGTTAGCTCATAATTTTCTTCTGTAATTAATTCATTTAGTTCTCTAAATCTTTCAGTTGTAGGCTTTTCTTCAAAAAATAAATTTAAAAAAAAATAATTTGTAATGTCAAATTGACCTGTAAATGAAAGAGCCGCTAACTGCTCGTTTTCATATCGTAAGAGCATTACTTTTTCATATCGCAAAAGCATACGTAAAAGTAGTATTTTTATATGAAGAGCTGACTCCGCCGGCGTTCAGAATTCGTACCGCCAAAAACGGCTCGTAAATATTCATAGAGGGTTGTTTAGATGTACACATCAGTAGCGTTTCCATGAATGTATTGAGTTGGGATTGGATTGAAATGGGATTATTGCTTCGTTTAAATTATGAACATAACCTTATGTACATAGGGGTATCGTATATTGTGTGTTCAAACGAGAAAATTTATTAATTTATGTACATAGGGTATGTTGAAAAAGTTATGAACATAAATCGATTTATGTAAATAATTTTGACAATTATTAAATTTGAAATCAAAAAGTCAGTGTAAAAAATCAAAATAAGAATAAAATAAAATTATAAGAATAAAAGAATAAAATAAAAATAAAATTTAACCTTCATCTCATCCTCAAAAAAACTTACGTTGTCTACCCTTGTGTGTAGATTTCTACATATATGGAAATATCAATATATTTTCAATGGTTAATTGCTTTTTTACTTTCCCTTTTATGAATTCACACTTCCAGTATATATATATATAAACGGCTTGACCGATTGAGCTCAAATTTGGAAGTTGAGCTCATGCCATCAATGGCTTGGTACCATATAAATTTGGGGCCTTTTTGATTAGGGGGAAGGGGGCGCGGAGGGCTGTTTAATTTTTGAATGTACCAAAAAAACCATGTGGGGTATCAAATGAAAGGTCTTGACGAGTACATCTCATTGAGCGGTAACCGGGGGGCGCCGCGGGTCATGTCGGGTCCAAAACGGGGGCAATGTTGGGCTCCATAATACAAAAAATCATGTGGGGTATCAAATGAAAGGCCTTGACGAGTACATCTCATTGAACGGTAGTCCGGGGGCGCCGTGGGTCATGTCATGCCTAAAACGGGGGCAATGTTGGGCTCCATAATACAAGAAATCATGTGGGGTATCAAATGAAAGGTCTTCAAGAGCACATCTCAATGGGGGTAGTCGGGGGGCGACGAGGGTCATGCCGGGCCCCAAAACGGGGGCCATGTTGGACCCCATATTACAAAAAATCGTGAGGGGTATTAAATGTAAGGTTTTGAAGTGTACATCTCAATGGGGTGTATTTCGTGGGGCGCCGTGTGTCATGTAGGGGCTAAAATGGGGGCAATGTGGGGCTCCATCATACAAAAATAATGTGGGGTATCAAATGAAAGGTCTTGAAGAGTACATCTTAGGTCAAACGGGCCCAATACCAGTTAACAGAAAATGAAAATGTTAAATGTTGAAATTAACAGAAAATGTAAATTTAACAGAAAATGTAAAATTTAACAGAAAATGTGGAATTTAACAAAAAATGTAAAATTTAACAGAAAAATGAAAATTTAATAGAAAGTGTCAAATTTAACAGAAAAATGTAAAATTTAACAGAAATTGTAAAATTTAATAGCACCCTTTAAGAAAAGCCAACCGTAAACGAACCGCCGGCGAAGTCTTTTCTTCATATATGAGTTCGTTTACGAACCGCCTTGGCAGTTCGTAAGCGAACCGGAAACGTAAATGTTAGAATAAGAACAGTAGAAAAAAAAACGTAACGCCAAGAGTTCGCCAAAATCGGTTCGTTTACGAACTGATTTTATTTCTAGAAATAAAAATACGGAAAAGTTATTTTTTTAGCATTTATTTCATATAAAAAATATAATTTTTAACAATAAATAATTATTTCACCACTGATTTAATTTTTTTAAATTTTATTACTTAATTTATTATATAAAACACAAAATTACTTATTAATATTTATTTTAGTATATTTAACAAAATACTATTATAAGACACAAGCTTCGTCACTCCTGTTTATTTTTGTTATGAAATTATAAAGTTTATTTTAAAAAGGCGTTACTTATCTAGTTCGTATACGGTTCGCCAAAAGCGAATTCGCTTATTTTTCTTAAAGGGCAGATGCAAATTTAACAGAAAATGTAAAATTTTAAAAGAAATGTAAAATATATTGCAAAATGCAAAATTTAACAGAAAATTAAAAATTTTACAAAAAATGTAAAATTTATTACTTTCCTTTCTATGAATTCACACTTCCAGTATATTTATTACTTGCCCTTTTATGAATTAACACTTCCAGTATGTCGGTATTTCGGTATCTCCTCACCTGGCCATAACTCTTAAACGGCTTGACCGATTGAGCTCAAATTTGGAAGTTTGGTGCCCTATAAATTTGGGGTCTTTTTGATGAGGGGGAAGGGGGCACGGAGGGCCGCTTAAATTTTTAAATGTACCTAAAAAAGCATGCCGGGACCCAAAACGGGAGCAATGTTGGACCCCACCACACAAAAATCATGTGGGGTATCAAATAAAATGTTTTGAAGTGTATATCTCAATGGGGTGTATTTCTTGGGGCGCCGTGTGTCATATATGGCTAAAACGGTGGCAATGTTGGGCCCCATCTTACCAAAAACCATGTGGGGTATCAAATGAAAGGTCTTCAACAGTACATCTCAATGGGTAGTAACCCGGAGGGCGTCGTGAGTCATCTCGGGTCAAAAACGGGGGCAATGTGGGGCCCCAGCATACAAAAAATCATGTGCGGAATCAAATGAAAGGTCTTGAAGAGTACATCTCAATGAGGGTAGTCCGTGGGGCACATTCGATTATACGGGGGCCCAAAAGTGGGTCATGTGGGCCCATTATACAAAAATCATGAGGGGTATTAAATGAAAGGTCTTGAAGAGTATATTTAAATGAGCGTAGTCCGTAAAGGCACACTGGGTTACACGAGGTTCCAAAAGGGGGTCATGTGGGTCAACATGGCCTTAAATCATAAAAATATCGTGTAGGGTATCAAATGAATATTGTATATATTATAGTTTACTATGTTATATATACTAATGTTGTATATATTATATTAATATAGATATACTTTAGTATATTATATTATATATTATATATGGGGCCGCCTCTCGTCAGGAGCCCTGCGGACTCCCCTCCCCCTGCCGGACGCCCCCTCACGGGGCCCACCGCCCCCCGCGCGCTTCGCACGCACGCCGGTTGGACAAGTGGTAGGAGTGGTCCTTCTGAGCACTGCATTTCAGCCCGGACTGGATCAGGCAGCTTCTCTGCCATCACGTCGGCGGACTTGCAGTCAGAGGATTTTGGAGTGTTCTGGTACAAGGGAGCGGCAGCTCCACGCCGGTTGGACATGTTGCTGGTGTAGTGACTACGAACCAAACACGCCATCCCCGGACTAGATCAGGCAGCTTCTCTGCCATCACGTCCCCTGAATGCCTCATATATCAAATGTTATATACTACAAAGTATATAATGTATATATGATGTATAGATGAAATATATGAATGATGTAAAGAAACTAGAGCAACTGAAGGTGGACTTCTCCACCTGCCTGTCTGCGACTTGCCTCTAGACACACAACTAGGTAGATGAGCAGTTGGACTGGTCCGTTTGGACCGATAACCTGGCCTCACGGCCCCAACTACTTGTGCCATATGGTAAATTCTAGTACATTCTGTACTATGAATTGATCATATTATATACTTTAGTATATTCTATATATTGTATATATTATAGTTTACTATGTTATATATACTAATGTTGTATATATTATATTAATATAGATATACTTTAGTATATTATATTATATATTATATATGGGGCCGCCTCTCGTCAGGAGCCCTGCGGACTCCCCTCCCCCTGCCGGACGCCCCCTCACGGGGCCCACCGGCCCCGGCTTTCTGCGCACGCACGCCGGTTGGACAAGTGGTAGGAGTGGTCCTTCTGAGCACTGCATTTCAGCCCGGACTGGATCAGGCAGCTTCTCTGTCGGCGGACTTGCAGTCAGAGGGTGCACAAAATGCACTTGAGATTTTGGAGTGTTCTGGTACAAGGGAGCGGCAGCTCCACGCCGGTTGGACATGTTGCTGGTGTAGTGACTACGAACCAAACACGCCATCCCCGGACTAGATCAGGCAGCTTCTCTTAGGGTAGGAATAGGGTTAAGGAGAAGGGAAACTTCAATGAGAAATATTCCCCCAACACTACAAAAAACATCTTTGGCCGTCCCAATTCACACAAAGTTCAACCTACGTTGAACACAAAAACACAAACATGCTAGG
>OX457086.1:14428694-14642721 GCA_949752835.1 Empis stercorea
AATATTTTCGTATTAATAAATTTGTAAATAAAAAACTTTTTAAGGCAATAAAAATAAAGATATATACACAAACATTAATATAAATATAATGTATAAAATATATTAAATAATATTTTTACTTATATTATGATCATAATCATACTAACAATTGATTAAATTGAATCACTTGAACTAATTTCTATTGTAAGTTTAATACCTTTAATTTATTTTTTAAGTAATTTCATTTTAATATAAATTTTGAAATTGTAATATTTTCATTGTTTATTATTAAATCAGCATCATTCATTACATTCATCACACCGTATATAATCTTCCATAAAATATTTATTTAATAATTGGCAAGGATCATTATGATTTATTAAAATTATTCGCTGTCGAGTCGAGGATACCTACCACAATCAATTGTCGATATCATGGCGAATCGAGCTCTATCATAACCATAAGGCTGTACATATGTAAATATAAAAATTTCTGAAATTTTAAAAATTATGAAAACTCCGTTTATTCCAATAAAAGTCGTACAGATGAACTACTTCGCAGCAGCTTTTTAAAAATAAATTTTTCCTTTATCTGAGTATGTAAATTTCATCAATATATTTTCTCCTTAAGTTCAACATTAAATAAATATTGTCTGGGTCTGGAACTGGAATACTCATTAAAGAGTTCTTTGTATTCTTTATCAAATAATAATTGACAATATTTATTATTGGTCGATTATCGATTCAGATCTTATTCAACAAAAAAAGAATATATTAATTATGTAAATAACACGCGGAATACAATTTTTAAATGAAGTTTACGCAATTTTTGATCAAATATTATTTTCAAATTTAATATTTTTATGCTCTGTAATTTTTTTTTTAAATTTATAGTCAAACCCTATTCGACATAAAAAAAAATTATAAGAATATTCATCAACAGAAATTTCTCCTGTGAATAAACTGATGGTTTAATGATAATATTGTACAACATATTTGTTTACTATTTAACCATTTGCGCAAATAAAAACTTAAAGAATTCCGGGCCAAATTTCAACATATAAAAGAAGAAATTTTGTTATAGTTATTATCAGTTAATCTAAAATGATCTGAACTACAATGATACGAATTATATTTTTTATTATTTTGGTAATTGAGATTGTGAGTAACTTTTAAAAATTATATTTTCTGGGGTTTTTGTTAACAATCTACTTATTCTTTTTAAAATATAGGCTATTATAATAAGTTCTAGATCGTCTCGAAATAGTCGTGCAGTCAAACATAATGGCGTTATAACAAGACATCTGAATGCCGATCCGGCAAAATATGTGCAACGTCGTCGAAATAGAAGAAAGGCTGTGAAAGTAAAAAAAAATCGAAATAGACGTAATAGGAAACAGCACAGATTGCTTAAAAATAATGCAAAAATGATAAAACGATATAAAGCAAAAAATAAAATGAAAAAAACTAAAAAGAAAAGAATTCAAAATAATAGAAAAAGTCTATTCAAAAAGACTAAACAAATCAAATTGAAAAGAAGAAAATCTAATAAAAAGAGAGCGAAAATTAAAAGAAGAAAAATAACGAAAATTAACAAAAAAAAAACTAAAAAGAAAAAGAAAATAACGAAAAAAATTAAACTAGCGAAGAAAAAAAAAGTACAGAAGAAGAAAAACAAAGTAAAGAAAAAGAAGAAAAACAAAGTAAAGAAGAAGAAAAACAGAGTGAAGAGGAAAAAGACGAAAAAATATAAAAAAGGAAATAGAAAAAGAATAAAAAAATGTAAGAAAAAACAATGTAAAAGGCGTAAAACACGAAAATTGAAGAAAAAATGCAAAAAGCAATGTTCAACAACAAAGACAACAGTTAACAGTTCAATTACATCAGTTAATTCGGTTAATTCAAATATGTTTAATAAAACCTTTCCTAAAACTTCGGTTACAACAACAATAACTGCCAGTAGTATTACTCCTACTCTTACAACAGTAACAATATCTTCAACTGCAGTAACAGCGATAACAATATCTTCAACATCAACCATTGCTACCACTACTGCTACCGCTTCTACCATTCTTATTACAATTCCTAGCATAACTGCTGCTACAACAACTACCACCGTCGTACCCATTACTACTACAATACTAGTTACTCCAGCTACTACTACTACTACAACTACAACTTCAACTACAACTACAACTTCAACTACAACTACAACTACAAGTACACCTTTTGGTTTCCCTTCAACTTCTGCACCGTGATTTGGCGTACACTTTTGTTGTGTCGAAATAATATCTGCGTTTTTTTTAGTTCCACGAGTATATTGAATAACGCTGAGCGCAAATTCATAAATTATTGAAAATATAATATTGGAATTGTTTTAGCTTTTAAATTATAATATTTTAATTGTTTATTTTAAAATAAAGAAAAAAATATAAAATTTGTTAACAAACAGTATTATTGAAATTACATAATTTTTTATACCTAACTAAAAATTAAAAGCTAATTAAAAAAATATTATAAATATAATGTAATATAATTAAATAATATTTTTACTTATATTATGATCATAATCATACTAACAATTGATTCAAGTGAATCAGTTGAACTTCTTGCTACTGTAAAATGAATATCTTTAATTTCTTTTTTAAGTAATTTCCTTTTAACATCAATTAAATTGATATTAAAGTCATTAAATCAGCATCAGTCACAGTCATGTCATCATATCGTATATAATCTTCAATAAAATATTTATTTAATAATTGACGTTTATCATTATAATTTGTTAAAAATATATTCGCTGTCGATTTACCGAGTACAATCAATTGTCGATCGTGACCGGATAAATGCGCACACGAAATTTGCGCACACGTAAAATGCGCACACGAAATTTGCGCACACGAAAAATGCGCACACGAAAAATGCGCACACAGAAATTTGCGCACACAGAAATTTGCGCACACGAAAAATGCGCACACAGAAAAATGCGCACAAGGCAAAATGCGCACACGAAAAATGCGCACAAGGAAATATCCGCACATGGGAAAAATAAAGGATTTATTGTTTTAAAATATTAAAATAAATAAAATAATTATTTATTAATATAATATATGAAAAGCTTTTTTTATTGGTATTATATTTCTTAAAGAGATATAAGAAAAAAATACGAAAAGGAAAAATTCATATTTACTGTCAATATTAAAATTATTATTTTTATTTTATTTTCCTCAATATCTTACATATAAGGAAAAATTAAATTTTATTTTAATATTTAAATAGTTACATAAATTATTCGTCAACATTTTTTGTTTTTATGTATTATAGTAATTTAGAAAATCTTAAGTTATTTATAAAAAAATATAAAATATTGTTATAAAAATAAGATCAAAATTAAAAATAAAATAAAATTTAATTAATTTCAAAATATTAAAACGCCTTTAAAAGGACTAAATATTAAATCTCGGGTTTTTACGTTTTTCAGATAAGTAAAATTAAAAAAAAAGAATTAATTGCGCACACAGAATTTTTCGTGTGCGCAAATTTCGTGTGCGCATTTATCACCGAACCCTTCGGAACATTCTACCGCCGCAACTATGCAGCTACCACCAAGTAATTATTATACCACCAGGCCAAGTAATAAATGCGAACTAACTCCAGAAGCGTATTTCCTACAATTCCAGGCCAAGTAATAAATGCGAACTAACTCCAGAAGCGTATTTCCTACATTAGGCGGCTCCCTGGTCTGCGTCCGACCCCAATGGGGCGGCAGTATCATCACCTGACAGAAGGTATAAAATGCTACGCATATTTCAACATGAGTAGTACGAATGTAAAAAAAGCGGTATGGATATCTACCGAAATTTCGGCAGAAACCACGGCTGCCGGCAAGGGCTTGTGTGATCTGCCAGCTAGATCAGATAAGTCGTCAGTGGTACTAAACCTAAATCTAAATCATTTATCAAATCAAACACTAGATAATAGTAATGACCCGTTCGGAAAAAGTAAAATAATACAAAGGTCTCCGCCAGTATCAATAAAAAACAACGGAACCAAGATAAAAGCCGCGCCAAAGAACTAGGTTACAGTATTTACTTCGGGTATTATTCAGACTATAAAGTTCAGAGGAAGACCAAAAAAATTTACTTCGGGTATTATTCAGACTATAAAGTTCAGAGGAAGACCAAAAAATCTCAGTTAACACTTTTTTTTCAGACTATAAAGTTCAGAGGAAGACCAAAAAATCTCAGTTAACACTGTCAGTCAAGTAAGATACAAACTCTGAAACACAGTCAACTTATTAATAAAACACCGAAAAGGACAAATATATCTTCTGAAGAAAATAGCCCGGTATCTCCAGTAGCTAAAATTAATTCCAACGGGGATCATGGAAAAACCAGATTCCTGGAAGAGGAACTTAAAGAAGCCAAAAGAGAAATAAAAGAACTGAAAGTAATAAATTTAGCACTTCAAGATAAAGATTCCAGATCTCAAACCGAACCGATGAATACAATTACAAAAATTTCCAAAGAAACTGAATGGATGTTACCCAAAAACAAAAAACAAAAAAACTACGAACTCAGGCAACGTGATTTTCAACAAAAATACCCAAAAAAAAAAAAATTAAAAAATACTTTTTCAAAAACATTGAAAAAACAAAATCCGATCCCAAGCACATAAAACCGTTTTCACTTGTTAATACCGACAATTCAGCGATCTTCAGAGGTAACATCGCGGAAAGCGTATAATTCACCAGCGTCAGTGCTGAACATAAACTTAGTTGATGCTAATAAACCAACTGGCACATCTCCAAAAAGCCAACTAGAAACCAGACCACCTACTGTTGTAATAAGCATTGTTAATAACTACACAGAACTCAACCAAGCTCTTAAGTCAAGAAACTTAGAATTTTCTGCCAACCTGTTAAACAATAATCAAATTAAATTAAATGTAAAATGCGATCTTCAACAAGTGAAAACGGTTTTATGTGCTTGGGATCGGTAGACACAATACAGAAACGACCAAATACATTAATTAGGCAAATCTTGAACGGGTTTGGTACGAAAACAAACAGACAGGACCCATCATAGTAATGGCCAGACAACTGCATCCATGCTGTGATCTGGATTACATTAAAAATGAACCAGCAGAAAACAACCTAAAAATCCTGAAAGTAGAAAATAAAATAATAATAATAATAAATCTTTATTCATTTTTCCAAATACAATTTATAGTTGAATAACACATTAATTTGTGAAATCATTTTTAAATTTTTTAATAAGATGTACATTAATGTATAAAAATAAAACTACAAAAATATAAAATGACTTGATTAAGTATGTACAGTTCTAAAAAGTTAGATTTAGTGTATATAAGTGCTTTTCAACTTCATAAAACGCTTAATAGTTTGATGGAATAAAGTTAGAGAGCTTTCTATACTATAGTTTAGTAACGACAAAAGCCCCTTCATTAGTATATTCTACAAATCAAAATGAAATTAAAATATTAATTTTCATGTAATGGGCTGCTTCATTAAAATTAATACTTGATAAAAAAAAAAGTTATAATTCAAAACACATAAGTGATAAAATTAAGATAAACTTCATTAAATCAAAAATATTAAAAGTTTAAGCTATTTAAGTTTATTTAAAATAAAAATAAGACATAAATAAAAATATAAAGTGGTAATACAATGATAATAAGATTTTTTACAAAAAATTCTAGCCATAACAATTCAAATCACAACATTTAGCAAATTTTCAATCTGAATATGATTGTATTGGAAGATCCGGCTTTTTACTTCACGCAAAAACTGTGATAAAATATTAATTCGTCTAATTGCATCTGGTAAAATGTTAAATAATTTCGGTGCAGAAATTGTGAAATACTTAGAATAATGTGTAGTGCTAGATCTAGGAACAACTGCCAAGTTTCTATTGGTACGAAATAATAGTAATAAAAAAGAAGATTAACGACAAGCAAGTCATAACGAAATAATCATTGTTTATATTCACATTCGACAACTCAGAAATTGTAGTCAATTAGTATGACTATATATTTAATTAATATTTTATTAATTCCATTTAATATAAAATATGCATTTATGTTTATGTTTTACAATTATTTATCTTTGTTTTGTTTGCTTTTATTAGTAATTTATATTTAATATAAAACTTATAGTTAATTATATTTAATATAATTTGACTTTTTTTTCAATAAATTTTTATTATTAGCTTTTTTTTTATAAATTTATGTCATTATTTAAATTAGGCGTAGGGTAGAATGGGGTGCATTCGTCACTTTTTTTTTTGAATGGAGATTTTAAGAAATCCAGCTTATTTCTAGTTTTTGTAAATAGCATAATATAATTTAGTTATAGCTGTGTTTTTTTATTCCTACTCTGTACTACTCGATATAAAAGGAATAAAAAAACGATGTAGTGCAAGGGGAAAATATGATTTAGAATTGATTGAAAAAAATTTGCCCACTTTGTTGATATTTTTTAAAAATCAAATTTTCAATATTCAAATATACGAAATGAAGTATCTTCTTGTCAAATTTATAGTTGCCATATTAAAATTTAATAATTTCCCATTAATTTCCCTTTTACTCTACATGTTGTACTGGATAATTATGTAGAGTAGCTACAACAACAACCATACAGATACTCTACTCGTGTAGTACAGAGTAGGAATAAAAAAACACAGCTAATTTCTTATTATTTTGCTATATTTACAATTTTTGTAAATTTTTGCGAAAAGTGTTTTTTTTTTTAATTAGAAAAAGCTTAAAAATTGACGAAAGTTCCCCGAACTGGGGTAGCTAAGTCGCCTTATGGGGAACATTCGTCAAACATTTTATTTAGAGGTATGAATCGCAAATAATTATCTAAACATATTATAATAACATAATTATTTAAACATCATTGCATTTATTTCCGTTTACCTGATGTAGTTACGAACATAACGATATTGCTGTAATTTAAATACTAATGGGTACATTCGTCAATTGACTAATGTACCCTTAGGGGATCATTCGTCAAATTAGTAATATACTCTTAGGGGAACATTCGTGTTGATGAATGTGCCCCGGAAGACCATGACGAATGTAACCCGAACGCCAAAAATTTCTTGTTTTGTTATAATAAACACGCGCAAAAAGTTTATTATGTGGAAAGTAAAAAATATTAAAGATAATTGATTACTTTCAACATATTTTGCGAAATAATTTTTTTTCTCGAAAATACTATATAAAAAAAGGCTTACATTCTTACCAAAAATATTATACTGGGTTCTTCAATTTCGAGGAATCGCGTCTTGCTTCTATGACTGACAACGTACAACTGCAAAATTACAGTAATCAAAAGACAATTGAAAAAGGGTAATTCACAATTTTTTTGGGAATTTTAATTCACAATTAACTCGGTCAAATTGAAGTAGACATGTACCCCATTCTACAAATTTGATATAGCACAAATAATTGTACAGATAGCATTCATACATATATGGAGGAACTAATGCAGAAACTTTTTCGGAAAAAATTTTAATTTTTTTTAATCTAGCTATCAACGATCATGTTCAATGTCTTTTTTTTGTTATGCCAACATGCATAAAAGTTGGACGAATCAGCTCCATTGCAGCTTGCAAAAGTTCATGCAAATAACAATTTTTAAAAAATCAAAAATTCCGCTTTTTGTCATTGTCATGCTTCCTTTCGTCAATAGAATATTATAATATATATTTTTTTGTAGCTTTTCTTCTATAAATTGCGGGAAAATTCGTTAATTTAATATGGCAACTTTATAACTATGATTTAGAAAAATATCTATAGATATATAAATATGTCAGCCCAAATTTTTGTATTAAAATATTATTTTAATTAAACAGCAGCTTACTTTCAGTTTGTTTATCAGCTTTTAAATTACAATATTGGAATTGCTTATTTTCAAATAAAGAAAAAATAATATAAAATTTATTACCAAACAGTTTTATTGAAATTACATAATTTTTTTATACGTAACCAAAATAAAATTAAAAGCTAATTAAAAAAAAATATTACAAAATTATTACATAATTCAAAATACATTTATATGTGTATAAAATATTTTAAATAATATTTGTAGATTCAATACTATTACTACTCTCATAATTTTTACTTATATTATTATCATCATCACTAACAATTGATTCAAGAGAATCACTTGAACTACTTGGTACCGTAAAATGAATATCTTTAATTAATTCTTTAAGTAATTCTCTTTCAATATCAATTAAATCCAATTGTAATGTTTTCTTTGTAACACCAATTAATGCATTTTTTAAATTTTTTGATAAAATTATTAAATCAGCATCAGTAAGTACATTCATCATATAGCGTATATAATCTTCAATGAAATATATATTTAATAATTGTCGTGGATCATTATGATTTGTTAAAAATATATTATTATTTATAAGTAATTGTTTTAAGATCCATTTCGATCCTTTTTGTAAACATTCAATAACATCTTCAACACAATAACGACTCAAATCATAACTACGATATAATGGATATATTAATGATCGTCTCATAAATATTACTATAACAGATTTTAAATTTTGTATTGGTTCAAAATATGATAAAGTTGATGATAAAATTGAACGTGTCCATGCACTTTCACATGTTAATTCATTTGAAGTTGTTCTAAAAATTAAAATTATATTATCATTTATAAAAATTAATTATAAATAAATTATTATATTACCTTATATCATAACAAATTGCCAATAAAATACTTATAAGACCACAATCAATTTCAATTTTCTGTTCTTCACGAAAATATAATTTCTTTCCATTAATTTTATTTAAAATTTCTTCATCAGTTTTCGTCAAAATCTTATCTAAATAAATGAAATTGAATATTTTATAATATTTATAAATACAATTAATAAGATATTATAATAATAACCATCAAAATTAAAGGTGAATTTCATTGGATTTTCTAAACCTTCTGGTACTTGAAGTTCAACAAAATTTAATTTATATTGTTCTGGACTAAATTTTTTTATTTCATCATTATATCTTTGATATGTTCTACTAATTGGACTCAACTTTGATGGATTTTCAACACAACAAGCTCTTAAGAAATCATACTATATATTTTATTAGAAAAATATAATATATAGTAATATAATCAATAATGGTAATAGGGACTAATATAATATATTAAAAAAAAATTATAGTATAATAATATATTAAAATTATATATGTGCCGGTGATTATGAAAGTGGTCTAAGTAACATATTTTGCGTTTCGAGATATTTAAAGATTTGTGTTTGGATAAATTGAAAAATACATGATTTTGATAAACGAATCAAAAACTAAGTCAAGTTATCGGTTCGCTTTCTACGCAATCTTTATGATTGTGCGTCAAATCACAATATTAGAGTATTTTCTTTACGCAAAATAAGCAAAAACTGATTTTTTTTGGATTCTTGACTTAGACCACTTTCATAATCAACGGCACATATATGTAATTACAAATAAAAATTTTTTACCTCAACATTAATTGAATTATAATTTCCACAAAATCCAAAACTATACGAATTATTAAATTTACTAATTTTACCATCAACAATTAATATACATGATTCAATAATTTTTTGTAATTTTGAAATATCAAAATTATCTTCTATAGTATTATTTTCAATATCGGATGATTTTCTTCTTAATTTTTCATTATTTTTATCATCATTTTTAATAGTATCTAATTTTTTGAATTCATCATTCTCAATATTTTCATTATTTTCATCATCATCATCTTCAATATCTGGTAAACATGGTAATTGAAATGAAAATCTACGTGTCAACGAATTATAATTTATTTCTAAATTTTTCAAATCCTTGGTATCAAATTTTTGTGGTGATGAAATTCTGAAATAGAAAAAGGACAATTATTTTTAATTAATATATATAATTATATAAAACCTTTCAACAAAATAATCACAACAAAATAATAAATCATTATCAGCAATATAAATATCACAATTTTTATATTGTTCAAAATTTTTATTTATTTGAAAACTTATTTTACAAAAATTATTTTCGATTAAACAACCATTTATTGGCCACATTTTTTATATTTTAATTATTATTGTTATATATAAATTTAATTTATTTAAAAAAATATTTATAAATTGAAAATTTTATTATATTTAAAAAAAATGAAATACGAAATTCAATGAGATATCTGTCAAATAATAATTTGACGTTTCATTTAAAATGTCCAGTTGGTTATGTTTATGCGCATATGCTAAATATAGTAAAATATACTGTTGCACTGTTTATAGGCAGGTTGTATAATTAATTTCAATATTGTTAGATTTAAAAATTTTCATTAAAATTATTGAGATATTTTGAATGACAAAAAACTATAGTAATACTAATAGATTTTGTCATTTTGATGCAATCATGTCAAATGTAACGACATATTACGTTCTTCAAAAAATAAAATGCATGAAAATCAGTAAACAATTAAATCAATCTCTCTGGCAATCATTTCATAATTTGTTAAAATTAACATAGATATGTGAATTATTGTAATGATTTAAGAAACCAACGAACTATATAATATAGAAGCCTAAAGAGAGGTTAGAATTCCTGTTCCAACATCTGACAGCGAATGTAGGGTAAAATTACAGTTGGCGGATATAAATTTAATAATTAAAAGACATGTACTAGTTGGTGTAATAATATAACTCATGACGTCATTCGGGCTTATCAAAAATTTTATTGCATAATTTATCATTTTTATTGTATAATTTATTGATTTTTTTATAATTTATAATTAATCATAATTTCAATAATATTTAATTTTTTCTTAGAAATAAAATGAAAAAAAAATCTAAATATTATAGTTTTATATTAATAATCTAATTTCGAATGTAAAAGTAAGTAAAATAATATTGTAATGTCTAAAGCAAAGTCCTATATATATATATAAACATTCTTTGAGCCACCTGCCGTAAAATAAATAAATTACAATACCCAACACGATACCTACGCGTCAGTCCCAACGTCCGCGGAAGTGGCCTGTGTGTTTGCCATGGGAGAGTGTATCCTGTCAGACATACGCGTAGTATATAAGTCGGGCCGACGTTGGTATAAATGTTCTCACTGGGTTCTATATTATATATAGTTAGTTGATTTAAAAAGTTTTTAACATTATTATTTGAATATGTGTAGTTATGAAATAATGCTAAAAATTCCAAAATTTATTAAAAGATATTTATATATTTTTATAATAGACTTTAATCAATAATAAATGAAGGTAAAAAAAACGCTTTAATTTATTTCCTCACATAAAATTCTGAATTTATATAAATAACAACATAATTTATCTGTGACCTTAATGAATAATGAAAATTCGTTATAATTAAAGTGTGATTTCATAAATTATGGGCCATGAAAGTTAACTAAGTTTTTACTCCCTGTGGAAGTCTCAATATTTACTCCTGTATTGTTGCATAATTAAATAGGTAAAACAAATTTTGTTTATGTAAATTTTAAATAAATTTATTTATATAATATATTGTGGTGTTAGTAAATTTAACAATAATGATTATAATTTAATAATTTATGTTAAATATTTTTTGAATAACATATGCTTAAGGATAATCTATTAGGTAATCCGAAATGCTCTTCTATCACCATCCTTAATATTTATTTATACCAAAAATAAATAAGTACTAAGTACATCCAAAAAATGATCTTTTTCTAACAAACCCCTGTATTTATTAACGGACAATATTGTAAACTGTGAGATTTTAAATATTTACATTTGCGACAAAACCGCATTTTCTTGTTTAGTTCTATTTAAAAAAAAATCTTTAAAAGTAAAAAAAAAAAATAATTTTAGAAAATATTTGTGTTTTTGTTTTAATTTTATATAATGTTGTTTAAAAAGGATAATTCTGCGGCTTGTGTATTGTTGTTTATATATTATGAAATGTCCTTTTTCTGTGGGTATTACACAGATTATAAAATATTAAAATTTCTTATATATTATTTACAATATTGTATTATGTATGTATATGTCCGCTTTTAATATACCAGCGGATGGTTTTGTCTTTGTTTGCTCTTCTAAATTATATAAGAAAACTTTAGAAACAAAAAATTTCATAGTTTTGCATTATAAATGGAAAGAGATAGTTTTACTATATAAATTGTTGATAATTTTAGTTTAAATTCAAAATAATACAATATAAGTATGTAATCCTGATTTGCATTTTTTTGGGATTTTACATACCGTATACGGAAATTTATATCTATATTTAATTTTGACATTTTCCTTCTTATTTTTTTGGTACCAAAAGATTATATTTTATAGCAATATCGTGAAATTATGACATATATATTTATTTAAAATAAAAGGGGATGATAAACGATGATAAATAATTTATTTATATTGATAACTGAATAAAATATCACGATATTAGTAATTTAAAAAGACATAAACTTGATAACAACATTAAATTATTGAGTACTAAATAGATAGTCCATATCAACAATAGTATTTCCTTAGTTATTACTTTTGCTAATTAAAAGCTGTAAGGATGTACTATTAAGTAAGGATGTACTACTATTTCAAATGATAGGTTAGTACACCAAATGGATTCTCAAGCTTCTATTGTTGGTAAATTTAATTATGTTAATCTTAACTTACATCTTATAATCTGAAATTAGTTGGTATATATTTCCTAACCTAAATAACCAAATCAGTTTATAGTACAATTCCATTATAAATAAATTTAATATATTTATAAAAATATCTAAAATATTTTATTTAGTTGTTAATAAAATCCAATTACTTATTAGTAAAAATATTCTTTTTCAATTTTCTTTAATTTTTCCACCAAAATTATTCATAAAATTTATTTTCGATTTAAGATCATATAATAATTCCTAATTCCTTGTTGTCCTTATTTATTTTCTTTTCTTTTTATTATTTACAAATATTTTTACATAATAAAAAATAAGAAAAATTTCATTGTAATATTTTTATTATTCACTCGAAAAAGAAAGAAATTTTTGAAAAGCTTAAAATTACGACTATTAAATTATGCAAATTCTTTAAGAATGAAGTCAGATTGCCTTTAAATATGAATTTTTATATATTAAATATAAATTTTTATTTTTATGTTGATCTTTATTCTATATATATATATATTATTCCTTGTTGCTTCACATTTTTCCATATGTTCATAAAGTTCTTACAACTTTCTTTAGATTTCTTTTTTATTATAGTATAGCACAAAAAAAAAGCAGATATATGAAATTGAATAAAATCTGGAAAAGTTTTTTCTTATGATAAGTCAAATATTATTATGTAAAATGAGTATAGAAGATTTAAATATTAATAATAAGATTTGTAATTTAAAGAAAAGAATTAAAAAAACAAAACTTGTAAGAATTATGTATAAAATTTGTATTACTTTATTACTTATTATATATATTTAAATATATTAATAAATTGTAAAGGTTAAATTCTAAATTTATGTCACTAAAATGGGTTAATCAAAAATAAATAAATCGTAGCATGGTTTGTGAAATTTTGTAACTGGGGAACAACTTAAAATTATAAAATAATATATTATAAATTATATAAGATTTTTCCGGCTGAAAATTATAATTTTATAATTATAATCTCCGTTTATTATATTTTTCTGAATGTTAGATGTATCTAAAGATTTACAACATTTCGCTTCTTAGATGACATAAAATAACAACATCATATTAATGATAAAGATTTGTATATTTATAATTAATTTTATGTCTTCACTAAAGCTAATTAAGTTTTTAAAAATATTTTCTGTTTATTTTCACAATAATTTAATTTATATTTACAATTACAATTTCTTTCTAGATTTATGAATGGTTATGGTATAAACTAAATAGTCCTGGAAATACTTTAGCTTAGATTGTCATTCAAAATTTTATTGGAAATTACAGATTGTTATCATTTTACTACTTGTAAATCATTATTAAAAAAATCTTTACTTAAAAATTACAAAAAGTACTAAATTTTATAACACATTAAATTATATTTAAATTTATATATAAAATCTATTTTATTCTTTATCATTATTCCTGATATTTAAAATGATATGCATACTAAATCATATTTGAAATTCAAAATTCAAATTCATTATTTTATTTTATATGTGTAAAACCATAGACACAATTTTATTACAAATTTTATTTGTAATTGTATTTTATTACAAATTTTATTTGTAATTGTATGGTAAAACTTAAAAGTTAAAGTTGTCGAGCTAAAATACTTACATTAGCAAAATGTATCTTTAAGTAATTTATTTATTTGATTTTGATTAATTAACACAATATTTCTATTTCATTTTATAGTAAAATAATTTTCAATTTCCTCTTGACGTTTAGTAAATAATTTTATATCGAGTTGTTTTCTGACCCAGTGACTTGATTTTTGAAATAAATATAAACCAAAATTTTTTTTGAACAAACTCTGTAGTTTCATTTTATAGTTTTATCTTGAATATTATTATCACATTTTTTTTCTTGAAATGGAAAACTATTATTAAACTATATAGCGGATATAAAAAATATATACGATTATGAAAATGAAAATTTGAAAATTGTTTATTGAAGCATTAAATTGAATATAAATTTATGAACTAAAAAATGTATATACATATTAATAATTTTTATGTTTCAAAATAAACTTGATTTACTTTATTTTGAAATTTTTCTTATGGACGCATCTTCCGGAATCGTGGTCAGAATAATATTTTTCCATTTAAATATATCAATAAATAAATATACTATACAATTTATGTCTAAATTAAATACATATATTATCTCGGTTCAATTCTTAGGATTTCGGTATATATAAAATTAATTTGCAATATCGAACGATTATAACCCAGAACCGTCTTATTGCCAACGCATTTTTCTATACATTGTTTTGATGTCTCTCGTAACAATTAAAATGCTGGTGGCATTATATTTCATTGCAAAAACTATCTTCCAAGAAATATGTTTCGTTAGTTATCGAAATTTTAATTATTAAATTAATAGAAATTTGAAAACAAATACTGATTTTTTTTTGTTTTCCGTTGTAGATATAAAATCAAGTAAGGCTCTTGATATCTATACATGTACCAAAAAGAACATTAATAAAAATATTATTCTAGGTATATATATTTTTTAATTTATTTCTATTTTCAATTTCCTTTAACTCGTTTTTTTTTGTCTGTCCTTAAATATGTTTTAGCTAGAAGTACGTGTAGATATGTCCATTTAGGATAAGAATTATGTTTTTCGTTGATAGCGAAAAAAACAATTGTTTTTTTTTTTTTGGTTATACGTATACCACACAATGTTTAGATCCTTGAATACAGATTTTATTTTAGTCTAAAGTTTACAACAACAACAACACCAAAAACAACAACTTGTTTTTAGGGTATGAAAACAACCATAAACTGTAAAAAGGATATATGAAAATGGACATTCAAAATATAATAGCGTACATATATATAAATGATAATATTAAAACGATAAAATCTAGAAAACTAGTAAACATAGAAAACTGCATTATAATATAAAAAAATAATAGCAATAAATTTAAAAATAAAGTGAGCTTTTTGATATCACTATATTATATGTGGAGCATATAAAGTCAGAGGTAAAAATTATCTGGTTTTATATTTGTTTTGTTGTTTAAAATTCCGTCATTTATTGTATTTACATATATAAGTTATATAAGTATTTTTATGTAATGGATTTTAGGAGGTTATCTAAAACAACAAATCGCGTAAAAACTTTTTAAAACCCTAAAACATTATTTGTAAACCCATAGGACACAGTATAATAGTGACTCTTATAGAATATAACTTAAAATTCCATATTATAATACCAAAAATATGTTCAACAATATATGTATTTTTTCAATTGAAGATACGATAGAGAATTTGTTAAATAAAAATACTAAATGCACCTGAAAAATATATACATGAATTTTTTAATTGTTTTGCTATTTTTCCAAAATGATAAAAGGCGATTTTCTATTAGTAGAAAAATAAATATAGATAAAATTCATATATACATATGTACAATTTTTTGGGAATTTTCTATATTTGCATATAGGTACTAAATCCTCAATTAAATTTGAAAAATGTGATTTATATGGAAATTTTTGGGGAAAAAAGGATTTTAATTCAATATCGCGTCTATGTAAGACAATAATATTCAAATATACATAAATTGTAAATTGACATATACGTAAAATGTAAATGTCCATTTCATATAGCCAAATATATAGATGGATTAGTAAAATTCTCATGTCTCCTCGTACATACGTAAACAATTATAAATATATAGAAAATAAATGGACTTTATAATTGGTTTTTTTTTTATTGCTGTTAACAGAATAAAATTTATTGACATTCATTTTGAACCTGGATCCTGGATAATTTCTCATTCTTATGTTTGAAAAATATTTATTACTTTGTATATTTATTAATTTAATTAATTTAATTTCATTTTTTCATATGTTGTATATTCTTTTTACTGATTTTTTTTACTGATAGATTCTTTTTACTGATTTTAACTAAAAGAATAAATTGTTCATTATAAATTTTTACTTGACCCCTTGAACTTACTTTTTTTTTGTTTTGTCAACAAGATTTTTCTTTAAAAAAAAAACTTGTTAACAAAATAATAAACAAATCAACATCTTTATATTATTATAGAGAGAAAAAAAAAATTATCCTTGTATAATTTTCGTTGCCAAAGGACAACAAAAAATTTTATTTGTCCTCTCGCCTATTATATAATTTTCTAAGAAAAAAAAAAATAAATAAAGAAGATTTAGTTTTAAAATCTTTTAATTTTTTTTTTTTGTTCTAAATTGGTATACCTGGACGACGACGACGAGCTATAATATAAATATTTATATAATGTATATATACAGAAGGAGAAAATGAACTTAAGAAAAAATGTTTTTTTTTTTTTTTGAACTTCTTGATAAATGCAAATGAGGAAGCAGCGCAAAAATAATCTTTTAACATTACTCAGTGTAGTAAACATTTTTATATATAGTAATATTATATATATCTGTCAAGGGAATACAATGAGCCTTGTAAAATATATTTGAAACCAGATTTTTATCATTCTTCTTACATACATACATATATATGTACAATACTTACTTTTTTTTTAAGTGTACATTAGATTTATAAAAAAATATGAAAAAAAAATCTGGCAAAGAACTTGACATAAATAATATATTGTTGAATTTCAGACAAGTTGTTAAAAAATGCAAATAATATCCTTGATAAATAAAATACCTGAATTTTTTGTAATGTTATCCTTTTGAAGTTATTGTATGTATGTATAAAAAACAGAAAAATAAAATAAATTTCTATCTTTAATGTTAAATATATATATGAAAAAAGTAAAGTCATTGGTCTTATTTTTCGTATATATACCACGAACAGAGTAGCGACTAAAGGCAGTGTAATAAAATATGTTTTTTTTTTTTTAAACTATTTTACTTATTGCAAAGTCATGAGGAATTATAAATGTTTTATTTTATAATCAGAAGCTTTAGTAAAATGGTATATACAAAATTTTACAGAAAATATTCTGAAATTTTATAAAAGAAAGGATAATACCTACGCATACGAGAAATATTCAAAAATATTTAATAGAAAATTTTAATATAGTTTTGATAAAATAATATAATGATAAAGAATTTTATATTACTATTATTAAAGTAAAATTATCATTAAAATATTAAACAAAGAAATGAAAAATTATTATTTGTATATGCATTTATATATCGATGCCTTCCCGCAAGAATGTGTTAAGCGACATTTAATATTCTTGTCGGGTGAAACAAAATCTCAGGCAATAGAATGATTTTACAGATCCATATGACACATAAACATATTTTTCTTGTACCTTTCTTTGTTTATAGTTGGGACAGATTTATCGATATCGTCATATGGATCTTTAACACGTTAATCGCCACGATAATTTCAAGATAATTTCAAATAATGCTCCTTCTGTCGACTGGTTGCTGTCTCGTTGATTATACTACCATAAAAACGAATAAAAACATTGTAGTACTGCGATCATACTGCGTTTATGAAAACGCAGAATTGTATTACATAATTTAGATACTACATTTTGAAAAAAATTAATGCCGTACTGTAAAAATTTTTTTTTTTACCAAATTTTCCGGAAAAACACTATTTTCTATGTCACACGTATATGACTGGCATGGCCTTGCATAAAACTTTTGGGCAACATAATAAGTCAATGTAATTTCTTTATCAAAATAAAAATTATTGAAATGTAATTTTTCAAGTGTAACAATATAGCATTATATAACTAAGTCTATTTTATTTATTTTTCCGTAGTAAGCCAAGCAATTTTCAGGTTTTTCTCCTGGTAGGCTAAGCCTGTGGAAGGTACAGCAAATTTATCGTTTGCGTCGGATATCAGCGAATGACGTGGCCTTCTACTAAATCCCGTATGTCAGACATATATGTCTGACATGGCTCATGCAGAATTTCTTAGTGTCAGACATATATGACTGACGTGGCGATTAACGTGTTAAAATCATTCTATCGCCTGAGATTTTGTTTCACCCGACAAAAATATTAAATGTCGCTTAACACATTCTTGCGGGAAGGCATCAATATTATGAAAAATGTTGAAATATGAAAATTGTAAGGATAAATTTACACTTATCCTTATACAATTTTCATATTTCATTATAGCAAAAAAAAAAAAGAATATTTAAATTTCAATTAAATTTGTCTTCAAATTTACCCAATCATTACTCAATTTTTCAAAATAATTTTCTACTCGTATCTTTCCTACATAATATTTTATATCACTTATATGTATATATATTTTGACAGTTAATTTTACATATATAGGAGTGTAAACTGTTTTTGAAATTTAATTTTCCCTTTGAATTCAATTCAAAAAGTTATTATTAAGTTTATTAACTCTAAAAAGTCTTCTTTTTTTACTTTTTAGTTTTTCAAAATTACTAATATACAAAAGTTCATTAAGGAAAATTAATAATTTAATGTACATATGTATATAAAATTTATTATCCTTTTTATTTTTGTATATTAAACATCCTTCTTAATTTATATATAAATTTTCCTAAAGAAGAACGTTCTGCTTTTTTCATATATTTTTTTTTTTATTATAAATTAGCATTTAATTTGCTCTACACAACGAAATAACAACAAAATATACAAAAATTTACATTCGCAATGATTTTTTTTTTTCGTGTGTTTGTGTCTTGTTTAGTTGTAGATTTGTATAGAAAAGAAAATATTTAACGTATATTTTTGTTCAACAACAACTGGTAGAGAATTTGTATACCAGGTGCATATATAGAGGTGCAAATAATAATAATAATTGTTCGGTAGAAGGAAAAAAATGTTTTGTTAAAAGAATTTTTTTGTATAAATTTTTTTTTTTTAACTGAAATTAAGGGAGGAAAAACGTTTTGGAAAAAGAAAAGAAAATTTACAGAGATATTTACAGAGATATTTACGTTAAATAAAATTCTTTTTATACAAAAAAAAAAAAAAAAAAAATTATGAAAAAGAATTAAACATTATATTCTAACAAAATTTATGTCCTTTTTATGGTAAAAAAAACTTTAACTTAGGAAAAATTGTGGGTATTTTTTACTATATTTATATTTTATGTTATTATTTCTTTTAAGAAAACTAAAAAAAAAAAATATTTTAAAATCATACCGGAAAATATGTTTTAAAATGAAGATAACAAAAATATTTTCACAATTTATTTAAAATACAGAGTAACTTTTTTTTTTGTAACTATTATAGAGTTAAAAAAAAATATTTTCTAAATTTGCTTGAATTAAAATTATCATTTAAGATTTTAATTTATTAATTCCACTTTGCAACTATATCCTTATCTGGTAAAGATTCAGATTTTAAATCAATATAAAAGCTTGATAAATCATTTAAATTATATTATGGCAATACATTTAAAATAAATCACGGTTTTTCCTGGTCGTGTCTCATAAGCATAGCATATCGACTAACAACAACATTAATTCATTGGATTTTTTTGTTCAGTTCTTTGACAAAATTTATTATAATTTTTCTATTTATTAAACTTTCTTTAAAATGGAAAGATCATATTCAAAATCTCTAATACAATTCAAATTGAGTTTAGATTTGACGACTTACATATTACTGGCATTTAATACTTACTAACATATCGTCGGGTCCATGCCAAAACCGCGAATGTGCACAATATTACAGTTTCGCGAAAATCGCGTTTTAATTTTTGCCGATTTGTGAAATTCTTATATAAGCGATATAGAAATTTTTTAATATTAAAAAATCTACGACGAATTGCACATTTGTGGCTTTTGCATATTATAGATTTTGAAATTTTACAATTTCTGGCATTAAAAACCCAATTTCATAGAAAATGCACATTCGCGGTTTTGGCATGGACCCGACGATATAATATCAATATAGCAATGAATACCAAGAAATATTTGATTCAGAATTAAAATCTATAATAACAAATTCAATATTTTTTTTCCAACAAATTTGGACACATTCTACTTCTTTTTTACTATATAAAAAACTTCTTTCCTTTAAACTTGAATAGTAAAGACTAATAAACATCTTAATTAGATCATTTATACATATAGATTTATCAAAGTTATTATTATTGTTCGCATATATCGTCGTGTGAGAAGCGAATTGTCGTAACTGCAAAAATGAAGTTCCGAGATAAATGAATATTAAGTTTTTGTATTTTTTTCTGAGGCCTTTAAATGCATTTATCTCAATAAATAATATTATGACTCCAATAAATTAACACTCTATTACAAAGATGGGTTCCTTAGCTATGTAAAACAGTAATTACTTTGGTCTCAAATAGAATTAGAGGATTGTTATAGTTTAATTTAATGATGCACCACAAACTTTACGATAATTTAATTTTTTATTTAGATCTATTGAAAAATCTCAGAATGTTGTAAATGCAACTTACCACAATTTAAATCATATGAATTATCACTATTTTATAAACCACAAAATGTAGTATAGTTAACATACAATAATTAGAACAACTTATATGTATTGTAATTTATTTTTATATTATTGTCGTATGACAAAGATACAACAATTTGAATTATAACATAATTGGAATTTTATAGTAAAAATTTGTTCTTAAAGTATATATACAACATTTTGCAATTTATATGATGAACTACGCTACATCACCAAAACACCGTATAAAATGTATAAAACATTTCGCAAATAATTAATTTAGGTAAATACAACTTACAACAATTTAGAATTTCAATTAAATAGTAGCCAGGATATTCTCGGATCGAATCCGTCTGAACACAAGGCGATAGATACTTAAATTTTCTATCTTCCTGTATCAATATTCTCAAATTGTCGTATCTAACGCTTACGACAATTCGCTTCTCACACGACGATATATAGGTTTGTGTATAGGTAATATTCTTTTTGAGTAGTCCCTGGAAAAAACTTTCTAAATCAACTTGTAAAAAAAAAAAAATTATTCTAGAAATGGAAGTTTTCATAACTTGAATATCAAAAATACACACACAAAAAAGACACGGTGCTACTTGAAAATTATTTCTCTTTACTTTACCAGCAACAAAAAAAAAAAGAAGTGAAAAACTTTCAAATATATATAAAAAAAAAATTAAAATGCAAAATTCAATCCGCTAACCCTAAGAGGATTTTACTTTTGCATACAAAACTACATATACATACATATATCCTTTTACATTAACAAAGTTTATCTTTTATCCTAACCAAAAAAAAAAAAAAAGTTTATAGACTAAAAATGGATAATAATAAAAAAAATATAGAAATGAAACTAAAACTAAACTTTCTACCGAAAAATAAAAAAAAAACAAACCATATTTTCATGATCTTTGTAAAAATTTAAGGTAGCTATATAAATTTTATAAGTCAAGGTATATTTTATATACCATGTTTTAATTTTAAGTTTTCCATTTTTTTTTTGCTGGTTTTTTGGAAATGACATTAAGTATTATAGACAAAATTATTTATGTTCTTAAATATTTAATTTAAAGTGGATAAAATATTATATAAGGATAATATTAAATTGTAATAAAGAGAAACCAATTTTTTTTTTTACTATCTACAAAATTGAATCTTTTAAATTTTATGTTAATTTTGGAAATGTGATGTGTGGACGAGGTGGAAAAATATTCATAAGTATATTATTGTTCAAATATATTTGCTATATTTGTTGTATTTAATATGTAAACTAAATTTGATAATCGTTTGTTTTGTTGATCAATGGTTATTGATTCTAATATAAATATCGGCATAAATAATTGTGTTTATTATACATATAGACTTGGAAGACACTAAATATCAGCAAAGTTAATTTAAGGATACCAAATATTAATATACACATTAATGGTCCGCTATAGAATAGTGAATGTGGCAACATGTCGTTATTCTTTTTAAGCAAAACAAACTTCTCCAAGAACGAATAAAAACATCGAATTTCGTTGAAAAGGAAAAAGGACAATTTAAAATATAAATTTACTTCTTTTCGTCCTAGAAAAGTATACTTCCAATTAATAGGATAAGATTAACTTGACCGTCATTTCAATTGTACTATACTTCCTTTGATATTGTAGAGGCGTTGAATTTTAAATTTAATATAAGCTTCTTTTATTTTTTAATTGCTTTTTTTTTTTTTACAAAAAAGGAAAATCAGTTTTTCTTTTCATATAACCAACAAATTGTTAAAAAAAGAAATAAATATGTATATACAAAGTAACAATTTTTTTATTTGGAAAAATAATTTACAAATTCCTACACACAGAAATTTTTATTTTCGTAATTTAAAAATAAAATCTCATAAATTTCTTTACACTATTATACACTTGGCACTGGACCTGTCTATCCTTCAGGATCATTTCAATTTTCCTAACGAGCATTATACCCGTAAAATGTCATAAAAAAATATTTATTACTAATTTTTTTTTTTTTTGTTCGTCTTCTCTTGGAAAATTCATTATATGTCTACCTAACCTAACACACACCCACACACACAAAAGATGAAAAAAAAAAAAAAACAGAAAAACCATCCTTGTAAAGTGATTTTCTTTTTTATCCTTGTAAAAAAATAATTTTTTTTTCTATAATTTTCTTTTTCAAAAAAAAAAATCACCTTCGGGGTAATGAATAACGCAATTCTTTCACTTGTCATCCCATGTAGTCCTATGTGTACTATGACAGGATCTCCTCTGACTATTCTCCAATTTTTTTTTTTTATTATTAATTCGATGTGGTAGTATAAATCTAAGTCATAGCAGAAAAGATATTTTTTTTCCTATTTTTTTTTTTAGAATTGAGGACAGATAATTCAATAATAGTGATGGGAACTAACAATACTTTCGCTTGTTCCGTATGGAAGGATATTAGTTAGTAAAAAAAAAAAAAAAAAAAAACAAACAAAAAAATCTTTTTAGCTCTGGGGGCAAAACATGGTATACAGGATAAATTGACAAGAAAAAAAATATTGTTGGTTTTTCGTTTCACAGAGTGATTTATAGTTTAAAAAAAATATATATATATTTATCTGTTTTTCAAATTCTATTACTCTATAAATTCAAGTTTTCTATACTATGTCAAAGTCGTAAGCTTTTTTTTTATGTTAAATTCAATATTCGTTTTTTGTTTGTAGATATACGCAAAAGAAGACAATTTTTAAACAAATTTTTTTTTGCAATATTGAAAATCAAATCAAATAATTGAATTTTTTTTTCTTCGTATCCTTTTATAGAGAAATGACATCAGTATAGAAGAAAATGAGAATTTTTATATTATATAGTTGAAATTTATTAAAATAAGATAAGTTAAAAAGTTTGTAATAAAATTTTAGATGCCAAAAAATATATATCACTAATATAATAATAATAATAATAATAATAATTGTGATAAAGAAATTGAATTGAAATTGATTAAAATTGTGATCGATTTAAGTACATTACAAATATATGAATTTTTGAATTTATTATCACTGAATTATTTTTAAAAAAAAATTAATTGATTTTTTCAATTTGATTTAGATTTGGTTTGAATTGGTAAAAATACTTTATTTTTGGTTTTAATTAAAAATGCTACGAACGTCATAAAATAATTATTATAGAATTTGATTTATGGTCTGAACAATCTTATAGATTTATGGGTGGAATTGTAGAAGGTGATTACATTAGAAACTAGAAATAGTATCAATAATTAAAGTAGAATGTAAATAGCTCAAAAATTAATTTTCTGTTCTTAAAGGCACTTACTTATTTTACAAAAATTGTCCAAAATTTAAATTTCATGGAAAAAATTGAAATACACAGTCCTTCTCGTCTATGCTTTCTAATTCACAAACTTAAATCATTTTTTTTCTTTTCAAAATTCTAATTTAAATTAAATTAGTTATTCAATGTAAAGTATTACCTCCTTTTATCATAATGACAAAAAAAAAATACATTGTCACAGTGATTATTCAATTTACATCGTAAAAGTAACACATTCCTTAAAAAACAAAATAATTAAATTTCATTTTAATTACTAAAAATGACAGTGCAGAAAATTTCTCAGACATTACATCATGATAAAAATAATTATAAAAGAAAACCGCTAATATATATATAATATATATATATAAAAAAGGATATGAAAGCTGACAGACAAAATGATTGTTTAGTTGGTAATTAAATTTCTTTACATATTATCGCGTTCTAAATGAACGGAAATTGAACTTTAACATTTATAACAATTAAGAATTGCTTTGATATTTTGGATTTCCTGAATTTATTCAGAATTAAATGTTTCATAAATTTTAATAATGATTTCGTAAAAAAAAAAATGTTTCTCTAAATCTAAAATTATTTAATGTACATATTCATTACCAAACAAAAAACTATCTTATCCTTATCCTTAAAAAATTATCCTTAAACTGTTTTTTTTTTGTTTGAAAAATAATTTAAGCACAAATCTTTCAAGGACTATTAAATCAAAATAAACAATAGTATAAAACTATTTTGTATATAAGTTTTGAGGTAAGGTAAAGCTTATGAAAACATAAAAGGATATATATAAAGGAAAATTAATTTAATTTGTTTTGTTTCAAGTAAAATTACTTCAAGTTGAAAAGTTTGAATAAAGTACTTTAAAACTATTAGAAAAATTTAAGATGAAATCTAATTTAGTAATTATCATGCTAATATTATCGAATTTAATATTGTATGTTATAATAATAAATTAGTAAATATTTATTATATTATCAAATATATCCTTGAAAGGATTTTAAATTGTAAAATTAAATTGATTTTCCTATTTACGTGTATATACAAAATTAGTCAAAATTAAATTAAATTTTTAAATGAAAAGACAAATCTTAATATCAAAGATTAACATAAATTCGTATTTATTTTTGGACAAAAATTAACTGAATCAATTTATTCCCTTATTTATCTTTTTCGAAAAAAATATACAAAAGTGAAATGAATAAAAAATACTATAAAATAATCATATCACTAACAGATAATCTTGATAAAAAGCGTATAATAGTCTAAATAGTTTTTATTTATAAATAATATGAAATGAATGTATTTGATTGCTTATCCTTTTTGCACATACATCCCTAAAATCGATTAGATATATTCAGAGAAATAAGAAATTCATATAACAAAAAACTATTTACAATATAAATAAATTTATAAATAAAAACTGTAACATTATATCGAAATATTCTGTTTGTATTTTTTTTTCTAGTTGGTAATTTTCACCCTCCGCTAAAATTATCCATTATTTGTTTTTCTATACTTGTGGAAATTCGATTTATAAGACTATTTATTTATGCATTGATTTCAGTTAAAGAATATAAGTATGTACCTAATATGTTTTTTATTGGCATCTAAAAAGAATTGTATCTATTATGTTTCTAAGTGAAATTATCAAATACATTGTCCTGGCGTTGAAATATTTCTACCAAAGAAAAGAAAAATTATAATGAATAAATTAATCAATTTAATAGGACAAAATTGAAGATATTAGGAAAATGAAAGTACGGTATATAACAATCAATAAATCTAAATAAGATTTTATATTATTTTAATTTAAATATATTTTTTTCAATTTGTTACAGTATTTAATTGCCATATACACGTGGAGATATTTCAGATTTGTTAATGCTTTAAATTTTCAGAAATAGTAAATGAAGTTTAAAAAGAGCTTTCTAAAAAAATTTTAGGACCACTAAAACCTCTAATTAATTTCATATAATTAACATATAGCCAAATATCACTGCAATAATATGAAAATTATATTATTGTTCCTCTCTCTCGAATGTAATCTAAATTATAAACTAAAAATGTTTTCTAATTATTCTAAAATTATTTAATTTTTCACTATTCATATATATAACAATTTAATAAAATATTTTATATTAATTTTTCAAATACAATTTGCACAGCAGGTTAGAAAATATAAATTTTAATACATAATATTACACATTCACCAACAGGTATATGAAATTATAGTTATGAAAATTACCCCCATGATCGTATATTTAATATACATATTTTAATTAATATTATTCTAAACATATTTTGATATATTAAAAATACTTTAAAAAAAATGTTAATGGGCATTTTTGTTAAGTATGTCTTCCTTTAAATATTATTATTATAGCCGTAATTATTTCATATTATTATTATTAAATTATTTATTTTATATAGCTATATATTATTATAGTTATATAAAAAGCTTGTGAAAGCATATTAATTTTTCTGAAAATATTCAAAAAATTGTGGAAAAGGAGAGCGAGTGGAAGGAACCCAACATATTCTTTTTAATATACCAATTTTTTTTTGGTCCTTGCATAATTAAGTAATTTATTATGTTTATTATAAAATTTATAATAAATTTTACTTCAGTTTTCATAAATTTTATTATTATATTGTTAATAATAATAAAAAATTTTTTTTTTTTGTGTCGGATGAAATATGTTAATAAGTAAAAAGATTGTTTTTTTTTTGTACTTGTTGTTTAGTTAAAATTTATTAATTTAAATAATTCTTTTTTTTTCTACTTCAGAATGAGAACATAACAAAAATTAAAAAAAAAATATAATGAAAATGGTTGGTAAGCATAACTTAATTTATAAAATAAAATTAACATATTTTTACGTGGATAATTTTTAATTTAATGAAAATATTTTGTGTAAAATATTAAAACGTACATAATGATTTTGTAAAATGTAAAAAATAATTCATTATATATTTTTACTGCAATTTACCAAGGACATAAAGCCATTTCTTTTTATATTAGCCATTATTGTTTTTGTTTTATGGAAAATTTGGCAAGGAAAATGCAGAAAATGTAAGAAAGCAAAAATAAAAAAAACCTTTTTAAAATATTTTATTTTTCGATATTGAATTTATTGTTTGTTAATCCTTGTTTGTGTTTCAGGTATATAATATCAATAAATCAATTCAATTTGGTAAATTAAAATATCTTTTGAATAAAAATTCATTTTTTTTTTAATTTATCGTTTTTTTCAGTTTTGTAACATAAAAATTTATTATTTCCAAGATTTTTTCAATTGAAAATTAATGAAAAATTAAATATAGTTTTTGGGGAAAAATTATATTTCATTTCATTTCAATTAGGAGAAAAAGGATGAGCAGAACGACAAATGTTTTTGTTTACTTTTTAATAGAATAGAAAAATTAGCACAATTTCCTCCTTGGAATTGGACTCAACAAGATGAGTATATGTTTATAAGAAGATTGTTTTTTTTTTACGGAAAAATTTATATTACTAAAAAAAATTATATTTGTCTATTACCGTATAACAATAATTTTCTTTATCCCAAGATATAAAATAAAAATTTATTCATTCGTTTGACCAATTATCTATTTACTTTTTAATTTTATAAAGAAATTTACCCCACTAATCAAAATTCTTAAATATAATTAAACGACGACCTTAATAAATATAAATACGAAAAAGAAAAATTATTTATTTTATTTTTATTAGCATTACAAAACATTCCTTTATATTAACAGGAATTTTCTCCTGTTTACTTTTATCAATTTTTCGTGTAGTAAAGTAAAAAAAAAATGAAATATGGGGGAAAATTGAAAAAGTTTTCTAATAAATAAATTTGCTATTGAACGCACCTGTTTGTTTTTTTTTTATTTAAAAATATTAATAAAATAAAATGGGGAAAATATTGAAAATTTCTATTCTTGTAGTATAATATTCATTTAAAATTTGTCTTATATACTAATAAAAAATCAATATAAGATCCTTTATTTTTATTATTTCTTTTAGTTGGTTTATTAGCTGGATGAGAAAAATATCAAAATTTTCAACATTCAATAAAACAATTTTCTTTTTTATATTTTTTTTTCTATCTCAGGTAAATAAAAGTAAAAAAGGAAATGAAAATTTGGGTTAATGAATTACCACTAATTTTCCAATACCATTGAAAAATTATTTTGAATATTTAATTAGGTTAAAAAACAATTATTATTAAATTAAATTATCAGTAATTTAGTTCCAAAATTTATTAAATTGAATTGGAATTTTGTAAATGATTATCGTAATTAATTTAAAATAATATTTTGTATAAATGATAACGAATACCAAAGAAATTCATAATTAAAATTACCGAGAATATTAATATTATGAACAATTTAATTATATATTTAATTAAATATTGAATAAGTATATATTTTCTTTACAATTATATTTATTTAAAATTTAATAAGAAATATCTTTAATTTTAATTAGCAATTTATAATAAATGAAAATTAATATTTACCTGATTTTTGTCTATTTCATTTGTAGAAATATTCTAACATTAATGAAACTGACAGAATTATATATGAACTTTTTACATAAATATATAAAATGTTCAAATATAATTAAAAAGGATATAGTAAATAACTGCATTATTTACTAAACATTTTGTATATGTGTAAATGTTCTAAATAAATATTTTAAATGTCTGATAAAATGTGTGTACCGTACCGTATATTGAAATTATTAGAGTGGTTTTAATTTAGTAGAAATGAAATGGAAACCCCCAGCAGGTTTAAAAATTAACAAAAATAATGTCAAATATTATTAAAGTTCACTCAGCTTTAAATTGAGTTTATAATAAATATGATGAATTGCAATTATTTAAAGAGTTAGTTTGAATTTTCAGACCATTTCGCAAAAAAACAATAAAATATTTCAAGGAATAATTTAAATTCGGTATCCTGGTTATATTTATTTGCGATAAATTATTTTTTTAATTTTAAGTTTTACAAAATATACAAATTTTCAATTAAACTTACGTTGATTTTGATGCTAAAGAGATAATAAAATGCTTATAATTTTTTAAATTATATTTTAACCACTCTAAAAAAATCATTAATGTTAACTAAATTCAATTTTATTTATATATACAATAACAAAAAATATATAATAAATACAATGTTGTAATAATAAAATTGAAACCAAATATTATTGGTAACATATAAAATGTTAAACATTCGTTTCACAATGTTGAACATGATCATAAATCAATTTTAAAAGCTTTTTATAATATTATAGTAGTAACCATATATAAAATATAGTACATACTTATAATATTTTATGTAATATTATCATAAAAAATTATACAAATTACAGAAAATGCAATTGAAGATTTTCTATACAGAATTGCATTTTGAAAATAATAATATTAAGTGAAATTGAAAATTACATTTTGTAAAATTTCTTTTTGTTATAACATATAAATTTTATTATGCACAAATTTCATTTCTCTTGAGAATATTAAATATACATATTTTAAATATTACTAAATAATTATTATTAGTACAAAATAATTTATTTAAAATTAAAATGTCTATTAAATTTTATGTAAACAAAAGAGTAACCATAAAAGAATTTTAAAATTGAAAATATTTTTCATTAAAAATAATATTAAAAATTGTATATTTATTTAAATGTGAATATTTTTTTTTTAAATAATGATTTTATGATACCTAGACAGAGTAATTTTAATATTATTGACCTAATAATACTCAAGGGATTAATATTATATACGTTTTAATATAATTTTCATGCAAATTGAGTTCAATAAAATTTTAAAATGATTTGTATAAAATAAAAAAATTGAATTTACAAAACAAAAAATTATTTGAAATGTAATTAAGGATATTAATAAGTTACCATTTAATTTACCAATTTGTGTAAGAAAATAAATATAGTAAATTATGTTAATTCTCCAAAGGATAAAGGAAACATTTTATCAGCAAATATTTTTAGTTATGGCATTAAATATAAATTTATTTCAAAATAAGAAAATTATTTTAAAAAAAAATGTAATGTCAAGTGTAATGGAATCTTGGATATTAATTTAAATAAAATAAAA
This sequence comes from Empis stercorea, assembly GCA_949752835.1. NCBI lineage: Eukaryota > Metazoa > Arthropoda > Insecta > Diptera > Empididae > Empis > Empis stercorea. The sequence continues at coordinate 14,459,213 of OX457086.1, forward strand.
TTACTATCACAAAATTATAGTATGAAGTTAACATTCTAAAATTTAATTTCTAGTTTCATTATTTATATATCAAACTTTTTTGAATATTTTCTTATTTTTGTTTTCTTTAAAACCTTATTACTTAAATGGTTATAACGAATTCTGTTTTGGTCCCTGTCCCAATAAAACCACTAATTAATCAAGCTAACAAGTTTAAATCACTGGTAATTTAATTAAAAATGGGTATTTTTCTTATCTCCAAGGATTCATAAAAAAAAAATCCTAAATAAAGTAAACAGAAATTATTTTTTGAAAAAAAAACCAGTAATTTTTTTTTTTAATTGAAAAGTATATTAATTAAAAAATTACAAAGTTTATTTAGGTAAAAAGAAAAAAAAAACCTTTCCATCAATTGATGATGATTCCCAAAAATATTATACTAAATTTACTGAAAACCAAAAAAATCATTTATTTGAGTAAGCTTTCAGTAATTTAATTTATCCTTAATTAACTTCGGATTTTTGGTATATACTATGTAATTATTTTATTTTTAATCATTTAAAAGTGTGTACTCTAAAATTTAAATTTAATTTAAAGAGGACTTTCAAAAAATCATATACAATTTTTTGTTCATTAAAATAACCTAAAATAAATTAATAGTAATTTTTTTTTTGTATATTTTTTAATTTTTAACAGTCAAAATCTTAAAAATTCTTTAATAATATTGAAAACTAAATGAAACTTGACAAAAATCGAAGCTGATTTTTATTATAGTTCGCTGCAATAAATCCCAAAATTCGTTTAGTTTCGATTAACATTAATGGACTTAAGTAAGATTACTTAATATATTATTTATATGTCTTTCAATATTCTTCATAATTCAAAAATACTAAAAAAAAAATTGGAAAACTAAAATAAAAAAATGTCCATGTAATAAATATTTAATTTTTATCTTTTTATAAAATTTTAATTAATATTTATTTTTTCTTTGCTTGAAACTAATTAATATTATTGTTATTTGTGTAATTTTATGGCTCATAAACTGAGTATATATATGTATATACGAGTTATATGTATATTATTATAATCTAGTTATCCTTTGACCTCATAAAAGGATATAATAAAATACATACAATCTAGTTATATAATATAGTAATATTTTTGATTATTTTATCTAACCATATAGAATGTAAAATTGATTAGTTCCCTTAGGTGTTGTTTTATAGTTAATTGCATATTTTTAGGAAGTTAATTGACCAGCTGCAGGTCAATAAATTTAATTGAAATTTTACATTTCTCGATTATATAATTTTTCTCTATTTTTATATATACATAGGTATATTTAAAAACCTTATAATATGATAACTAGGTTATTACACAATTTATACTATGATATAACTATTTGAAATGAGTCTTTTTTGATAAAATATTTAGTACATATATAATATTATTATAAAATTTGTTCGGAATATAAATTATCGTCTATAAAATACAATTTTTCCATATTAAATTATCTCATCAAATTAAATTAAATTTATTGCAAAGACAAAAAAAATCGATAATTAAACTTTTTTCTTGTTATATAAATGTTTTTTTTTTTTGCAATTTCAAACTATCTGGAAAATGACATTTAAAAGAAGAAAAAGAAAGTATCTACTTAAGATTCTATGAATTTGACTTTATATTTTTTCTGATCCTTTTTTAGCTTTTTTTTTTTGCAAATATTCTAAACTTTTTTTTTTATTTAAATGAAAATCATTTTTTTAACATTAATCTTGACTGACCATTTTGTTTTAAATTTGACTTCTTATCCTTTTTTTGCTATAGTAATCTTATTTCAAATATTTATTTAATGATAATAATTAATTTTTAATCCCTAATAAAAAGAAAAATTAAGCAAAATGAAATTTTCGCACATTTGCAAAACTTAATTGAAATTTTATTAATATATTGAAAATATGAATTCGATATTTTTTTAATTTTTTGAAAATCGATTATCTATTTCAAACAAACCCCTTAATTTTATTAATTTAAAAAAATTTAAATCATATATTATTGACACAGAAAGAGAAAAGACCATAGTATAATAGACAAAGTTGTAGTCCGCATACTAAATTTAATTATGCGGAAAAAACAGGAAGTTTTGTCGGGAAACATAGCTAGTTTTGTGAAAATTCTGCACAATATTTATTTTTATTATAATGTTTTTCTTAGTTTTTATTTTTTTATAATGTTATGTAAATTTTCAGTGAAAAAATATAAATGAACTAAAAGATGCAAAAAAAAATGGTTCTTTGTTGATGAGAAAAAATTAAAATTAATACTATGCAAAATAAAAAAATTGATCAAGAATTTAAATAATCAACTTAAAGACAAAATAACTTGGAAAAAGTTTTCGTAAATATTTAAAAAATTGTTAAAAAGAATTAACAACAAAACTAAAAGAGAAACTTTGTTAATTTATTTTTATATACTTTTTCAAACTGGGATTTTAAATCTCTACTTGCTTTTCTCATAAATTTATAAATAGTAATTATCCTTAAACTTATAAGTATATTGTATAATATTATGTAAAAGGGAAATTAGATTTTATATTAAAGCCAAGAACACAAATTAATCACAGTATAAGTTTAATATTTTTCAACCAGTTAGAGTTGGTGTGTAATCCCAATTCATTCTTTGAAGATTTTTGAGTCTTGTAAAACACTTTTGCAATCATATTTCTTAGTTAACCAATTTTATAATGACATATTGAAACAGTCTTAAACCTTTATAACTTAATGAAAAATTAGGAATAATAGTAGAAGTAACAAGTCAGCGGTTTGAGGATGTGGGAAAATGCCTTTGGTAAATATCCTTTAATTCGTGCTCTCCCTGTTTTCAATTTCAATTTTAAAGATTACTTGATAATTTTTAATATCGTATTTAAATTTTCTACTTAACATAAAATTAAAGATTTAATTTTAATATATTTTTATAAAAAGATTTTTTTCCCAGCAAAAATTTTAATCTTTCAAAGATTTTGTAAATATGGATAAGGATAATGTCTTTAAAATTAATTTAATATTCTCCGTATTATTATTATTATTATTTTTTGTGGTAAAACAAAATTGCAAATCATTTAACTATGACATTAAGGAAATATTAATTTATTTATTATATAATTTAAGAAAAATTCATTAAAAATGACTAATTATAGAAATCACTATTTCATGAAGATAAATTAGAAAAGTTTTTTATTTATTCATAAAGAAAAACATAAACTTGTGTAATATTTTTTTGTCGATTATTATAATAAATTTATATTTAAGAATAATTCTAACAAAAATTACAAATCGTTAATATAATTTTTGTATTGAAAATCCATAATACAATTTAGGTAATCAAGTTTTCAAAGTTAATTTCAAAAACTGATATTAAAATATTACATAAAATTCTGGAAATGACAGAAAATAGAAACAAGCCCGCCAAACATTGCGTAACGGAAACGTAAAGTTTTCCGAGTCTAATTCCTTCTAAGGTCTTGGAAAATGTAACAGAATTGATATGCAACTGTTACATTCCTTATATGAGAAGTGACACTATTTTTCGTTACGATAAGTTCTCGCAAAAGCGTAATGTTTCTGTACAGTTTAGGTGTAATGTTTTCGTACTATTTAAGTGTAATGTTTTCGTACAGTTTAGGTGTAATGTATTCGTACATATTTAGCGTAACTTGTTCGTACTGTTTATGTGTAACGTATACGTACAAATTTAGCGTAATTTTTTCATACTGATTTAATGTAGCGTATTCGTATTTATTTAATAATTAAAAAACAAATTAGTTATTTTAATAATATATTTCCAAACAAAAATAAATAAATTCATATTTATTAATATATAAAAATAATAAAAAATAATGAATAAAAAAATTGTAACTTTTTACAAAAAATTTCGTAACTTTTTAGGCGTTCGTAAACTTAACATTTCCGTAAAGAATTTATAGTAAACTTGAAATAGTAGAAAAAAAAACTTTACGTTAACATTACATTTTCGTTCGGAATTTAGAGTATACTTTTAAATGCTTGGCGGGAAGTTAATATAAATGGACAAATTATTGACTATGGAACGAAATTCTAACTATATACGAAATTCTAAACTAAAAAAGAATCTTTACAAAATAGAAGATTTATATTGAGGATTATTACTCGAAATAATTAGTTTTTTTTATATATTTGCACTAATTTAAAAATTAACATAATCCAAGTATACATAAATTTTTGGTCATAAACAGCCACCATAACTTTTCGGTTAGATATCTTAGAGAGGTTTCAGTTTTATAAATAAAAATTTTACAATATTTTTCTCCTTTAAATTTAATAAATTTTGGTTGGCTAATTATTCAATTTTTCTAAAACTCAATTTTTTAGGAATTATGATATACCAAACCCAAATAGACCAGTGAGACTGTAAAGTATAATTATTTATATAGGAATTTATGTATGTATGTTTGTGATTGATGTTTTACCCAAAAATTAACCATAATAAACCAACAAAAAAAAAATCATGAAACATTACACAAAAAATCCTATTATTTTTCAATATTAATTTCACGATCCTAATTAGTTTTTGTTTAGCTGGAAAGGATTATACGCAAAAAAAAAAAAATTGATTATTTTTAAACCAAAAAAAAGGCTTATGGATTTTTTGAAATTACATCTGGAGATATGAAATATAATTAACTATGGAGGGTTATTTTTTTTGCAATAGGGGATCGCTTTTATATATGTAATTTATTAAATCGTATTTTGTGGGATTCTGTTAGAAAAAAAATTGGTAATACAATGTTCAACCATACATGAACATATTTTTAAGTAAATATTCAATTATCCTATATTTAATTTAAAATTCAATTTAATTATATATCATAGAAAAATAAAATAATTTCTCTTAATTTTTTTAAATATAGAAAAAAACATTATTTATGTATAATTTTTTGGAGAAAAATTAATCATGAAATTTCATTTTACAATTAATTTTTGCGCCTGTAATTAATTTTTATATTATGCGAAAAATTTCCACTTCGTTTCCACTTTTTACTTGTAATTCAGCGACGTAATTGCTTTTTGATATTAGTTTTTCAATTCACTATTTCACTATATGCTTTAAGGCTTTTTTTTTTGTAATAAAATAACGAAAATTATAAAAATAAACAACAAGTTTTTTATATTTTGTAATTTTCATATTTGAAGTAGAAATTTGAAACAAAGTTTTTTTTTTGTATGAAAATGTTGAGGAAAATTTAGTATAATTAATATAGAAAATTATATAGTTAGTTACTTTATTATATATATAATAATCAAAGAAAATATTTATAATGGTTTGTACTTTATTTAACTTGTAAATTTAAACAAGAATATGAAAGTAACCTCGGGATATTTCATAGTTAGCTTATTCATGGAATTTAATTATAATTATTGTATAATAGTTAACTATCCTTTAAATATGCGGTAGTTTAATCAAAGAAATTGCAAGAAAACTGATGTCGAAAATGAGTAAAAAAAGTTTTCATTATTATTTATAAAACTTTTTAAGATATTAATTCAACAAAATTTTCAGTAAGTTGTACTTGAAAAATCAAATTATTGCGTTAACAGAAAAACTTTCAGTAAAATTATGGTAGCTACCGACCATCCTATTACTTATTAATATTCATAAAAAATTATATATCTTTAAATTTCATAATTTTAATATCGCTACATAAAAGCTCTCATAAACATTATAAATACAAAAGTCTAAAGTAAACTATTTTTTTTGTTGTAGTCATTAAGGTTTATAAAATAGGTTAAAATATTATAACTATATATATTTTGTTGCGTATACAAATAATATATTACACTATATAGATATAAGATATAATATAATTTTACCAGAAATAAGGACAAAATTTTCAAAACTAAAATTGCACATTGTAATTTTCCACTTGATGGGAAAATTTTAGAAAACCTTAAATCGACCAAAGTTTACACGCTCGAATAAATATAATAAAAATCTTTCTATGTATATGAATGGTGCACTATTATACTATATGGATATATATAATGTTATGATCTGAAAGTTTTCAATATAGGTAAAATAATTGTACCTCCTGTGGCATTACGAACTGAAATTTTCGTATAATATTCTTTAATCTAAAATTTGGTTAATCTAAAATTTTGTGTGAATATAAACTACTATATGTGTATTAGGTAAACAGGAAAAACGTAAAGAATTATTTAAACAAATATTATATCTACATATACATTAGTTGTTAGTGTTTCTTATCTGTCAAGGAAATATATGTTTATTTAGGAAGTATATAGACTTTCAAACTTAATTGGTATATATAAATATGCTTTATTCTATTATACTAATAATTTCCAATTGATTTAATAGTAATTTTTTTTTGGGAAATTAATGCCATATAATGAGTTCAAATATTTCGTATATATACTTATTTAAAATAAATTAATTAACCATTTGTGGTAAATCGATAATTTAAAATTATATAAATTAGTGAAATAAAATGGTTTTAATGAAGAAATTGATTGATGAAAAATAAATTTAGATTATGCAGTTGTTTCGAAAGAAATAAAGAAAATATAGTTTGGTATTTTCTATAGATATTGTCGATTTATATGTTTGGCAAATGACAAAAAACTCACGGAAATAAAATGTAATCTAAGAAAAACTAAAAGTACCTTGAAGAAAATGTATATTATGGTAGATTTGAAAAAAGATCTATTCCTGATCCACTGGAAATTATATAATTATTTTTACTATATACAAACAATTTAAAAGTTATAGAAGCAAATATTGAGTTAGACCTTGTAAAATTGAAGAAATAAAATTGTTAATTTAGAAATTTTACATTGTGATATTTTTATAAATTTTTCAAAAATTATATCAAAAACTTTCATTAAAATTTCATTATAAATAACTCATAAATGATTATATTATGAGAAATTATGGTAAAATATAATAATGATAATAAATTTTGATATAAGTATATTATGAGTGTGTATATATATTATTCTATAATAAGAAAAATCATTTTAATGTTAACTAGAGAACGCAAATTTTTTATAATCTTCATTCACCAAATTAATAAAAACTTAATAACATTTTTATAGTTTTTTTTTTTTTTCGTATTCTCGCATAATTTGACTGATGAATAAAAATGAATACGAACCATTTTTTTGTTAACTTTAATACATAAATGTGTATATATATATGTATGTATATGTATATAAATAAAAAATGGTCCTGTCATTTAAAGGATATAGAATATATAAAAATATAAATAAAAACAAGTAAAAATTCATTAGACCAAAAATAAGATATAATTTTTCCTAATTAAAAGAGAGATCCTTAAATACAAGAATATTTATGTATAACATATAGAAGTAATATATAAATTAATAAGAAAATTCTTATAAATTTTAATACACATATATAAATATACATGTATGTATATATATAAATTAAATACTTTAGTGTTTGCATGTCCTTATTAAACATATATATACATATATGAAAAAAAAAAACAACTATATTCATTTCTATTTTTATGTTAGCTAAAGCAAAAAAAAAAATTTTTGTTTCTCCTTATATGTTCAGTAAGATACCAAAAAGCTCCTGATGTAAATTAATCATGATTATTGATGGGATAAATTTCTAACATAATTAAAGTATGTATGTATTTGAGTCCTTATAAAATGATTCCAAGAAAAATACAAGAAATTAGATACATATATTTATACTATATTATATATATACAAGGGTTATATTAATGCTATTTTTATGAAAAGAATATGATGTCGAAAAAATTAATTTGAACATCAGTCAATTGTTGGATAAATCAATTACTTCTATGAAAGTTCTGGAATTATTATATTTTTGTTGGTATAAAGCGGAGAGATTTCTCTTAAAAGATAAAATGTATATTACTTGGAATTACTTATGGGTGGGGCTGGGCGACAATTAAAATTAATTTTGCACCTCATACTTTCAATACGAGATAAATATATCTGTATATGTAGACAAATATATTTTTAAAATTTATATTGAACGAACGGTTAGACGGACAGAACGACAGACAAGTAGAAATTTGTGAAGTTTATATTGAACGAACGGTTAGAAGACGGACAGAACGAAAGACAAATATGTGCTAACATTGGTAATATTTTTTTTTGTTGAATTTTGAAAAGCTTGTTAAATCATATAAATAGTTTTATGCTTAAAATTCTGTGAAAAATTTATAAGGGTATATTGATTAAGTTTGAAAGTCTATCGAAGTCTATTTGACTCTTATTTTAGCAACTTAAGTAGAAAATTTTATCTATTGCTAAACTTTATTAAATTTTCATAAAAATAAAAATTAGATAAATTTTAAAGCGATCTCTATCGAGTCACAAAGTACACATTAAATATCTCTGGTGGATCGCATAAAAAAAAATTTTTGGGCTACAAAAAAAAAAATAAACACAGATTTATAATAAAAATTTATTAATGTTTTGAAAAAAAAAAGGGAGAAAAAACCAAAAGCAAAAAAAAAAAAGAAAAAGGATTTTTTTTTATAACGATACCTAATACATATAATTATATGTACGCTATGTACGCATTCAGGCTGTTATTTCATATAATATAATGCTCCTTTTTTTCTGGTTAAACAAAAAAAAAGTAATGTGTTATGTATTATACTCTCTAATACACATAGAAGCATATACATACATACATCAATACGTATATACATAATGTATAACTTTTAACCTATGTTTATTTGTGGTAAACTTTTTCCTGATTTTAATATAACTTATGTATCATCTGGGGCGCTATAATAATAAAACTACGTGACTTACAAAAAATAAAAAGTATTTTCATAGCAAATATAAAAACACAATTTTTTTTTTTTGGCTTCAAAGATATAAACACCAAATATCTTTTAAAAAATTTTTTTTTAGACAGCTTGTTGTTTTTTTGGTTGAAAATTAATAAAATTTTGTTTTAAGTACTTTACTCTCTCTCCTTTTTACCCAAGGTAGTAATCAAATATTATATTAATAATTTTGTATTTTTTTTTTCTGTTATTAGCAGATAATGAAATTTAATAGCAAATTTTATTTTTTGGTTTAGTTGAAAATATAATTTTATATTTTAGACTAAATAGAAAATCATTAAATGTTTGGTTTGTGGATTTACATAATTAATAATTTTATTCAAATTAATTTCTAAAGGTTCGGGAACTAAAGTCTAATGCAAATTAATGGTAAATTTAAAAACTTTACTGCCAAATGTGAATATATAATTTAAATGTCAGTGACTAAGCTTGAATTCATGTGCAAATTATTTAAATTTCCATAATAACAAATTCAAGAATGTTCTCATCAACGCGAAATTATTTGATTTTGATTTTTATCGTGATTTTGATCAAAATCAAGTTCAAAATCTTGTAATTTACCAGACATTGAGATGATTTTGAAATCACATCAAATATGGTAATTTTGTAGAAATCATGTTCAAAATCATGTCAGAATCGAATTTTCAACTCTATTAATCGATTTTTAACCCTAAAAATTGAACCCTGTAAAGTTAATTCCTACTGTTGCAACTTGTCAGTTCTGTCATCAAGTCATCATTGTATTTTCTGGCATCAACAATAAAAATATTAAAAATAATTTCAGATATCATAAAAAAAAACCTTAAATGTCAAACGAAATTATTTCAAATCTGGTGTGAACAATTCGACGTAATTTCGAAATCATGAAGCTTAATCACATAATTTCGCGCTGGCGAGAACATACTATTTAATAAATTTTATATTATATTAAAATTCATAATCGATTCTTTTTTAATTAAAAATTATATAATCGATCCTTTTTTCATTTGAATTTTCAATGTTAATTTTCCCAACATAAGTATAATCCCAAACATTATAAATTTGTTTCTATTTAACTTTCAGTGTTGCAATTTTTACTTTAAAATTGGAAAATCAAAATACAAATAAAGTTTTCCATTTAAAATTAACAGAATATTTAGCAAAAAAAAAAACTAAAATGCAAAACTCACAATGGACATTTTAATTTTGTTTTTTAACTCTGGGGTAAAAGAATTGTGTTTTTTATGTTGAACAGGTAAAAACAAAACGAAAAAAGATACGTAAACCAATAAACATAAAAAAAAGTTACAATTGCAAAACAATTGTCAACATATTTTTTTTGTTTGTTTTTAAAATAGTTTTTCTACTCACTAACCAGCAGTATTTAAAAAAAAAAATGTAATACATAATAAAAAACGTTCAAGTTTTTTTTTTTAAAAAAGTTAAGTTTTCCACGTTTTTAGTTTTGTTGGTAGTTTAAAAAAAAATAAAACTTTCTTTCTATTTTTAGTTACAATTAAATACAAATAAATATAAAAAATTTTTTCCTATAGCATATTTTAACATAAAAACAACAAATAAAATATCAATTTCAAAAAAAAAATTTAAGAACAAGTAAATAGAACAGTAGAAAAAAAAAACAGTTAACCGGAAATGTTACTAAAGGAAATGGACGTCCTGAAACACAAGTTTTATTATGTCGTTGTTGTTTTTGGAAATTGTGTCAAAATAGAAAACAAAACTATATAATGAATTATTAATAGAATTTTTATGGTTAGTTATAGGAAATTGTAGAATATACCATAAAATATTAAACTATAAAATTTTTTTGTGAAAAAAAAAAGTTTTCCATTAAAGTTTCACAATAAAGTTATATTTTAAATGTTTTGAATGTCATTTATTCTCCAAAGCCTTTGCTATTTCAAAAAAATTTGATCTGCCATTTTGGGTAAATATCAACCATTTTATAAATTATTTATTATAGTTTCCTTATTATTATCCTTTAATTCTTATAAAATTACAATATTTCACTTTGTCCCGGAAATTTAATTTCTCCATTTTCACAAATTTCTAAGCTGTTGATTGGTCAGCCGATTGAGAATATAGGTAATACATTGAAATTTATGTACACAGCTTTGTTGTATTTCAATATTCAACACTAGATTCACGGAGTGAACGAATTTGACTCATTCAAGGTTTTATATAGAAAACTTAAATATTATTTTTTAAAAACATATGTTGGTTTTTAATTACATAATGAAATATATGCAAAGGTTAATTTATTACCTCCCCCACACCCCGAATTTTGTATTTTATACCCATTTTTAGTATTATGAGTTAAATTGACTCCTTTTAGTACAATTTTATAAAGTCAACGGCCGTAAATCTAGTGTTAATCAAATTTAATTAAAAAAATTAATAAAATTAAAAATCTTTATTTTGTTTTTAAAAGGCTCACCAACCCATATTTGATTATATGGAGAACCTATTTGTTAAGGCTTGTTTTCCTAACAGACGGGGGTTATGAAAAAGGCCTGCCTGGTGATTTGATCCCGGGACATCTCAGTTATTAGCCTAGGCCTTAACCCACTTAGGCTACCTGAGACCTCTAATTAAATTTAATTACATATTAAATTATTGAAATATTTTGTAAAGTTTTTTCTTCTCTAAATCTTCGTTTTAAAAGTTTTGAAAATTTGATATTAATATAGCAGAAATATTTTATAATCTCGATAGTGAAATCAATCTTCAACATAAAAAAAATATGAAAGATTTAAATCTCTTTTTCCATCACTTTTTTTTGTTGTTCTTTTAAGATGAGTAAAAATATTTTCTTCAAAATATATTTACATATAATAAAATTTTCTTTTCTCATTGGTGTTCTTTTTTCTTCTGCTCATTTGCTTAATGAAAAGAAAACTTTATAATTTCCTTTTAATTTCCACATAAAAAGAAGAAGAAGAAGAAGAAATTATTAAAGAAAAACAAACTTCATTACTGGGGGTTTAACTTTAAGGTGAACTTTGATTTTGTTTTATTTGTGAAAAGTTTTTGAATTAAAAACAGCAAAAAAAAAAAATAAAGTTTTTGAATGAATTATAAATTTTCTTATTTATTTATATCCAAGTAATTATTTCTGTTTAGATATATTTTTTTATTTTCATTTCCTTTTTGATTTCAAAAATAGAAAAAAAAACAAACAAAAATATTTAAAATTTATAAATTTCCTTTTAAATTTCTACATAATAATTATTAATTGCTTGATCGGAAGAATTGATAGCGCGGTTTAGTTAAAAAGATTATAATAAAGACACAAATTATGTAATTATAAATAATAAATTATTGTTAAATTGAAATTCATAAATATTAGCCAGATAGTCTTGTAGTTTAAAGCTTAACATAATAAATTGTTACAAATATTAGAGTTATAATTAAAGATAATTTTCCATATTTTCAATTTTGATAAATATATTTTGTTTTTTTTTATGAACCATTTTATATTTATATAATATGAACAATTCAAAATCAAATTACAGACATTTTTATTTAAATATTTAATATTTTAATTAATTTTATTTAAAATTATAATTTTTTTTTCTATTTTGCATAAAATTTTCATTACATAAATCAAAAGGCTTATAATATTTGAATATTCCGAATAATAATCGAAAAATACAAACAATGTGAAAAAGGATAAATGAAAATTTTCGTTAGTTAAAAATCTGAAATTATTGGTTAAAAAATGCAATATTCAAAGATTTTCATCAAAATTTTTATTTCAAATTAGATTCAATGATTATTTTTCAACATTAAGAAAGTAAAATTTAATAAATTTAAAATATCTTTTACTAGTCAAAAGCGAAAAGTCATTTAAGTAATCGATTATAATTTAATCAATTTTCATAAAAGTGAAAATTCAATAAATATAAAAAATATTTTTAATTAAATTTTTGTATTTACTGACACTGATTATTTATCATTTAAAATTTTTCTAAAACTTTAATTAAAGAAATTTGTTTTATACTCGTATATAAAGTACGATTTAAACTAAAATTTCTCTGCAAAATTTTGACCACTTAAAATAATCATATAAGTAATTTCTAAATGAAATTATAAATGAATGCCGTAGTTTTTGATTTTATGTATATATAAGGTATAAAACTCAATAAAAAAACTATAGTTAGCTATAATAATGAATATTGAATAAATGATGAACGTGACGAATTTCCATTCTATATGTAATAATACAGATAGTTAAAATATAAAATTTATATAATGCAAAATTCATAATTTTTTTATAATGTCCATTAAAAACTGTACTAAAATACTAAAAAATTGATTGAATTAAAAATTTAATAATTATTATAATTTGAAAATTTGAAAAATCATTTAAAAACTTTGTTAAAAATTAAAAACCCTGTATCCAAAACAATTTTTTCCATAAAATTGTAGAATAATAATTCCCTGTCAATGATAGAGAAACTATTTTTTTGCATTTAAAATAATTTTTTTGGTATAATAGTAAAACAGTTGGTCACTAAGTGAAATTGGGTATAATCATTTATTTAGTGGGTATTTTATTATTTATTTATTTTTTATTGAAATGTCTCGTGACCTGCATGAATGGTGGTATAAAATTCTTCCCCAAAATGAACATTAATTAAATGAATCATTATTATATAATAGAAACAAAAATAATATAGAAAATGCAAGCAATGAGATACCGTCCATGTACGACTATAATAATTAATTGAACAATAAACTAACTATACACGAAATGTTGATTGTGTCACTTATAACTTTAAATTATAAATGGCACTAATGTAATTTATTCTCTTTTATGTACCAAAATATATATATATATATATATATGAATAAACGAAGGACTAAGCAAACGAAAAGTGGATAATTTATTAAAAAAATTTATTAGATATCGTATTGCAATTTTGTTTTAGAAGCTATGCTATACTGATAATTATTGTCATTTTCTATAAATTTATAATATACCATAATAATATGAATAGAAAATTAATTAATTAAATTATTTAAAAATTGGTTATTTTTTTTTTTTTTAGAATCAATAATAAAAAAATTTGTGGAAAATGAAATGAGAAATTAAATAATAAATTATGATTAAAATTGATACATAAAAAAAAAAATTGAAACATTTCTGAAGTGTTTCCGGAAAAAAGATATGCTTGAATTCTTAAGATATTAAAAATTCTTTATACATTGTTTCCAGATATCCTTATAAGATTTTATACGTTGCTTCCAAAAAACCTTCCATATATATAAAAAATGATTACATTTAAAATATAATCGTTTGATATTGATTATGTATAACTTCTTTAAATCAATTACCCAATTTCTTGAATATTACATTTGCAGAATAAATATCCTTTTTTTTTTTTGCAAATATCAGTGAACCGTTTTTCCTTCACTTTTTTTTTTGTTTTGATATGAAATTGCTTTCAATATTTTTTTATTTCCGTCTTTATTTCCATGCTTTTTTTTTTTTTTTTTGATAATTGTGTCATAAAAAATCATTTTATAAATTTAATCATTCCGTACCCGAATTTATTCTTCAAGTTTTTCACGTCTCCAACCAAAAAATATAACTTTTTTTTTTGTATCCTTAACAACTTTTTTTTTTCTTATTACAAATCAGATTCAATTTTCTCATGAAATTTTCTTGTGTTTCTTACATATACATATATATATTTTTCGCCCTAATGGTTTTTCCTTATATATATACATATCCTAACAATTGCGTCTCTCCACTATGACATCGAACGAAATAATATTTTTGTTGTTAGCGATGATTCCTTTTTTCTCCTTTGGATCCACTAAAAACGAATCCTTAAATCGATTTCAAATAATAATGACATGATTTGCTTTCTATATACTTACGTATATATTAGCTATACATCTGTATATAAGTTCATATATATGTAAATTATACATACATATAATTTATGTTTACAATAGAATTTCCTTTATTTTATTTTCGAGTTTTTTTTTTACTTAAGCAGCTGCTGGCTGTCAGGTGTATTCAATTTTCATGATAATGGAAACTTTTTTTATTGTTGTGTGTGGAGGAAAATTGCAGGTGAATCGAAAAGAATATTTATATATTTTCTTTTAGCAAGGAATAATAACCAAAAATTGATATAACAATAGAAGAGAGAAAATTGTTGTTTTTATGTATACCAATACCATACAGTTAAGAAATGTATAATGCATTTAGGTAATATGGGTTTAAAAACAGATAAGATTATTTACTTTTAGGTATATACAACGTACAACTTTGATTCTAATACTTTTGTGTATAAATACAGATATTCTTTTATTTTATAAATAAATGTGAAAATTAGATTTTTTGAAATTCGATTAAAATATTTTGATTTTAAAGAAAAATTTATGAAAAATATATTTGTATATGGTGTTAAGTGACATAGCACAAGAAATAAAACGAATCCTTTTTCTCAGTTACATTAACAATATAAGTCGAAGGATTCTGCCCTCTCACGAGAAGAGAGAGAGCAGCCAGTAACCGTAGTGAAGAGATGTGAATTATTTGGGATTCTATAGTCGAAATCACTGAAAGGTGCGGTTGCTGGTTAGTTCGCGGCAAGATTTTAGTTAAATATTAATTATTAAAATAGATATATTAAATTCAGTTTTAGTTAAGTTCAGTAAATCGTCGTTTAATAATGGGTTTATCAATAATTTGTTAAGTTAAATTGCAGTCAGATGTATTTAAGATATACTGGAAAAATGTGGATTATAAACTCTTATTGTGGGAAAATTATATTAAAAATTCGGATTAATCTGAAAGTCAGGGCTTTATTTTCTACACTTTTCTACAATTTTTATATATTTCTGTACAATACATATATTTAAGAATTTACGGATTACTTCATTTAGATAATATTATTTTAAATTTTGTAATTTAGTAATTCAAGCTAAAATAAATTTAATTTGAACTTTGAATTAAATGTAATTAAAAGTATTAATTAAATTTAATTCAAAATTCCAATTAAATTTGAACAAATTACAATCATTTGACATTATTATTTTAATTACTTGTATTCTTGTATATATAAAAACAACCAATTTACTCCATACTTAAAATTATATGTTTTTCAAAAAAGAAGATATTTAGCATATTTATTGTATATATTTTATTATACATATATGATGCGCAAAATTCAGCCATTTTACAAAAAATATTATTTATATAAAATAAAAATAAAATTATTGTCAACGATTTTTTTTTTTCATATTTTTTTTTCTTGTATTTTGTTATTTGGAAAATTTAATGTCGCTTTCAGATTGTTCCTCCATTCATGATATATAAAACTTAAATTTCCACATTTTTTTAAACAAAAATGTACACAAATTTATATTTAAATTTCACCGTGAAACCATAAGTTTTTATTTTTGTTGCTGCTGTTGTTATTGTTGTTTATTTTCGACAAATCAAGACGAGAAAAAAAAATGATATTCATATAAAAAATATAAACTGAAATTGAAAAAAAAGGATAAAATAAATAACAACAAGAAAAATAAACTTTTCCAATCGAAAAATCGAAATAAAATATTTATGCGGAATTTTGTATTTTTTTTTTTACTTTTTTGTGTTTGAAAATGATAAATAATATTTAATAAATTTTATTATTATATTTAAATAATATGCTCGAAAAAATATGTAAATCTGTTTTTAAGGACTTTTTTTTGTTGTTACGAAATAAATGATGAAATTTTCTATAAAAGGCAATAAGAAATTAATGTTGGGACTGATTATTGGTTATATAATTTGTAAATAATAAATGTATTTACTTAAAATGATGTATTAATTTCGTAGGATAGCAAAAATCGAACACAAATATTTACTATGAGATAACATATTTAAAGGGTAAAATTTGTACTAATTTTGCCAACTAACTAATCTTCAAGATATTTGTAATTTAATTTAATAGTAACAAATGGAAATTCTACTATCGGAAACCAAAATTGTTTTAATTATTTTTAAAAATATTATTATAAAAACGTACTTAAAATTATTCTTCAAAATTAAGCTATTTATAATTTTCAACAAACTTTTAAAATAATTTAATTTCTTTTCTATGATTAAACTAAAAAGTTTACTACTAAAAGAAATAATAATAATTTTTTTCATATCATAAATAAAATTACAAAATATTTTTCTTTTAATCTAGAAAATAGTTTGTGGAAAAACTATAATTTTATATTTTCTTTTTTAAAAAAAAAAAAACAAGAATTTTTCCTTTACCAAAATTTATAGTAAAATAATATATATTTTTTTTTTATTTCCAACACTAAAAAAATATTTGCCATTTTTGTAATTATAAAAGTTATTCTTTTTATTTATAATCAAAAATTCTGTTTAACTTCTTTATTTAATTCAAATATAATTTTAGTTACTTATGCTATTCGCATTTTTTATATTTCAAATTTAAATAAAAATAGAAATTTGAAGAAAAATTATTTGAAATATTAGTCTAAATGATTCATTTTGCATATGATAGGAGTCAGAATTAATTATTTATTTTGATGTCTTGAATTTTATAGTTTTACAAATTTAAGCTGGTTGAGACAACTCAATATGTTAATTTTTTTCGACTACATATTTTAATTATTATTTCATTTTATTAATAAAATAATTATCTGTGTATCTATCTGTGATATAATCTAACCATACCAATTGGTGCTGACTTCTTAGATATGAAACTTTTGCATTACAATAAAAATTTGTAAATTTTGATCATCGCCAAACGATTTTCATCGACAGGACATTATATATACTCACTTAACTCTCTTCTATATAACCAACAAAAATAATCCATTATTTATTTTTTTATAAATATAAATTTTTTTTTGCAAGGACTATGGTTTTAAATCAAAGTTCATTCCTTAAGGGTAAAAAAAAGTTAAAGAAATCTTGAACGAAAAAAAAAATTATAAGTATATAAACGAAAATATCGAATGGAATTCGGATTCGAACCAAACCTTATTCGCCATTTTTTTTTTTTCATAAATATTATATTGTAAATAAGCCTTTTTTCTGGTATCTTCACTATCTCCTGTGGTTTACAGAGAGAACAGAGAGTTCAGTATAAAAATTAAAAAAAAAAAAAAAATTAACAATTTTTTTATGAGATTTTTGTCAGAAAAAAAAAATTTTTTTTTTCTATCCGTTTTTCTTCATTTATATACAAAAATTTTCTTCATTCTTATAGAAAATTTTTATATATAAATATAGAGAAAATGTATAATATAAAATTTTATTGGATTCTATTACTTATTCCTTTTAAGATTTATAATATAACAATTTTAGATTAAATTAGTCGTTTTTACAAAATCATTTTCCACAAACTCAATCAATTATAGTTTTCAAAATGCGAACTAAAAATTTGTTACATACAAATCATTATAAGTTTCTGAATTCAATTTGAAAATTTAGCAATATTTGAACAATTGGCTAAAATATCTAAAATTTTAATCATTATAATTTGTAAAATGGATGAAATTTTTTAAATTTGAAAAATGACTAATTTAATTTGAAAAATATACATGACAGCTTTTTGCAAAAACAGAAAAAAAAACTTTTAATAGATAGAGGGAAAAATATTTTTCATTAAATGATGGGGTTTAGCCTTTTGCTATTATTATTATGAAATGAATAGTCGAAGAATTATTATATAGTATATTATTTTTTTTCATTTTATTTTATATTTATTAATTAAAATCTTATAGATATGAGAAAAATTGTATAACAATATTTAAGTAATGCTTCCTTTTTTATTATTTTGATGGTATAGAATAGAAGATTATTTTTATGGAATTAGTAATTTAATTTTTTTTCGTTTTCCGATGTTGGTTATATGGTCTGATGAAAGAAATATTTTTATGTAATCAAAAGAAAATATAGTTATACAATTTACTGAACAAAAATTGTTGTTGAGAAGTTTAACAGACAAAGAACTGTAAAGAATAATTTTAATATAAATATACACAAAAATTCTTTGGGAAAAACTTTATTAAAAAAAAAAAATGTAGAAGATTTATTTTTGGTGAATTGATTGACTAAAAAATTATAAGACTTTGAAAAAGTTTATGATGTCATTTGACAGAGATTATGACGGAAATAAGAATTATTTATTATTATTACTATATAATATTTGGGTATTATTAATACTGATTTGATATTAAAGATTGGAAGAATATTGAACAGAATTTTGCCTGTTTTAGTGAAACTGGATAAATTTAAATTTCTTCTTGATTATTATTTACAATTTACAAAATTCTTTTAATAATATATTTTTGATATTAATCTTTCTTTAATAAAAATTGTATTCGAAATTCCTGTATAAATTCGTACACAAATTTCTATACCACAATTGGTGGTATATTATATTAGAAAGTCAACGAACTCATTTATATATATAACTAAGTACATTAAAATACTTTTAACATTTTAAATATATATATATATATCATTTAAATAATTCCCCTTTTAGAATAGTAGTTTGCAAAATATTCTATAAATGATTATCTGTATAGCCATAGAGTTATATCATTAGAGAAGAAAAAACAAATTCCTCCTTTTAATCCTTTTGTCTTTGCACCCAAACCCGCACTATAATAATTAATCAATATTACAATTCCAACCCTGGTATATTATTAATATATAATAGTACTTTGCTCCAACAAAAGAATAATATTACAAAATTACAAATTCACCGACAATTAGCTATTTATATCTAAAAAATATTGAAAATTAGCAACACATGAAAAAAAAAACTTTTATAATAAATTTAACTTTTGTAATAGCCGAACAAGAACAAAAAAAAAAAAAAATTAAAAATCTATAATTAAAATTAAGAGTGTAATTTAAAAGCAATTTACTTTTCTATACAAATATATAACTGAAAAATATTTTATATATATAAATTTTGTAGATGATAGAAAATATTTTTCGTTTTCATTTTTGGTATAATAAATTAATTCTATAAGGACTTCTTTAGAAGTAAAAATAAGCTTTCTATCTACCGGTTAATTAATTTTATAATAATTTTCATTTTACACTTTATTTTTTGTTATATATTGGTAAAATATTTACTATATATAAAAAAGTGTTTTAGCTATAGCTATGAATGTATACAATAGTAAAATTATATATAAATTGAAATATTGCTAAAAGGCATTCCACCATTCCAAATCGCAAAAAATAGTATTTATTATTCATTATTATTATATATATTTAATCTTTTTGAAAATATAATTATATATATATAACAAAAAAAAAAATTGTGATAATTTGCATTAAAAAGTAATTTACATTATGGTAATCATTAAAAATGATAAAATAAAATTATATAAAAAGAGAGAAGGGTAATATATTTTTTTTTATTATATATATTTTTCCACTTTGAATCGATAATTAGCGAAACAGTCGAAGTTGAAGTTGAAATTAACAGAAGAAAAAAAAAATTATATATTATAAGGAAATAAATTGCTTTTTACGAGACGAAATTCATTATAATTCAATTAAATGAATATTTCATAGAAATATATAGTATATATACATAATATAAATTAGGTAAAAAAAAAAGTTCATTAAGTATAATTAAGATTTTTAACATTTAAATTTAAATTCTTCGAATAGTATAACTTTAATTTTTCTATTGATAATGTAAAAATATTAAAAATTTAATAATTATATTTTAATTTTCATCTAATATTTGTTTGAAATAAATTTTATGTATAATTGGTAAATTTGAGGTATTTAAATATTGCAATTAAATCAATTTTGTAAGCGAAGTTAAAGAAAAAAAAACAAAATTCGAAATTATTTAGTTTACTTACAAATTATTTAGTATACTTATTAGTCCTATTTAGAAAATATTTACATTCGAAAGTATAGCAATGCAGTGAGAATTTTCTGCTCTTTATGACTTGTGAGTATTGACATAAAAATTAATACCAAAAATATAAAATTACATATTTATAAATCAAATTTTTTAAGTAAATTTGATGATTTTTTAATAAAAAATAGTTATATCCGTTTAAATAATAATTTTATTTAATATACCAAAAAAATCGATCATAACACTTATGACGTCAGATTGTCACAAATACTGGTATACTAACGACAAATCGTCGGGTTAATTTCATATATATACCTTCTTATCTCTTATGTCAGTATCAAATATTTTCTTAACTGCAGGGAACATTACTTATAATGATTGTATCCCCCTATAAAAATGGGAATTCTTAAAATGAATATGTGATAATTCTTTTCATTCGTTTGCCATTTTGTCGAATTTCATTAAATTTTGCCCCGGAAAATATTGTAATTAGGGAAATGAAATTTACAAAAAATATCTAAATATTAATATATTGAAAACGACTTGTATCAACTATACCTAAACGATATCATTTGGTCTGTACAAAAATTGTCCTTATATACTATTTATTCCAAAAGAAACTGTATCATATATTTACTTACAACAAACTCTCCTCCGAAAATATATTTTACATATTTTTCTAAATCTTATAATATCCATAAAAATCTGTCTTTGATTTGATAGAAAATATGTTTTTATTGGCAGTCAGAGTTACAGAAAAAAAAAACCGCAAAATCATTAAAGTATCTGTCCAAATGTCGCACACACAAAAAAAAAATTTGTTCCATCTTCAAAATTCTCGTATAATAACGAATATTTTATATTTTCTAAGAAAGTAGAAGCAGCTAAATAAAAAATATATATATGTATATCCAACAGCTATCATCTTCATGCTATTTTTTAAATGTCCTTTATTTATTTATTTTTTTGCTCGTTGTATAGCTTAAGTGTAATTTTAGCAACTGTTTGAATATTATAATATATAGAAAATCGTTTTTTGTTTGGGTATCAGGTGTCGTTAATGTTGCCAAAATTATACTTTTCGTCCAAAATAGAAGATAAGAGAGAATTTTTCGTTCTATCTATATGATATACCATTTCATACATATGTATATGATGTGGCAGAATAAAGTAAAATAATAATAATAATTTTTATTATTTGGGGGTGGGGGGGGGGGGTGGGATATTTTTGTTACCAGAAAATCTTTATAATCTTTAATAGCCTCTGATGTGTAAATATACATAGCTACATATATTTTTATTCCTGCAAACTTTTCGATTCCTTTTTATAATGTTGAGTTTTGGAGATATATATGTGTTGACTTGAAATATTACACTGTTAATTTTTTTGTTGTTGTTTTGGTTTTGGTAAGAATATATGATTGATTAGAGTGTAAATTAGAGGATAAGAATGTGAAGAAAATATAATAATAATAGATAAAAAATGATTTAGTATTGGATTCACCTTGAAATCTGGGACAAATTGTAGATTCGAGATTCGTTAATTCTTAATGATATATACGAATTTGACAATCATATTTTTTTATTCTATTTTACTATTATAATATAATTTTGTTGTTTCTTGTATATATCCTTTAAGTATGCAATTTATTATTATCCTTGTTTTCAATATTTATATATTGGCACTGCATTGCGATTTCTTCAGAAACATTTTTTTTTTTAAAAAGAAACTGGGTCAATAACAATAAAATGTTTTTATATTTTATTTATTTATTTATTTTTTAGAGAAAATTTAAATTTTCTATAATAAGAAGACATTATATTTTTTTACAAAAAATATTTTAGAAAATCGAAGTTAAAAATGACAGAAAAAATTTGTAGTTAGTAAGAACGATTTAAGTATTAAACGATTGGTATTTTATCAGGGTAATTCTTATAGTAAAGAAAATGGTAAACATAAATTTAAGGGACTTTTAGGTCGAGAAAGTACCAGAACTTTTTGTTTTTGGTATTTTTATTAAAATAATTTTCATTAAATAGCTAAGAAATATTGCGAACATTCTATGACATTTCAAGACGACAATAAGGTAATTCATTATTTAGTTCTCTTGAAAAAAAAATGCCTATTATTAATTATTAATTTTGTTGCCAGTTCAAATCCTGATAATATAATTTTTTGTAGGTTTTTGATAAACATAATAATTTTGGTCTTAGGTATATATACTTAAGGGTCAAATCTATCTGTAATCTGTTTGGGTATATTTAAATATTTTTAAATAAAAAAAAACTTTCTAAGAAACTTTCTATAATAGAAATACTTTCTAGATATTCTAAAATTATATTTATCTAAAATTAACTATGTATATTTTTTCTTATATAAATATCCTTAAAATCCTTTTCTACATTGATATATTTCTTATATTTATACTTCAAAAAAACAATTATTAAAGATTTTAAAATTGAAAAAAATATTATTAATTTTGTTTCCAGTTCAAATTCTTTTTCGGGTAGCTCTTTTTTTTTTTTTTTTGTCAATAAATATTGATTCGTCAATATTAAATACTTAGTATCAACTACTACATATTAATACAAAGTCAAATAGAAATCCTTTTTGTATAAAAAAAAATCCATGGCATACCATATTAAAAAAAACATTATTATTATGTATATACATTATAGCCTGAAGCAAGGATGTTAAGAAATTTTTTACCATTTTTACTTTGACATTTTTCGGTTCATATTTTTTTCTCTGGTATAATTCGTTTTGGTTTGTGATGTATATTATGAATCCTGGAAAATTGTGGTTTTGGGGTGGAGGGGAGAATATATTCAACAAAAAAGCAAAGGGAAAAAACTTTATGCTTGAGGATATCCTTTATCAAAAATGAAATTGTCTATTTTCTTATATTATATATTTTGTTTTATTTTTTTTTTGTGGGAAATTTTTTACCGAACTATCGATTGGTAATTTGGGGGTGGTGAAAAGTATTTTATATTATGTTAAGAAAAAAAAATTCAGTTTTTCATTGGAATTTTTTCCAATAATAATAAGATTCTTTTTTATATTACATTTTAAAATAGTTATATATATATTTAAAAAAAATTTAGACCGTGCCACAAAGCTTCATATATATTTTTAGTATATGAAGCAAAATAATAATTTAGCTTTAATTTGTTATTTAATTATTTTTTAAAAATTTAATTAAAGAAAACAATATATAAATCATTCAAAAGATATAAAAAGTTATTATTTTTTTTTGCATTATTTAAGCAAAATTTCATAAATTTAAAAAATATATACCATGAGTTATTACTTTAAATTAATCATTAAAAAATTTTTTTACTTTTTGTTTTTGGTATTTTTATTAAAATAATTTTCATAAATTTTTCGGTTTTACTTATTATTTTGTATAAAATGAAATTCTATATCAATTAATAAAAACTTTATTTTTTTTAAGAATATTTAATATAAAATTTTCTATCCCCTTAATATAAATAATTTAATTTCTTTACTTAATCTAACGCACATAATTTAATATACGCATATATATATATATAGTATTATAAATGTAATCCGTAAATATAAAACTTAGTAAATACATATATATGTATTTATAAAATAAAATAATAATAATAAACTTTATCTAATAAATTTAATTACCACACTTTTGGGTATTATAATACATATACATATACATATATGTGAACCAAAAAAAAAAAAAAAACTTTGTTGGCATAACAAAAAAAGTATTTGGTATATTAACAAGTAAATTTATGATCCTTTCTACCAAAACCAACAACGAAATATAGAAGTGAAAAAAAAAATTAATAAAATTATTTCTAAAACTTTCTTAGATAAATCAATTAAGATTCTTTATCTATGGAAAGAATTTACTTTTTTCATATTATTATAATAGTTAATAAATTAATAAACGAAAAAAATTATGAAATAAATAAATTCTATATATTTTTTTTTCACTTGGAAATCTTACTTTTTATTAACTTAAAAAAAAAATTCTCAATAAATTTTTGTTTAAATTTTTTTTTTATATTAAAATTATTTAGTAATTTAGTGTCCTAAAAAAATGAATTTTCGAAAAATAATTATAAATTAAATTTAATGTTTTTAAAGAAAAAATTATATTAAATTCAACACGGTTTTCAATATATGTAAGTATTAACACCAATTTCTTTTCAGACATACTTTGTTACACTTTCTTACACCCTCCATGGTGTAGAAATTTTTTGCGTTCTTTTGACTACACTTTCTACACCTTTTTTACATCGGCGCCTAGAAAAAGTGTACACTTTTCTACACCCTCAAATTTGAAGGTGTAGAAAGTGGAGATGTAATTAATTTTTTTTTTAACTTTTTAAAGTGGAAATTTATACTATTCGTCAATTAAATAATATTTTAATCACAAATTATGAAAAAAAGTGTAACAATTTAAAGAATTTTGTCAGGGCGTAATAAAAGTATGTTTTTTTCATACCTTACACTTCCCTACACCACAGATTTTTGACAGTTCCCACCATGGTGTGGTGTAGAAAAAAAATTTCTGAAAAGAAATTGGTATAAAAATTAATAATGTGACAACAAAAACTGTTATAGTTTGGAGAAAGGATTTCTTATTGATCCTTTCTCAAGTTAAATTTATTCTTTTCGAAGTTATATTCGAACTTTTCTATTAGATCTTCTTTATTTTGAAAATGACTAATTTGAAATTTTTTTTAGAGAAAAATTATAATTCCTAGATTCTGATACTATTTTATAATTTACATAGTGTAATTATAAAATATTAACTAATTTTCAAACAATTAAATTACTAATTAAAAACGTAACCATAAAAATTAATTATGGTCGCTTTAAACCAAAATTATATTTGGTTTTCGTACACAAATATTATTAACCACCACATAAAGATTCAACACTTTGACGACCACTTTTCATGTTTTCTTTTATGTGCTATTTTAATAATTTTACTTCATGTTTTTTTGTTTATCTGATCAAAGATATTCTGGATTTTATTATGAGTACATTGACTTGAGGTGGATAAGTTCTTGTATTTGTATATTTTCTTCTTGTTGTCAAAGTATCATAAGATTGTTTTATATGATTGTAAATCCATTAGTAGAAAGGATTATTTTATCCTTCTGTCATTACATTATATACAATTTTAATATTATACATTTGAAAATTAAATGAAATGAATTTATGTATTAAATATGAAATTGACAGATATTTTTAATTCTTGGGTAGGAGGTGGTAATCTATAATGAATGTAATAAAAATAATAATAGTAAAATATTATTTTATATAATTTAACCTTGTAATTTGTAATAAGGTTAAAATATAAAGTGAGTAGTAATTGATATACTTTTGAATGTTACATACAACGAATTAGAAATATATGGAAGGAGCATAAGTAATAAAAAATGAAGCCAGCCTGGATATAGTAGTCTTTTTCTTTTCACCACCGAACTGTCAAAATTAATAAATCACAAATAAGGGCCGGACTAGGTTTTTTTTTAATTCGGGCAGCAATTTTTAAGGAGATAAAATTTAATTTTTTTGAAAAATACATGTAAAGAACATCCTAAGGAATATTTTAGGTCGCGCAACGATAATTATACAAATGGAAAGTAAAATAGAGTAATTTTGTTTAGTTAGTTAATATATTTAATTTATATTGAGACTGTTAAAATTAAAAAAATAAGCCAGCCCTGTAAATCTAAAATCAGCTGTTATAATATTTTTCATATTATTAATTTGACAGTTCGGTGGTGAAAAGAAAGAGAACTATCTGGCTTCAAAAACAAATTTTTCAATAAATTAAAATTTTAATGTGTTAAAAAGAGAGGGAACATTTATGCTCCTTCCATATATTTATAATTCGTTGGTTACATATGACAATTTTTAGGGATGACCGATTTGAGCGAAAATGATTGATAATAGATAGGACAAAATTTTCTTGCTAAACTAAATGTATAATGTATATGTGAACGAAATCATTGATATAGTTGTAAGATGAATAACAATAATAAAATTCAAAAATTCTTGTTAATTATTGTTCAAGTCAAACCAAAAATTATACTTATTAATTTATTTAAAAAATCTTAATAATTCTTATTCCATTTAAACAAAAACTTTTTAAATAAGTACAATGAAATACCCCAAAGAAATTATTGTATATTTCCTAACAGGATATGTATCTTTAATAATAAATGAAAAACATAAATTCATAAAAAATAAAAGAAATTAAAAATTTTCCTATTTATAAACGAAAAATAAAAAAACGAAATAATTTTTTTTTTTTTTTTTTTTGGAATTTTAAGCTACAGATAATTTTCTTCCAATATCAAAAGTAACTTTTTTCCCCATCAACAAAAACAAAACTAAACTGTACTCACTCTTTTCCAAAAATCTTCCTTTTTCTACCACCCAAACCCACATACACCCCAACAACAAAAAAAAAAAAAAAAGAATATTTTAAATAGAAAAAGTTGAAATAAAAACCTCAAAAAATATTAATGAATATTTAAAAAGTCCCTTAGCCTTTTGTGTATCTTAAATAATTAATTATTAAGGATAAGGATATGTTGTTTTTTATTATTTTTTTTTTTTTGTGGAAAACAAATAAAAAACTTTCTCTAATAATTTTTAGAAAAATATTTTCCGGGATTTTTTTATATATATCTAAATAAATTTTTGTTTGTAGATTTATAAAATTGTGAAGAAAATTTTAATCTGTTTCCCTTTTCTTAGCAAAAATTTAGGTCAAGGATTAATTAATATTTTAATTTTTAATTAATTGTTAAAGGAAAAGATGATAAATTAATTTTCGGAATTTTATACTGAAAGAATGGTTAAATGATTTAAAATAATTTTAATAATTTTTTAGTCAATCCTTTTGAATCTTTTTCGAAATGCAACAAAACCAGAAAGCAATAAAAATATAGTTGAGGAATAATTTGATTATTATGTCTATTGAAAGCCATTCAACATCAATTATTACCAAATTCTGTGCGATGTTTATATTCAACAACCAGGACTAGTTTAACATGTTTGCTGATTTCATCGTTTAATTTAATCTTTTCCTGAATTAAGCCAACGCCAATTTCGCCGCCCCTTCATATAGGTAAGTTTAAGAAATTTTACCAAAAAAATATTAGCTCTTTTAGGATGTTTTAATACTGCAGGACCATTATCCTGCTTAGCCTTTTCCATTTATGAATCCTTCTTATTTCTAAGAAAAACTGTACTATAATGATTTTTTTTCATATGTATAAAGATTATTTCTAATAAATATTATTGTTCCAAAATTTTAAGTACATGTCCAAAATATTATATCCTTTTTATATCAAATTTTTTTCCTCCTCTGCTCATATTTATTTTTTGTTGTTATAAAGAAGGAAAAAAAAAAATTCTTATATAAAATAATAACAAATTTTAAATTAAAGTCATCCATCATGGGACTTAATAAAATTGTTTTACAGAACGAAAGATAAAAGTCAACAATAAAAAATATATAAATAAAGATAGTAGTACGTTTGGTATAAAATTAAACGATTTTTCAGATTAAATTAGTTAATTTTGAAAAAAAAGGAATAAATTAATTTGTAAATTATGAATTAGAAGTACTATTATTTTTCGAAATTTTTTAGTAAATTTCTAAGAATTTTTTTTTTAATAATTCCTGAAATTTAATTAAATATTTTTAAAAATATATTATAAAAAGTCTTGTAAATAGAAAAATGGACTGAAAAAATGATTAATTCAACCTCAAAAAATGATTTATTTAATTGTAAATTTAGAATTAATTAAATAAGAATAAATTAAATTTTTGGAAAAATCATTAAATTATTTATACCAAAAAAACGACTAATTTAATCTGAAATATATTATATTATACGTAAGAATGATTTTTATACCAATCTGTCGTTGATAAATTGTCCTTAGACAATAAAACTAGACAACAACAAAAACTATATATAATATGAACAAGGATAATCTCAGACAATTGCAATAAAGTTAAAATATAAAATAAAAAATTTTTTGTGACATGATTTTTTTTTTTTTTAAGTTCTTAAAAATATAAAAAAATATAAAAAGATTAATTTGTTAGCAATAACAAAAAAATATAAAATATAACTTTATTTTTATTAAAGACGATGATTATAAATCAATTTTGTGATTACTTTTTATTTTTAGATTATTAAATGTTTTAGGTAAAAATCACTACTTAATGAGCAATATTTAATTTTTAGAATTTAATTTAAAATAAGTCCCAATTTTAAAGAATTTTATAATAATATTTATGTTAATTAGAGGCTAATTTTTAATACATTTTCATTTTATTATCATAATTTTGAATATGATTTTTTTTTTTTGGTACATCTTTAATATTTACCAACCTTTATCTACTTCAACATTTATTAAAAAAATAAATTAAGTATTAAAAGTTCTGACATATTTAAGTCCTTTTTTAAATAGAAAAATGTTGGAGAAAATCAAATTTTATCTTTATCAAAAGCAAATTTTTTTTTATTTTGACATAAATAAAATATATATTTATATAATTTTCTACAAATTATAATAAACAATTTTCATTCGCTTAAATAAATTTTATTTATTTTGGCAAAATTAAGTTTGAAATTTATAGAATCTAATAATATACCTTGCCACCGTTTTAAAATTGGATTTTGATGAGAAAATTGATAATTTATATAATCGACATTTTTGCTGGAGAATAACTATTGAAATCGGTATATGTTCAGCTTAATTTTAGAAAATTAAAAAAAGCGCAGTTTTTACCATAATAGACGTTATGATATAAATATAAATGTGAGACAATGTATCCTTTCCGTAATTATAGAAAATGCGATTATATAAAATTGTGTTACTAATGAAATTCTCAATTGACACTAAATTAATTAATATTTTGCTAATAATAGTCTTAAAAATTATAAACTAATGTAAATATTATTATTGATTTTTTATTTGTTGTTGATTTAAAAAAAATTGTTCAATACTATATAAATTTTATATAAGAATTTTTTTAAATTTCCGAAAATTTCGTCCTTTTTTTTTAATGCTTTTAGCTGTGTACCATCGCAACAATATATTTTCACAATGAATAAATGTAATACATTAAACGAGAAATTAAAACTTATGTAAACAGACAAAAGTGCAAAAATATGCTCTTCGAAAAGTAACATAATTTTTCCATCATGCATCGCAGATTACATGACCTAATTTGTTGGTATAATATAACATTAATTTTTATTTCCGAAAAGTATTATTATGGTTGTCAGCAAATATCTTCGCTTATAGTATACACACGAAAAGCGAAAATCCTTTTAAAAATTCTAATTACATATACATATATATATTGTATTGCTTTTTTTTGGTAAACTAAAATTGGTACTGAGGCAAGAATTTTGGTTGGAATACATTATTCACTTGCAACTCTTAAAGAAAATTTAAAATGTATTTCAACCATAAACCATTTCATATTAAATTTGTCACTTTTCGAAATACATTTAATAATTTTCATTTAGTTTGGTTTAGTTTATTATTAAATTTTTGTTTTCTAATAAATGAAGTAAAAATAATTAAAACATATTTAAAAATATTGATTTTAATTTTACAAGTCACTTAAAATTCTTTAAAATAATTGAAAAATTGATGTTAAACAATTATAAATTAAATTTGAAATTTAATCTGGGAAAATGGTATATAAAATTTATTTAATTTGATTATTGTACTTAGATATACTATGTTGTATATAGAAAGTTACTTAGTTGATAGAGTTTTTGCACTATAGAAATATTATGTAATCTGGCTACCACATAAGTAGATTATTTGTTAAAATTAATATGTATTTATGTATTATGGATAATTTATTAGACATATAAATACTACTTAAAGGTTTAACAAACATTTACAGTATAACTGCGGTGTAAGATTTTAAAGTTAAATTTCAGAGTAATTACTGCTGAAGGGTAAGATTAAAAAATCGCATTCAAAAACTATACTAAATTACTATCTTTACTATTTACAATTTTAACTTTAACACGTTGACGCAACTTAATTTTTTTCTTGAACCACTCTTTTCTTGAACGAATTATGTACATGCATTTACATGACCTAATAGATATTTTATTCAGATATTTTGATGCGGTAAGCACCAAAATGTTCAGATTCACACATAAAAAAAAAGTAAATGCATTTATGTTTATTACTAAAAGTTGATACTATTGCAAATATGTACAACTTTAATGGTTATGACAATTATAGTATAGCTGTCAATTGCTATGAGAAGATTTTTTTTTGACGACTATAGTAGTCATGAACGTCACCGTGTTAAAACAAAAATTCTTACACTTTCAATTATTTTCCATAAAAACAGGATAAATAATAAGAAGAGTAAATTATTTGGTTGGTCTGTTGTAATACAAAATGGAAAATTATCACCACCAAAAAAAGTACACGCCAGAAAAAAAACTTTTAATGTAAAAACTTTTTTGGTTATTTTAAATATCCATGGTGATAATAAAATTTTTTTTTTTAATTTATTTACTACACCCGCCATTTTATTTTCGAGCTAAATGTAATTTTTAAAAATATATTATTGTATATACCTAGTAATATGATTCGTAAATAAAGGAATAGACATCAGTTTTTTGGAATTATACTGCGAATATTATCGTCGGCGGTGACGGTGAACCATATGAACCTATAAAGAAAAAGATCAATTACAAAAATAAAGTTTATCTCTCTCAAATCTTGGAGAAAAAATTCAAGATATAAAAATTTAATCTCTTGGGTATAATTTTAAAATAAAGTTTTAAAAAAGTTTTGTTCATTTTGAAGAGTTTTTTATTTTTAGAAAAATATGTTCTATTTAATATTCAAAGCTGCGCTTAAGAATTTTCAGCAAAAAATTATTTAGAAATCTAATTTATCGATTTTTTTAATTAAAACATTTTCAATATTAAAATTCTATTTATTTTTATTAAAACAGTTTTTGTCAAATTGGTGTTTTTACTATTAAAAATTGACTTTTTACAATGTCAAATTACTCGTTTTACTAATTAAAAGTGACCATTTTTAAAAATTATAAACAAAATATTTGGAAAAAATCGTATTAGACGATAATAATTTGAAAATATATACTGCATATAGGTATTACATATATATATTACATATATTAAATTTAATGAAAATTAATTAGATTATGTATTTTAATATATATTAATTTATTCAGTTTATAAGTGATTCCTTTTATGATCTTAATTGGTTTTACTTAGTTTAGTCCTCCGTAACCAAATAGTATTATTATTTATTTTTTAAATTATAAGTCAATTAATTATATTTATATATATATATGAACTAAAACTAACCAAATAATAATAAACAATATTATACATAAAACCTGATATTTAAATTAATTTGATTACATGTAGAATATTAAATTATATGAACTGGTCATTTTAAAACCCATATTTGAACTATCATTAAGAATAAATTTTTGTTTTATTAACAATTAATTATGAAAATACCCTAAGAAATAATTCTATATATTTTATTTAAATTATATTATGTTTAATGTTTATTTATAATCAATTTATAAACCTAAAATAATAATAATATACAGTCAGTCGCACTTTAATTTATCACATTTTCTAGTACCGTACATATATACAAAAAACAATTATGTATTGTATATAATACAAAATATATATATATTGAAATTTTCATGTATATATGTAAAACATTTGAAAGGATAATTAATAATTTATTAGTTATTTTATATGTAATGTTTTGATATTAATTAAATGTACTTCAAAAGAAAATAAATTATTATTAATGTTACATATTACAAAATTATAATATATAAGTATATAATGTACCTATATTACATAATTTAACTATGAGTGGGTAACAAGTAAATTTATTATTAAATTTTGGTTTAGTAATAAATAATTTTCCAGTATTTATACAATAAAATGTCTAATGAAAACATATGATAAATATAGAAATCAATAATTAAATTACAACATTTTCGTCATTTAAATATTGTATATAGTTTCAATTAAATTCATTTAATTTAAGTATTGTAGTTGCATTATTTATTACTTGCATTTTTAAATTTTTATGATACGTTTTCGAATTGTATCTAAAATTTCTTTAAGATATCATAATTTTTGTTGCTAAAACTTTATTACGCACAGATTAAGTGAAAATCTTAATTACTAACAATTTATGTAATTGACTATATAATTAAAGTATATTTTTTTCTAGATTGTTTCATCAATTCTAGGAATCAAGAAGGAAAGATAAAGTTTCAATGATATAAATTACACAATTATTTAACATATCCAGAAGAATTGTTGAATTAAACACGAAACTAAATGTTATAAACTATTGTGATTTACTTGGAAAAAGAAACTAATTAAGGTATACATATAAATTGTATAATTTTCTTTGTCGAAATAAGAAGTTTAATTTTAGTTTGAAACTTTTTTTTAGTTTATTATTAGGAAAAAATTGAAAAGAAATAAGTTTAAATTAAGAATAGCTACGCATAAAATTAAAATTATTAAAGAGAGAGAGAGGGAGAATTTCCCGTAAAGATATAAATTACTTAGAAAATTGCGACAAAAACCATTTATTGTATTTTAAATATTTATTTTGGTTTAAAACTAAAATGGTTTAATTAATTTAAAGATTCAGACTTTTTGATATTGAATATTGTGTCAAAATGATTTGTGCAAAAACGATTTTTTGTACCAGATAATATCAAGGTGGTTTTATATCATTTATAATTTAACAATATTTCTTAGATGATACAATATTTGTGGTCAATATTATATTGCTGTACAACAAATTTGAGTTATGTGTTTATATTCTTAAGCGTTTTAAACCAAATTACTTGTAAACGATTCTTTTAAAGCTGAACTCACACTGAATTAGTTAAAGCAAAACAAAAAGCATAAAAAACAGATTTCACGTCTTAAATACATTACCTTTCAATTGCAATATCCACACGTAATAAAACAAAGTATAAAGTTTTCTGTTCGAAAGGACACAAATATACGCAAAACAATTACATATAACACACACCAAAGATCTACATTGCATATCTAGAAATAAGACTAGACAGTCAAGAATTGAATTTTTCGCAAAGGTATACAAAACAATATGAGACAAATAACATGTGTTTGACGTTGTTCGGAGGAAAGTTGTTTCATGCAGTTTTTTCTTACAAAATTTGTTTTTTTTTTAAATTTTGCTCTATGTCCAGATTCAGTGTAGGTTCAGCTTTGTTCAGTTTTATTATATTTCGTGTTTGCAATAAAATATATCAAATACAGAAGGTAATTCGAGGTAATTCTATAATTAAATCTGGAAAAAAATTAATTTAATATTTTTCTGTAAAATATTAGTTTTAGTATGGAATGAAATAAATATTAGAAAAAATATTTTTAATATAACTTTTACAGTCACTCAATGTTTGCAAACGCCTTTAAATTGAAAATTCAATTCTTGAGTAATGACTTTTCTTTTCCTTTTCAATTATTAACATTATGAGTATAGGTATAGAAACATTGATATTATATATAACCGACGATTCTAATTCCAATTATAACAACTTCTCCGAACAATTAGAAAATATTTACATAAAAAAAAATACAATACACCTTTTAAAATAAATCCATTTTTTTAAATCATTTTTAATTAAAGTGAAATTTTGCCTTTATGGATATCCTTGTAAAGGATTTATTTTCAAATTTTAAATAATATAATTTTACCATTTTTTTTCCCTGCGAATGCAATATGAAAATGATAATATTTTTTTCTGTATGTTTTTGTTTTTTTGTATTTAAATTTTTAATTGGTTTTATTTTACACACAACAAAATTAATCAATATATATATCTACGAAAGATCCTTTTTCATGAAAAAAAAATCAGTAGAAATACAATTTTTTTTTTACAAAAATTTATTGAAAAATAATTTATATTAGGTCAATTGAATTTCAATTAATTTCAATCGAATTAAAAAAAAAAATGTGGATAAATATATTTTTGTTTGGATTTTTGTATAATAAATTCTTTGAAAAAAAAAAATGGACACCAGCAGTAATTCAATTTATTAATAAATTAATAATGAAAAAAAAAAACCAACAGAAAAATATATAAATTAAATGATAATCAATTATAATTTGTAATAACATGGAACTGTTATAAATTTATTTACATATCCTGTTATGCTGTAGGTAGATTAATATTTTTGATTGTAAATAAATATATAAAATATTGTAATAGTTGATTAATGTGTCAATTAAATCTATTATCGACATTATCGTATTTAAATTAATTTGTTCAAGGCAAAGAGAAATTTATTAAAATATATATTTTGCGAAAAATTTCAATAATATTTTTTGTATTTTTCACCTAACTTTTTAACCCTAATTGGAAGATTTAAAAGTAAACTGATATTCTGACAAATTTTAGCAACACAATGTACTACTCTTCAAATTCTTAGTATTCTAAAGAATATTTTAGTAGTTAAATCTCTGTAGTTGTGATGTAATTCGAATTGCTTTATCCTTTATTAGACAAAACATAAACTAACTCTGCCAACAAAAATTATTAATTTGAAAAAAAATAATTCAAAAAAATATGCTTATAAAAGCCAAAATTAACCAAATCAGCTTTTAAAATATTTTTGATAAAAATATTATTTAAATTTTATCGATAATTGAATAAATTATTATAAATTAACTAAAATATTATTTACAAATTTTAATTAAAAAATATGTAATATTTATGAAAATTGATTTAATTATCTCACAACCTTTAACTATACATATAATACATATACTATCAGAATTTAATTTAATAATGCATATTTAAAAAATAGTATATTTATATAATAATTTTAATTTAATGTTTTATAATTTTTTTTCAGTTGTAGACAAATATTTTTAATTAAATTAAATTAACTAGCAATAATAGTGTGCAAATATTTGATAATAATATTATGTTGGCCGATTTAAAATGATTCTTAATTAATATTCAATATTATTAATAAAATATATTCGTATATTAAAATTATTTAGTATACCAAAATAATAATTCATCATTTTAGATTTTTTATAACAGCTAATCGATTGACTGACTAGAAATTTGACAGATAGGAGAATACTAATTATTTAAATATATATTTAAAAAATCAAAAATCCAGTCAAATCATTTACGATATTGTTTAGTGAATTAAAAACATTTATATAAATAAACTAAAAAAAGATTTTTTTAAATTTCATTTTTTCCTTTTAGCTGTAAATAATATTCCAAATTAAGATTTAGTTTTTATTTTGGTTAATTCCTAAAGTGAAATAAAGTCAATTTTTTTCATTTTTCAAATATATAATAATAAAGCAACAAATTAAGTTTAAAACTTTTTACGTATACCAAAATATTATAAGTGTTCACTCAGGTGATGTATATATATATATATACAAATATATAAAATAATATATCAAATATTTATACAAAATAATGAAATGTTTAAATAAATGACAAAATAAACTAAAAATTGGATAATTTAACTTTTTCTATATTTGATATGGTACTATAAAAACATTTTAGTTTAAAAGTCGAAGAAGGAATTTAACTTTTTTTTTTTGAAAGAAAGAAAATAATCTAAATAAATATAGTAAAAAAAAAAAGTTTATGTATTAATAATGTAGTAAAGGATTCCATTCCATCTATATAAGACAATTTTGTTATTTTTTTTGAGTAATAAACCTCTCAAGAGAATTTTTTTTGTACTTATATATTTACTTTGATAATCATGAAAAACATATTGCGACATTGCAATTTTTGTTTTATCCTTTTAAACTAATGGACATACATGTATTATATAGAAGGGAAAAGATAGTTTTATGTTACAAAAATGCTAGAAAGTATATTTTTATATGGATGTATGTAAGTTTGTCTGATGTAATCAAATAGTAGATTTTATTACAGATTTGTGTATATATATATATTTTTTTTTTGGTTATTGTAAGCAGTGATATTTTACCATGACATTTCGGTATATAGTAGTGCACATTTCGGTATATAGTGCAGAGTTTTTGCAAAGAAAACAGTAATGGACTAAAGGTAAAATTGAGGCTGAAGGTTTTTATTGATTTTCTCTTATTCAAAAATTATTAGATTTAAAATTTATGTCAATAATTAATAATTCTTCTAAAATATTGTCATACCATAATGTTTGGTTAAATAACTAATTAAATTTTTGAAGGTAAAATTTTTCATAATCTTAAGCCATTAAAATAACCGCACTTAGTAAGGATATCTTTAATAACGACCTTAACACTGTGAAGGATATAAAGAAAATACTGAAAATAAGTGGATCAAAAGTGGTTTGATAATTCTACACATTCTAATACTAATTAGATAAAAATATCAAAAAACTTTCTTTTCCGAAGTTTCAAATATCAAATATTTCATTATGTGTGGCTGTTAGAAATCTCCAAAAGTCCACACTGTCGTAAAATTGCAATCAACATTTTCTTATTCAATTCAACATAAAAAATATTGTATCCTTTCTATTTATTATATTATTTTTTTAAAATATATAAAAAACAAGTAACGATATTATATTATTATTCCATTTTTTTTTTTCTTATACTTTATATTTTATTATTTCATGACAATACTGTAATTTAGTCTGTTTTACCCACAGGTAAAGGACATTCTTTTATATTATAAAGAGAGGTTCATGACATTTTCAATAAAAACTTTCTATTCTTGGTAATTGTTTTAAAAATTTTCTTATAATAATAAAAAATTTTTTGTTATATATTATAGTAAAATTGAAATGTAAAATTTATTTAATATTTTTAACAATTTATTTATTTATTATTTCTTCTTTAGAAAATTTAAATATTTTTCTTAAATCCTTAAAGCAGAGAAAACAAATTTTTTTTGTTGTAAATTTGTATATGTTTTTTCTTTATGAAAAATGTAAAAGAAAAACAGTTTTTTTTTATTTTTATTTTCACTTGAAAAAATTAAATATATAAAAGGGAATTTTTTAACAAAATATAATACATACTTATATATATATATATATACATATTATAAACATATTCATACATACAAATATAAACTTAGGTAAAGTTTTTTTTGTTTTTTTTAAAAAAAAGGCTATTTTGACTTTGCCATATTTAAAAATAAATAAATATAAAATAAATTCAAAGAATTTTCTTTTTCATAAATTCGGATAACTTGGAAATGTGTACTACGTACTTTACTTTACTTTACTGTCTATTTATATTTAAGACTACTTTTACAATTTCGATATTTTTTATTCAAGATTTTCATTTCACGATTTTTTGATATATCTTCGTCCTGTTTTAGCTCAAAAGAAATTATGTCAAATGAAATTTTGTTGAAACGAAATTTTTTATTCAACATTATTTTTATGTTTTACTTTTTCCCTTGAGTTTGGAAAGTCATGAAAAGCTGTTGCTAGAAAAAATTTTTGAATAAAAAATGCCGACAATGTAAAATTATATTTTATATATTTATTTTCTGGGCCAGAAATATTATTTTTCCTGTCCTTGAACTTTGAATAGGATTCATGATAAAAAAAAAAGGAGAAAGAAAAAAATTATTTAAGTACTTCTTTAATAGACGTTCTTATCCTGTTGAAAAAAAAATTATTTTTTTTTTTCATTTTCTTTTATTTTCTTGTTGATTTTCATCTGATCCTCTCTTGTTGAATGTTTTTTGGGTTGTATATATATGAAAATTTAAGCAACAGACAGTAAAATCAGAGAAAAGACAAACACAGCTCAACTAAAAAGTAATAGTTTCATAGCTTTATAGAGTTTTGTTAAACGTCAAAATTCAATTTTTTTTTTCTACTTTTTGTAGAATATTTTCAGGATGAAGTTTATTGTCAATGTTATTGAATATGCCATTTACATTAAATTGGATTTAATGCCAATATAATTTAATCAAACTTCATCAATGCTTCTGTTATTGAGAAAATTGAAATATTTACTCGATTATACTAGTAACGTTTAATTTGTGATTAATTTGGATTACGATTTATGCTAACTTTAATTTGTTGGTTTCAAAAGATTCAATTGTCAATAACGTCGATTGGACAAACTTTTAAATTTACATTTAAATCTAAATCTTTCATGGTAATTTATTTCTTATTTTCATATAACAATTCGAAATTTTCAAATAGATAAATAAAATGACAGACAGAAAAGTTTTGCCATAAAATCATTTTTAATATAAAACACAAAAAATCAATTTTAATTCTCGGTCTACGTTATTTTCTATATAATTATAAAATTCTGGTTTTTTTACAACATTATTTTCAGGTTTGAAAAGGAAATCTTTCAAAGGACTAAAATTGTATATGTTTGTGTTATAACATAATATAATTGGTGATACAAATATGATCATATTTTTTATGTGTGTTTTTGGTTTTGTAAAGGCTCTTTTTTGACACGATAAAAGTGTATAGACATCTAAAATTTAGAAGAAGAATATCTTTATTCATTACATTATTTATGTTAATAGTCTACCAAAAATTTTATTTCATTTAAATTAAATGTTAAAATAAAACATTTTTCAAAAATTTTGTATAAAAGTTTTAATTTATACATTTTTTTTTCGGTATAATAAAAACTTTTGAAATGCTTAAAATATTTCCACAATATTATATATTGCAAAAATATCCGAAATAACCATTTAAAACCATGTCATTAAGGTTACTATAATATAATAATATTCCTCCTTGTATAATGTTCTTTTTTGTGCAATTTTAATTATTTGTAAACAATGAAAAAGTAAACATGAAAATGACGTTCATTTGTAGTAATAAAATCCAAAAATCCTTTTTTGTGTGACTATGAAAAACATGTTAGAAGTAAATTAAATATAATTGTTTTTATGAAGAACAAAAAAAAATAACTCTAACTACTCATAACTTTTAACATTTATTTTAGCTTGACAAATTATTTAATGAAATACACTGTAAAGGGTAAAAAAAAGGGATATTATAATAATAAATATCCTGCATTTAACGATCTAATAAATTTCGTCTGTTTACATAATAGAAAAAAAAATACATACATATATAAATTTGACTACATAAAATGACCAAAATAATTAAATTTGTGCTATCAAATTTATAACAGAACAATTCTTTTTTCCTATTTTGAATATTTTTTACTTAAAAGGATATTATTAAGAACGTTTTTGACTTAAAATCCTTGATATAAATATATAAAATTTTCTTGTTTTCATATTTAATTAATATTCAACAACAACAACAAAAAAACAAGTTATATACAAAATTTCAATATAGAAAAAGGAAAATCCATTTTCCTAATTATTTTTAAAGTTTTTATATATCCTTTCTAATTTCCATACAATTATTATGATACTTTTTTGTGACTGTCCTTTATTTAGTTGTTTTTGTTTTGTGTTGTTTCTAAATGATTATGTGCGATAGTTTGTTGCAGGTCAGTTGTTTTTTCTTGGTTTATTTATAAAAACTAACATTTTACAATTCTATAGTTTCCGATAACTGGAAAATTTTGTGGTAATTTCTAAAGATGATGTTTTTAGAAATTTGAGACCTAGGTTTATTAGCATTTTCAGGAAATTAGGAGCTTAATATTTCACTATTTTTATGAAACTAGATAGAAATATCAAACTTCTTATAATTCTGAAATATATCACACAGTAAGCATTAATATCCTTTTTGGTTATTTATTTATTAAAATCTTAGATAGTCAATATTAAAATAAGTTCAAAAAAAAGTTCACACAACAAAATTAAATTTTTACAATTTGTATTTCGCACCACGAAATTATTAACTTATATTTTTTGAATTTTTCTTAAGCAAATTATTAATTAAATATATTATAACAATGTTAAAATTTCTTATGAAACTTTTAATTGTTTCTCATGAATTTTGTATTTATATAAGTACATATATTTTTTTATATCGTGCTATTAATTTAGTCATTCTTGTAAGGGTGGTCGTTTTTAATGATAACTTTTAGTATGTGCTTACAAAGTAATTTTATGGTAAACTTTTCTTTTAATAAGTCAGTTTATTTGTGAACTTTTTTTTTTACCACAAAAAAATTTTCCTTACATTTGGTGTTGTTTTTGGTTTTAAATGCATATTTTCCATTTTAGGCAGACAAATTGAAATAAAATATTTTTCTCCTTATATTTTCTTATTTACATAAATATTAAATATAAATAAGAAATTTATTTTTTTTATGTTGTGTTGAATAGGAAAATATCTGCAGTTTATTTAAATGGAATATAATAATAAAAAAAAAATTATAGAAAATTTCTTGTGTTTTTAATTGTTTTCCGTGTTACTATAAAATAAATTGTTTTTCAAATATATAAAATAAAAAATGAATTAAAATACTTAAATATAAAATATAAAAAGTTTAATTGTAAAAGTTATGATTGTAATTTTAATAGTTTTCTCTGTGTTTTTTTTTCCCCCCATTTAACATGTTTAACAGTAATTGATATCGATTTAATGTTGTTAGTAAATTATAAAAGTTAAAATTTTTTTAAATATCTATAATAAAAAATTATTTTCACTTTGAAATTAGGTTATAATTTAATTGGTATTATATAAATTTTGAAATTTTAATCAATTACACAAGTTAATTTTACTGTCATGCAAGTAACCATGACATTTTACTGTCATGCAAGTAACCATTTAATAAAAAATTTAAAATTTTCATTTGAATTTCGACAAAATTTCTCCCTTTAAAATTATGAATCACATCTTATATTAAATTGTATGTTTGTTTTATACGACAACGACAACGGATCTAAAAAAAAATTATAAGAAAATTTATAATCGTTTTTTGTTGTCCTAGTAACATAAAAATAAAGTAAATACCAAAACATAAATATTTTCTTTTAATGAATATTATCTTTCTTCAGATATATTATTAATCATATTCATCAATTTTATTATTCTATGCAAGAAAAATCTCCTTAATTTTATCCTTTTACAATAAAAAAAATAAATACATTTAAAACAAAGACTGAAAAGATAAAAGGTAAAACATAAATAGGAATTTTTATGGTAAGAATATATTTTTTTTATAGAAATTCTATGATGATTTATAATACTTTAGTATATAGTTAAATGCGTTTATTAGCCTTCTATTATTATAAAAGTTCATTCATCTTTATTTAAAATCCCCATATTTTTATTATTCTTATCCTTTTTTTTTTTTTTTAATTTTTAAGATATTAGATATTAAGCTTAATTTTATTTTATATTATTTTAATATTATATTTACACCAGGTAATTTATTTTTATATAAATTTAATATACTTTAGACTATTTTTGATTAACTTTGTCATAATTTCAATGTTGAAAATTAATGAAAATTAATTTAAGAGCATTGTAATTAAAATTGTACAATGAAGATTTACATCCAATACAATCATATTTTATACCAGATCCAATAAGTATAGTAGAAAATGTAAATTTCTAACATCCTTTTCTATTACATCTGAGCATAATCCATTGCAGGTATAGTAAATAATAATTTCTCAGCAAGTATACTGAAAATCAATGAAAGTAAGCTTTATCTTTCCAGTTTCCACTTCTTACGTTACTCAAAAAAAGTTAATATTAGTGAGTGAAGATTCTTCTTTTACCATTAAGTTAAGGCCTAAGAACAAGATTTCCTTGTACATATATATTAATTTTTATAATCAATTGAAGAGAGTATTACCATATTCTCATAAGAAAAAGTAACAAACTTGATTACTAATTAAAATTAAAGTAAACTAAATAATTATAATATAAAAACAATTAACTTTAAAATTCCAAAAATTATTCAAAAACACGCCAAAATTATAGAATTTTACTATATAATTCAAAAATTTACTGAAGCTACAATATAAGAAAAGAATTATCCTTTAAAAAACCTTCCTTTTTTTTAAAAAAAAGTAAATAATTTCAAAATGAAGAAAACTATGGAATTTTGTCTTATGTATATATAAGTGGATTTTGTCTGTACGAGTATTTATATTTACCTTGTATTTATTATTTTGCCTCCAAAATCTTTTCAGGTTAATTTTCATCTTTTATAATAATCCTTTTTTTTATATATTTTTTATTGTTTTCAATGTTCATTTATTTTTTTTTAAATAGAACATAAAGAAGAGGTGAAAGATATTAAAAGGCAATAATAATCTTTGGCTATATATAACTAAAGGCAACATAAAATAAGGATAATTACAAAGAAACATACCAAAACAATAGATTTATCCAGGCAGGAGTTATTTAAATTACACAGACGTACAAGGTAAACTATATTACAAAATATAGCTATATAAATATTTTTTCTATAAATAATATTATTAAAATACAGTTAGTAAATAAGAAAAAAAGGAAACAATGATTATTATTAAAGTATCTTTTAAAGGAACTTTTTCCATTATTTACATTTTATTGAAAGGAGTTGATAAATTTTTATTTTTATTTCGTAACATCATAAATTTTTTTTCTTGAAATACTTTCTACTTCTACTTTATAGTAAAATTTTATTAAGGGACGGAGTTAAGGCTAAAAAATAATATTTCCTTGTATATTTGTCCTTAATATTCTTCTCAACACAGAAAGCTGCCAAGTTGTAAGAGTGGTTCATGTAATTATCATTTTTACAAAACTCCCAATGTTGTACAATTTAAAATTAAAATTAAGTTTTTATAAATAAGTACTCGGAATTTGTAATATGTATATTTTTTTATTATATAAATTTCGAAATTTTTGCCCCTGTAAAATGAAGAGGGTTGAAGGTGCGTGTCTCAATTTTGTATACAAAGCGTAGAATAGTATTATATATTAAGAAACATATTTTTTTTTGTCATTTTTGGATAAGCACTAACCTAATGCACCTAATTTATAAGTTGCGAGGTAAATAATTATAATTTTATAGTCATTTTAAGTTCCAAATATTC
The DNA here is from genome assembly GCA_949752835.1 of Empis stercorea. NCBI lineage: Eukaryota > Metazoa > Arthropoda > Insecta > Diptera > Empididae > Empis > Empis stercorea. The sequence goes on from OX457086.1 coordinate 14,503,048, forward strand.
AATCTTGATATATTACATAATAAGTTTTGAAATGTAACATTTCTAAGTGATGTAGAATAGAGGAGGTTGCAGGTAGGAAAATAAATTTTTGGCACAAGTTGTAAGATAGTATGTTTAAGAAAATAATTTCTTATTTTTTCAATCCAGTCCCCCGCTGAGGTGCTGCAGCCTTTTTCATAAACTTACCCCACATAACCCATATTAAAAGGGAAAGGGGTAAAAATTTCGAATGATTTGAAAATGAATGATACGTACGACGTACGACGGACACGCAATTTTTTTTTTTGCTGTTTCTGATTCCCTGACATCTAAAACGTCAAGAAAAATCAAAATTTTGAAAAAAAAATTTTTCGAAATTTAAGGCTGACACAACCGCCGAAAACCCGACACGGTCGACAAATTCTGCGACGGTTTTTATAAAGTAATTTACTCTTGTGGCGATTTTTAGCCACGCACACTAATCTTTTTTGTTTTGACAGTTCGTATAGTGTAAGAAAGTTTTTATAAAGTTCCATATAAAAACCAATTTCATACAAGTGTGCGTGGCCTCTGCGACGGAAAAAATAAAGTTGGCTCATCTTTTCACCGTGCCGGAATTCCGTCGTGCCGGACTTTTCTGATTGGCTAGAATCGACCGTCACGGGTTTTCGGCGGTTGTGTAAATCAGCCTTTAGACCGCACCGGAAAGCTTCATATATTTTCAATATATGAAGCAAAATATAAAACTTAATAAACTCAATGAAAATATATATATATTTAATAAATAAATAAATTACTATCAAAAAAATTTCTTTATCCTGATATACTATACATTTATATTATAAGGACAAAGGATAATGGCTAAAGAATGACGAATATTTGTTAGTTATTTCAGATTATACTACTAATAAAAATAAAATTTCTAATAAAAAAAATTTATTTATTTAATTTTTTTTTTACCTCAAGCTGATTTATTTTAGAAAGAATGTGAACAATTTTCTATTATATCAGAGGCAACAAAAAATTCCATGTACATTACACATATACCAATAAATAAATGGCTGGCTTTTTTTTGGTGTAGTTAGTAAAATAGAAAATTAAAGAATATAAGAAAATTTTATGCAACAAACGTTGAGATATTTAATTCTTTTGAAGAATTTTTTTTTGTTTTTTAGATTTCCTGGTAAAATTTTTAGAGAAAGATCAAAAGAATTATTTTTTGTAATGTTGTTGGAAATATCTATTATCTATATTTTTTTTATTGTATGGTTATGGTAGATAAATAAATGATTGTAATTTTGTTGTATACATAATAATTTTAAATTTTACTCAATATTTTGAAGAATTTATACCTATATATAATTTTAATAAATTCATTTGTGAAAAAAAAGGAAGAAAAAGAACAAAAATTATAGTAGAAAAAATTAAGAAACAATTTAATGGAGTAATGAATTTTTTTTGGAAGGATTATTTCATTACTAGGTGGTTTTTGTCAAAATTACAAATGGGAATTTTTTTTTTGTGAAATAAAACAAAATTGAATATAATTATTTTGTCTTCTAATTGATAAGTTTTTGAAAATTCAAATATACACAAAATAGTCTTTATATAAATTTAAATTTGTTACGAATTAAAAATGATAAATTTTTGATACGACGGAAAAGTTTTGTATGATTATTGGGTTTGGGTCTTGGGTAATTTATTAATAATTTTGCTATAGATGATTTGATAAGTTTAATACTGAAAATTGCTAATTCGTCTAACTTAGACAACAAATTGATTTTTTTAACCTATGCCAGAATTTTTACAACTATTATCAACATAAAATTAGCAAAACATTTTAGATTTTACCCCCAAATTTTAATATTATACTTAAAACCCATACTCAAATTATTTAATATTCTAATATTTCTTACAAAATTATTGAAATAGTTTGAATTTAAATTTTAATAGAAGAAACTATAATTTGATTTTTATTTTCTGTATAACAAAATATTTTTAATTTTAAAATTTTTTCTGTTACAAAATTTCTGAATTTTTTTTCTTTAATTTCCTTATGGCTTTGTGTCTATGAATAATAATTTTCTTTAGTTCATCGATTTTTTTTATAGTAATTTTCATTAATTTTCAAAAGGACCACAACAATTTAATAACAAAAAAATTTTAAGAATTTATCAAAAAGATTTTTTATATTTTTGTGAAAAAGAATTATGTACTTTATTTATAGTAAGTAAAAACTTTTTCTACTTAGTTTTTCCGGCCTTTTAGGAATAACAAAAATAATGGAAAATTTAATTTTTATTTAAATTTTCTGTTTATTTATTCATATTTCCGATTTTTAGTAGCACATCTGTTAGTGGAAAAAGTTTCGTTTCTTTCTTATCATTTCACAAATAATTTTTATTTTTTTGTGTAATGTCATAAATATATTTTAATACTAATCATTTTCCATATTTTTAATTTTAACATTTTAATTTCGCAAAATATTTTAATCAATTCAAACGGAAATCAATTTGTAAAACAAATTAAATTTACATATTATTTGTCCTCATAATAAATTTTGTTCCATTTTTTGAGTACAAGAACCTCAAGACGGTTGTAAATTTTGTTTTAAAATATATTACAGCCGTTGTATAGATTATTACTACTGCAAACATTATAAAGTTTACCAGGTATAAAATAATATTGAAAAGTTTAATCTGTTTGTATAGTAAGTATTTTTCGTTAGTTAGGAAGCAAAATTTATGATACAACAGAAATTTAGTAAAAAATAAATTTACTTTCCAGTTTAATATTTAACTTTCCAGTTTAATATTTTTTCTATTATTTTCTCGTATTCAAATTATCATAGCATACGTATATATCAAGATTTATTGAAGAAAATTCTCTTTTTCTAGAAATTTTCTACAGTATTTTTATTTAAACTTTAATATTGGAAATTTTAAATCAACTTTACCGAGAACGAATTAAAATTTTTACAGAATTCAGAGTTCGAAACATGCAATTTTACATGAAAATAAAAAAATAGGACTAGAAGGAAAATTATATATTAATAAAGCTAACAATCGACTACTGTAAAAAATAATTGCATAATTATATATTATAATAAAAAGTTTGACAAAGATTTTAAGTAATTCTTCAAATATTTATCGGAAAATTAAATTATTCTAATTTTTATACGAAATTTAATGTTATCTCATTTGTGATAACTATAATTAAGTAAATTTAACAAATTTTCTAGACTCTGTGTCTATTAATTTAACAAATAATATTATTTCTTATGTATAAAAAATGTTTTAGATTTTACCATAAAAAATTCAATTAAATTAAGCAAAATGTTATACCAGTTAATTTAAATAATAAAAAAAAAAAATTCTTTTCCACTATATTATAAAATATATAATGTAAAAGACTATTTTTACATTGTCGACAGTTTTATTTGTCAATTTTCTAATTCATAATTCAACACTGCTTAACTATTCAAGTGAAGAGTCAGAAAAATATTTTGAATTGAAATTTTTACTTTTTTTTACAAATTTTCCGCACGGACAAATCTCGAATATAATAAACAGCGAACCAGTCAAAATGAAAATATCGACAATGTAACACTAGTCTAAGTATGAAGAAACCGATTTAAGGTAAATATTTAAGTATATATATAGATAGGTACATGAAATAAAAGTAATAAAAATAAATAAAATTATCATTATAATGTAAAAAGAATAAAAATTAATTCCATATATCCTTGGCCTTGGTCATTTACTATAATAAAAATGGAAAATATTTTTTTTTTCCATAAAATTAATATAAATTTACCAAGAATAAATCTTTATTTGTGCCATGGAAAATATAAAGCAATTATTGTAAAGGCTATAAGTATTTTTCTTTATTTTCATCGTTTTTTTTTTTTTGCTTTTCCTTTTGCTGCTGCTGTTGGTGCTGCGGTGAAACCATAGGTAAGAGTAAGATTAATTGGAAGGTTGGATAAGTTTAATGGATATAGTGGATATTTCTTATGTGTATAAGAATATTTTATAGTTTTATTTTGTAGCTACAAACAATTTGTGTTTTGGTTAGAACTAATAAAATCTACTTTTTTAGGCTTTCATTTTATATGGAATATGGAATTATTATTGTAATAAAATATTTAAAAATAAATAAAATTTATAATTCATTTATTAAATTTATTGGCGAAAAGTTTTTAATTTAAATTTATTATTTAACTTGATCAAAAATAAATGTTAATTTTTGGAATATTGCATAAGTGTTTAAGTTAGATTTATTGATTTTATGATTTTTTGAAATAAAAATTATGAAGAACTAAGAATATTATAAATTTTATACCAATTTTGATGTAAATATTATACATTTAAAATTATAGAATCTTTTTTATATTTATACTTAATTAAAATTTTACATAAAATTAATAATATTTTCCACTCATTTTAATAATTTACTAAATTTTATTGAAATTATTCAACAAAATTTAATAATAGTAATGGAAATTGTACAATTGTAAATTGTAATTATAAATATTACCTACAAAATTTTTAATTTAGACAATTAATCAAAGGAGATTGATTAATCATTCCTGTTCCAATTTTATTATTCCCCTTAGTATCAATTAAAATTAATTTTATCAATTTTATTCAATATAAAATTTCAAAAATTCGAAATAATTTTCCGGTTCTATGAAGTAATTAGTTCCGATTCAGTAGCTGATGGATAAAACTTGTAACCGAATAATGACAAATTTATACTTACCACAGTGCAATATACTGCAATATGTATGATGGTAAGTAATCACGTACTTAGTGCAATATACATTCAATTAAACTTTTCATATCAAAATATCATACAAAATCAACTTTATTTAATTACAATTTTTTTTTTATAAATCATTATATGTTTAACACAAGTTTTTCCTTTAATTAAAAACTTTTACAAATCAAACTTTCTGCAAACAAAAAAAAAATTTTTAATTTAATTGTAAAAAAAAAAACAACATTAATAAATTCTTTTCCACATATGTATTTGATTTATTAAATCAATTTTAAAATAAAAAAATACAAAAAACTTTAATGTCTAGACGATTTTTATCACTTCATTTATAATTCCCTATAGTTATAAGGGATCTATAAATGTTTGGGTCTAAATTCTATCACACCATTCACTACTCTGATCATATATAAATATATATAAAAAAAAAATAATTATAATGTCAGTCATGTTTCTCATGTGATTATTTCATTTAAAACCATTAAAAATAAAGGAGATTTCTTAGGTCCAAGCATGTACACACACACACACACAAAAAAGGTCGATCAAGCAATCAAATAATAACAACAAAATTACAACATTATTTTTCTACTAATATGATTTTTTATTTACCACCACCCACCATCACCCACCAAAAATAATATAAATTCTAGTGTTTTCATTTGAAAAAAAAAAAAATGTTTTTAAATAATATACATAAAAGAAGAAGGACTTTGAATCCTAAATCCTGGAGATTTATTTATTGTATGTATATACTTTATTCCAAAAATAAGAAATTATATTATTATTATTTAAGTTTTTTTGCTGTTGGTTTTTTTTTTTTGTTTATTTGGTTTGGATAAGGGTCGCTTCTAAAACCATTAGAATAAATTTAACTGACAAAAACAAGCAATTTTTTTTTTTTTTTTTTGGTTCTATATGTAGAAAAATTGTTATACCAGAGAGTTAGAGTGAGTGTACAATCATAACACATATATATATACAGAATGAGAAAAAAAAATTATGTATGACATTATAAATATTTATGATTATTATGCTGCTGCTGTTATTCTTTAGTTGATGTGTTTCAGAATATAAAACGAATATTTCAAGTATATAAAGTCTCTATAGGAATATTAATTTTTGAAAAGTAATCAGGAGGTTTTTTTTTTTTTGGTATTAATATTATCAAGTATATAAAATTTTACAGGGTTGGCGAATTTGGATATGATTTTGAAAGTGTGGGGCATAATATTTATGTTGATTTTAAATTATTGAAAGTTCTACCCAAAATTTGAAGATAATTTCTACCCAAAACTTTGATGATAATTGATAAAACTAATTTTTACAGAATTTGTTAGAAAATACATATAATAATTACAAAATTATAAGAAATAAATTTTGTGTTTCTTGTACTTTGTTACATTATATAACAACAAATATACATATAATGTAAAAAAAAGGACATTTATCATAATCTTCTTATCAAATTGTAATTAATTGTTTCATAATAAGTTTAATTACTTCTATGTATGTTGCCTAAAAATTAATGATTTGAAATTTCGAAAATATTAAACAAATTTAAAAAAAAAAACTACGATATTGTCGTTGAGATGAATTTGAAAGTTTTGGTAACAAAAATGCTAGAAAAACTATCTATTTAACCAAAAAGAACATGTCCTAGATATTTTTAATAAATTCAAAATCATAATTTTATTTTAAAACTTTTATCCTTTTGCCTATCCTGTAAATTATACCTCATATTTTATAATATTAATATACTATGTTGCGTTTATAATATACATATATATTTTGTTCTTACTGATATAATAAAAAGCATTTTGTAGCATTGTATAATCGTCATTATCATTAATCGTGATTCTAGTATAAAATAAATGGTATATGGACAATATTGTTTCAAATAACTGTCACTGTTTACAAGGATGTAAACTTATCAAAAAAGATATATGTATATATAAGTTGTGTAAATATGTATAAAAGAGGAAGGACATTTTAACACACACACACACATACACAAAATTTATATTATAAACAAAGAAATAAATGTTCATCATTTCTAAATATGTTTGACTGGATTTTGTTTTTTTTGGTGATGGCACACAAATTTTTGTGGTCACATGAAAATGTATAGTAAAAAATTATATAACTTACATGCTAACAAATAAATAAATAAAATAAATATTTATATGGATAAAGCCAGTGATACATTAAAATGCTGTATAAATGTCATTAATTTTTCTCATGATATTTTTTCTTCTGTTGACTTTAAAGGAGATAAAAAAAAAAATCCTGTAAAATAAATAAAATTAATTTTTTTTTTGTTCAAAATTATTATTGTTTTTTTTTTGGTTTGAAAATTGGTAATTGAATTAAATCAGAAAAAAAAAACAAATTTTATATTTTATATTAAATTTTTATTTATTTCGGTAAAATGCAAAAAAAAAAAATTATTAATATATTATAAAAAACCTTTCTGAGAGAGAGTATTAAGGATGTAATCCTAAATAGATTTCATTTTTTATAACAATGGTATAGAAACAGAAAAAAATATGAAAAATTCACTGTATTCCAAAAAATATGAAAACAATTTTTAAAAATTCATTTTTTTGTTTGTTTTGTTTTAAGGTTCGTAAAGGTACAAGAAAAAAAAAACATTAGGTAAATGTATGAAGAATAAAATGAAAATCCTGATTTTCCCAAAAATGTCTTGATTATAATAAATAGAAGAAAAAAAAATGAAAATTTTTATACAGAAAGCATGAAATCTTTTAAGTATATATTGCCTTGATTTAGAACAAAAAAAAAGGATATTTCAAAAAGATATGAACACAATTATACAGAAATACATAATACCAATTTTTGTATAGTAACATAAGAAGAATAAGTCGTTTTACTTAATGGATATACATAATATCCCCAACAAGATTTTTAAGGACAATAATATTATTGTTAAACTTTTTCTTTTCCATATATATATAAGACTTGTACAAATACTATTATTGTAGTCATAATTTTCAATATTACTATTTCTAGGATTATTGAAATATTTTGTTACTTAATTAAATTCTTCGTAAAACTAAAATTTTGATAGAATTATAAAAGAATATTAAAGAATTTTAGAAATATAATTGTCAGTCGGTTTTTAAAATTTCGAAATTGTGTTAGACGATTTATTGAACTGACTTTTTTTTTAAATTATAATGTAATACTTCATTTGTAATTAAAATGTATTTATATAATTTTTTAATTAAAATGTAAAATGAAAAAAATATTGTAATTCCGTATAAAAAAATCTAAGAAAAGACACTCTTATATAATCTGATGTGTTACGCAAAAGGATAGTTATTTTTTTTTAATATCATTAGCTTGGGAAGTAAAATATATGATTAACATACTTTGTAATTGAAAAAGGATTTTATATAACAGAATTTTTTTTTTTAACTGAAAATATTAAAAGAATTGAAGTGCAGTCATTAGCAATAATTATGGATAACTAAGTATACTCAGCACGACAAATTTGATATATTAGAACAGCGAAATTTTTAAATAAACCACAGATTATAGCAATAAGAGCTTTATGGCAATAATAAAATATTAAATTAATTTAATATTTAATTAGTTATTTATCGTTACAACAACATAATTATCGCATTCATTGTATGTACATATTTTGTCGTGAAGCAATGTCGTTTTTATTGTCGAATGTGTTCTAAAAACATAATTTTTCGTGTCATTACATTTTCCTATCCTTGCCAAATTTAATAATCATTTTCGAATAATCATTTAAAATTAATTTATCAAATCGAAAATTTTAAAATTATAGTTTTGCCATATTTACGAGTACTTCGCAAGGAAGAACGAACAAAATTCAAAAAAGTCTTAGATAAAAAATAATCTAATTTACTCCATTTGAAGAGTAATTTTTTATAAAAAATTTCAAATTTCGTACAAAATTTACAGTCTAATATGCACTTTAAACTTTAACAATTTTGATTGTCGAAAGTGTTCTATATTTTAGTCATTTTTAAGTTCATATTTTAATATTATATATTATTTAATAATGAAAATTTTCTAGTTGAATTATTTTAACCATTCTATATTATATAAAATTACCATAAATACATTTACCCAACAATTATTTATTTCCTTATTTTGGTTATGATACGAAAATAGAAAGTACTTTTTGTTTTTTTTTTTTGGTTAACATAAATATTTTCTATAAAATTTTCTATATGGAATTTTATATTATAAATATAAATATTTCCTTAATGACCATGAACAATTTATTTTCTTGCCATGTTTTAGAAAATATATAGTTTTTCCTTTTTGAGGAAATAATTTAAAATAAAAAATTTCTTAAAGACTATATAGAAAATAGACATTATAAATATATTTTATGTGTTAAAAATTTCTACAAATATATTTTAATGACTTGATATACATATGTATATATTATTTTAAAAGTTTTATTTTATTTGAATTTTAAAAATTATTTTATAATTTATAATTTTGTAAAATTAATGAAATTTTTTTAAATTTTAGAGCAATCATTAAAGAAATTTTTAAAATTAAATTTAATTTAATGATTTTTTTTTAAATTAAGTATTTCTATACACACTAAAAATTTCAATATTTACAATAACAGTTTAATATTTTAAATTATTTGTACTTAAATTATTTAGTTTGTAAATGTAATAAAAAAATTTTTTTTCATTAAAATCTTTAAAATCAAAAAAAAAAATCTATCCAAACAAAAATTTTGTTCAATAAAAAAAAAATATAACGATTTATTTTATTGACTTTAACATTCAAAGTAATAAATTAAATATCCTAAAAAAAAAACCCAATTTTCATTCCAAATAAAAATTGTCTAACATTAACTAATAACCTACCAATATTATATTACCAAATTTTATAGCTATATATCTTTAACTATGCCCACAAAGCACAAAGACTATGTTCAAAAATATGCAAATCTTTTATTGAACTAATGCCAAAAGCTAAGAAAATATTTAAACCTCAAAAATAAAAAACGAACTATTATAATATATAATGTATGTATATATTGGAGTATTTTTCGTTCTTCCTTTACACTATTATATAATATATAAGTTTTAGAAGCCTCCTTTGGCAGGATATCCGGAAATATAGGAAAAACAGTTTTTTTTTTTGGATCGTAAAAGTTATTATAATTCTCATATTTTAAAAGAATTTTTCATTCTACATGTATATAGTAATAATAAGGTTAATATTATATACGAGCCAATAAAGGAGTAAAAGAGCTCGAATATAAAAAAAAAAAACTTTATTATAGCATATTTTATAATATTGCTCAAAACCGGATACACGAGATATTTTCAATGTAAATTTATATTTTTAATAATTTAATAGACTTGAACTTAAAGAATTTTTAATATAATATGCAAAAAAAAAAATCGTCCTTGTATGAATATTGTTAAAGGATATATGTGACAGATTTTTTAATTTCATCAATATTTTTATTGTTGTAAGAAAATTAGAGCATAATATAATGTCAAATTTGTCTAGTTTTTATTTGTCAAAATGATATTGACAATTTCCTAAATTTTATTTAAAATATTATTATTGACAGAATTTTTAAATTACAATAATTTGAAAATTCCTTTTATAATCTAAGAAATTAAGCGAAAAATTTAAATTATTTTTTTTTTGTTTTGGAAAAACAAATTTCCTTAAAAGCACATAACGCCATTTATAATGTGTCAAAATATTTATATATATAGTTTGACACATAATTGAAATGTGTTACTGTCACATTTATTGGAAATTTATAATATTAAAATATTTATATTTTCTAAAAGGCAGCGCCTGAAGATATAAAATGATTGACATTTTCTCATTCATTATAAAACCACATAATTATTTCGCATCTTTTGAGATTAACTTGTTGTCAATTAACTGAAAAACCTTATACGAGTATATATGCTTTCCAAATATTGTTTATAAAAATGTTAATATAAAAAAAAAAAACGTTTCAACAACATTAATTTATATATTAAATTATGATTTTATTGTTCTTATGGAAGAATATGTTGCTTTTTTTTTTAAAATTTTGTGTAACATAAAATGGAAAATGTATTCAATTGTTAATAATATCGAGGTAAACAAAAAAAAATTTTATAGGGTCGATACCATTTATATAAATAAACGATACGGTAACATATCTTTCTGTAAAATAATAGAAGGGATCGTTCAGTTGTTTCCTTTTCTGTTTCTTTTTTTTTTTGTTGTTGTTGTGTTGAGAATTTGTTAAACATTCTGTGCACTGACATTTATTACAATCTCTAAAATTAATATTATATTTTGTTTTCAGGGGTTTTTTATTATTTTTTTTTGTTTTTGAAAAACAATTTAAAGGTGAAATTGTAAAAACCATTTTTAGGCAACAGGCAGAGAGCATACTGAAAATAATTCATAAAATTCGCACATATGGTGTAAAGTGGTTTCCTCCTCATTTTGGTTGTTCAAAGGGTGGTTTCCTCCTCATTTTGGTTGTTCAAAGGGGGGAATAATTTAATTTTATATTATATATACAACATAACAAATAATCACGATTCTTATGTACAATTTGGTGAATAGCTTAATGAAAAAAATTTGAAAAACATTATTTTATAATTGTAATAATATATTTACCGGAAATATATTTGAAATGTTATGAAAACAAAATCTATAAGACCTCTCCCTAATACAGGACGTACGGCGTACGGCGTCTGTCAAAATCGTTTCATGCACATACATTTTGTATGAGAACTCCCGAAATACGCGGCGTACGAACGCCGACAATTCGAATTTCCAATTTTGACGGGCGTATAAAAATTTTTAATTTGATTTTTGAAATTTAACAAAAAGAAACATCGATCAAAAAAAATTTATTGTATATAAATTTGGTGTTTTATTTCGGGATACGCTGGCGTATCAGCGTATCGACGTATGTACGCAATACGCCGTACGTCCTGTATTAGGGAGAGGTTTAAGGAATTAAAATTATTTTAAAGTACGAATTTATAGATTGAGAAACTCTCTTTGCTTTGGCATATATAGAAACTTTTAATTTCTTAAATTTTAATTTCGATAATTTAATATATAAATTTTTTTTCCATTAAATGACATTTCACAGTCTGTTTATAAAATTTTCTTGTGTAAATTAGAAATGCACATTTTGTGTTACATTATTTTGTATATATATTAAAATATATATATACATATAATTTAATTATAACCACATTAAGGGAAAACTTTATTTTTTCTCATATATATTTATTAGAAAATTTATGATTTAACTATTATATAATATATTTCCGAAAATCATTTAGTATAAATTTAATATTCATGAAGTATAAAATGAGTTTTATTGTTAATTATAACAAAAAAAATTAACATTTACATGACATTTGTATAACAATTTCCTATAAATAACATTTATTAGTACTTTTCATTTTGACATGTTTTGATGTCAATCAGTTTTCTATTAACAAACGGAAATTTAATGAAAAACTTTTTAAGACTTTTAAAGTAGGTTTTTTCTTTGGTTTCCTTTCTTATTTGTATTTAATGAATATTTTAATTATAATATTAAATTTTGTAGATAAGACACACACAGGTAAATAAATTATAAAAAAATTAGTTTTTTAAAGGAAAAACTTTAAGAATCATTAATCCTATTTAGAGGAAGTTGGATTGGTAAACAAAATTTATTTAAAGAAATTAATTTTATACATTTTTAGAATTTAATGTGGAAACTTTTGATTATTTTTTGGGACGCATTTTTTTTAATATTAAAATTTATTAAGGCTAGAGGTAAATTTGAATGTAATATGGGAATTGGATAGAAATATACTGCGAAGTACGAATTTTTCATAAAATTAATAAACAAGAAACAAATTTATTGCTCTTTCAGATTCTCAGAATTTTGTGTTGAGATGAGAATGTGAAAGAATGTATGCTTAATACATTCTTTCACATTCTCATAATTTTAACTACGTCGCGTCGAGAGAAGTTCGCAAGCTAATTAGTAACAATTTATACAAAAAAAACTAAGATTATATTAAGTATTCATAATTTGGTAATAAAATTTTAAGGATATTTCAATTACAAATATTTTTTTTTATTATATTGGGCTACTATTGGGCTTAACATAATTTTCGTAGTTAAGCTCATCACGCATATTTTTTTGCTTTCAGGAAAATAAATTATCCTAATTACATATACCTAATATTTAAAAATATTATCCTAACAAAATATTTCCTTTTTTTTTTCTTCACAATGCAAAAAAAAAACAGAAGGAGAATTTATATCTCAAAAAATCTTTTTTAAAAAAATAATTTTTGTGATAATATTTTTTTTTTTTTAAATTATTTTGTTTAAACTTCCGTGGATATTGTAAAATGGTTTTTTTTTCTCCTTTTTCTAAAAACAGAAATTATACCATCCACTGGACACACGGACTTACAGTACCAACAAAATAAAAAGAATCCTTAACAACAACATAACTTTTATTATTTAAATTTTTTGTTTTGTTTATATTAATAAAAAAAAAAGAAAATCACAAAAAATTAGTTTTTTTTTTTTTTAAAGCCATGCGCATAAAATAACAACAGAAAAATTTCAACAATTTCAAAGTAAACAAAACAAAAAAAATTAAATTTTATATTTTTTTTCTATCCTTGAAGGCAACTTTACTTTTTTTTTTTTTATAAATTCTAAAATGTTTCAAAAAAAAGGAAACTTATTGTTTTTTTTAACAAGAACAAAAAAGTTATATTCAAGTGGTTTTATGTCTTATAGCCAACAACAACACTGTTTGTTGTTGTTGTTTTATGCCCTCGTGTACACGACCAATTCAAATGACACTTTTGAGGTTATAATTTATTTAAAACTCCTAGTGAAAGGTGGCATATATATATATACAATATTATATATATATATATATATATATATATGTACATCCATAAAAAAAATTTACAAATTTTTTTTTTCGCCTTTATACCTGGATGGGCAAGTACCACCTGAACTTTTACAAGTTAACCTGTTTTTTTTTTTGTTACTGCTGTTGAATTGTTGTTGTTGTAGATCCATTTTCTTTTACGAACTGCAAGTTAAAAATAAACTGTTGTGCATAAGTAAGAAAAACACCGTTTCGAAAAAAATATGTAACATGAAAATTTTGATTATATAGAAAAAAATATAGTATAAAAAAATGAAACACCCCCATCCCTTAACTATTTTAGATTACTACATATAAAAAAACGGGAGAAAAAAAGTCGGAAGTTATTCAACCGCATACCTTCTTGTAAATTTTTCTTTCTTTTATAAACAGGAAATTATTATGAAAATTACATTTTTTTTTTATTATTACAACAAAGATATGTCATTTTCAGTTATAATAGGATGGGTAGAATATGGTGGGTGTGGTGGATAGAATGTTTTGGTTCAAAAGGTGAAAAATATAAAATTAATGATGTTAAATTGAGAAAAGAATTTTTTTTCTTCGGACAAAGTATTAGAAAGAATATGATTTGATTTTCTAATAAATGGAAATTATGTGAGGAAAATGACAACTGTTGACTAGTTAAGAAAATTGTATTGTTAATTATGCGATCATTCCTGTAGAATTGCATTTATTTATATTAATGTAAAAAGAAAAAATTGCGATAAATTTTAGATAATTTTACCAAATAGATTTGAGTTTATTCGGTCTGGGAATTAAATTTTTGCTGGCAACAATTAAATTTTATAATTTTTTAAACTGGTATTTTAAAGTTTTTGCCTAATTTACTAAGATTTTATAGCTATACTAAATAAGTTATACATTTCTAGGGTTGAAACTTGAAATATATAGCATTTTCGAGTCAAAATAGTCTTTAAATTTCAAATTAGTCTTTTCAACAAGTAAAATCAAATTAGTCATTTTACAAAATTAAATTAGTGTTTTGTGTGTGTATGAGACTAATTTGAAATAAATGATTTTTTAAAAAGACTAATTTGAAATTTAAAAAGACTATTTTGACTCGAAAATTCTATATATTATAATTTTGAAATTTCGTTCAGAGATTACCATTAGTTTTAGTGAAGTCTAATTTAAATTTATTGTGATGTGAAAATCTTATGTCGCACTGATTGTAATTATACTTCAATAACACAACAGAAAGAATAAAATCATATGTAACAATTACTGTCACATGACTGCCTTTATAGTATTTTTCAGATAAGAAATTTTCATTAATCATTTTAAATAATAGACCAACATTAGCCGGATATAATTAACTATATATCCCATTCTAAAATAATCTCTAAATCCATAATTTTATCCCCCCCCCCCTCAATCATTAAATTATATATTCTAGATTTATATAACTATTATAATAATTTTAATTATTACCTTTTCGTATATTATATATTTAACCCAACTCACAATAATATTTTGTTAGCCTATTATAAATATGTATATATAAATTTAAACTGACATATATGACCTTATTATCTTTTTTTTTCAAAAAAAAGCCTAAAAGTCAATTTATTTTCTGTCACTACAATTTCTCTTTCAAATCATTTTTTTTTTTTTTTACTTCTTTTCTTTCATTGTTATTATTATTATATATAAAATATTTTAACCATTTTGTAGAAAAAAAGCCCATCCATAAGATAATCAAAAAAATGGCATTTCTTTTCAATTTCTCCTATATTATATATTTTATAAATATTATCTGGAATAAGAAATCATTTCTCTTTTCATAACAACAAAAAACATCAAGTACCCATCAAACTTTCTCATATTTTCTTAGGCTATCAAAAAGAAAAAACATAAAAAAAAATCATTTTCCTATTCTGGAAAATTTATGGATTTTCGAATTTTTGGTTTATTTTTTTTTTAATACAATAAAAAGGAAATATATATCTTTTGCTAGGGAGAGAGTAAAGATTAAAATCTTTTTGTCCTTCAGGTGGAACCATAGAATTTCTAAATTTTTTTTTTGTTATTTTTTTATAAATTATTCAAAAAATCAATTTTTGATTATATGCGTTTATATAAACCCATCCAAGAATGAAATATAATAAATGTAAAATTTCACCTTTTTTTTTTTTTTAGATAATTTGATTTAGTGGTTTCCATTTCAAATATGGGAAATTATCAAAGAAGAAATATCCTTTTTTTTTTTTGGTATGTATGTGTGTTAACCATTTAGATTTTCGTGTTTGATTATAGGAGGAATATATAAAATTGATAGTTAAAAAAATGCAATTTTTCAAAATAAAAATCGTTACAATTTTATAATAAAGTTTCTGATTTTGGTTTTTATACTGAATGCTGATATACGTATAAGTATTATAGTTATTGGGTTAAATTTGACATGTTATATACCCTGAATATGTTTTAGATAAATATTTGGAAGGATGTCAGGAGTAAACTAGATTTATGAATTTGATGAAGGATCTAAAATGAAGCAATAAATTATGGTTAAAAATTTGAATTTGTTCATCTTGTTTTGATACATAAAATATGAGAAAGAAAGTTTACTGACAAAATACGAAATTGATTGAAAATGTATAAAATATTTCATTAATTATGATCCATCATTTACAATTACATTTAAAAATATTAAAAGAAAATAAATATCCTTCCTCTAATTTTTTTTTCCACTTTCTGATTATTTATCCAACCCTGGTATTATTATTTTTTTTTATTATTTCTGTGATTTTATGCTAATATTTTTCCTTACGGCTTCGATATAAAGATAAAAAAAGACTATATACCATCTGTCACATTCATATCCTGTTTAGGTTTATTGGAATTTCCTCAAATACAAAAAGAAAAATAATATCAATATATTTTTTTTTGTAGAATTTGTAGTGACGCGAAATGACACAAAATCACAACCAATAGGACCAAAAAAAAAAAAACTGTAACGAAATATCAAAATTATTACTAAAAAATATTTTTTTTGGGTAATGAAGGAGTCTTTTTTACATAAAAAAAAAATCAATTTTTATTTGGTTATTATTGACATCACGAATGTTGGATAAAATAAATAAATTCATCTACATTTTCCTTAGATATTGAATGGACAAAATTTGAGACAATTTTCAAATAATTTTTAAAGATAATGGGAAATTTTACAGATTATTTTTATTATTATTTATTTTTTCGTCCTCTTTTTCTTTTTTTTTTATATATATATTTTTTTTAGTTTTGATTATTTTACACCGAGTATTTTTCAAAATTGAAATAAAAGCTAATTTGAGGGAAAATGAGTAAATTATTTTATGTATAGCTACATATATAAAGTTATATATTTTTTAAATAACAAAGTTTATTGCTTTAGAATATTGGGAAAATTTGGAAATCTATTTTCGAGTATAATAAACTAGAGAATATTGGGGTGTGAAATAAATAAAAAAAAAAAATTCAATTATTATCATTATTAAATTCATTTTGTATTCAAATTATATTGACGGAAAGTTAATAATATTTTTTTTTGTGTCTGTGAAAA
Organism: Empis stercorea; assembly: GCA_949752835.1. Taxonomy (NCBI): domain Eukaryota; kingdom Metazoa; phylum Arthropoda; class Insecta; order Diptera; family Empididae; genus Empis; species Empis stercorea. Next base: position 14,520,333 of record OX457086.1, read on the forward strand.
TTAATAGAAAAATCTTAAATTAGATATTTCGTTTTTATTTAATCAAAAATAAAAAAAAAAATTGTCCATCAGCTTGCAAATAAATTAAATAAAATTGAAAGAAATGTATAATTGAAAAATTGGAAAATTTTAATGGAAATTCGGAAGTAAATAATAAATTATATATTTCAATCATTTGTTACTAATTTGAGAAGGATTTACTTTACGAAGTTAAGTCGAGTAAATTTATACATATATTTACATTGATTTTCTCTATTTAAAATCTATAATTATCCTTTGCAATATCCTGAATGTGTTAATAAGCAAAAACAAAAATATTACTTAACCAAGAAAAATTTAGTTTTTATACCCAGAATATTAATTAACCATCAATTACAAATAAAATTTACAATGCTTAAATATTTAACCAACAACACAGAAATAATATCAGTATCAGATAGTTATGATGAACCATAAATACATTAATGATATTTTAACGAAAGACCAATTTGAGAGAGATACAATTTGCAACCTTATGCATCAATAATTTCAATTTTGACAACAGAAAAATAACAGATATAAATTCTCATTTCTTTGCTATTGGGTGAATATAAAAACAATATTAATTGAATAATGATAATTAAAAGAAATATAATTATTAATATTTACGGTGAAGGTTAAAATTAAATAACTAAAGGACTCCTCTGTTATACTTTCAATATCCCGGCAAAAGTAATAAGTTAATAATTTAATTAAACTGAATAAACAAAATTGAAAGAAAAATATATTATTTTTATGAAAACCATAAATTTGAAAATATCAATTTTTCCAGTTGATACAAAAAAAAAAAATCATTACCGTAATTAATAAATTTTCTTATTATTTTCAATATTTTCTAATTAAATTTAAAAACAATAATTTTGTAAATAAATATTTACGAGTATATACAAACTTAAAAGATTATTATTTGTTACTCAAAAAAGGATATGAGGTTTGGAATTTCTCGAATTTATTCAATTAAATATTGATTTCGAATATTTTCTATGATAAATTAAATTTATTTTCAAATGTGTATATGTTTTTAGTTTGTACAAAATATGGTCCTTTATAATTTATAATTGATTTGGAACTCAAATTAAATTTAGTTCAGTATTTTGAATTTTTTGTTCAGTATATTCGAAATAAATTTCCACTTAAAATTTCAATAAATTTTCAATGAAAATTCATTTAGCTTTTTAGCTTTGTAACCATTTAAAATTTTTGCAATTATTTTGCTGTAATAATTTAATTTGGATTTAATTTATAAACTGAAATTCGATTTTGATAGTCCGACAAGACTATTTAAAAACCTGCTGAAAAATTACAAGAAAATGTCATTTAAATTTGAGAAACCAAATCTCAATATGGATGGGATCTTAATATTATGTTGTAATAGTTTTATTATAAAATTTTAATATTAATATTAAGAAATTTCTTAAAGCAAAATAAAATATTATTGAAGAAATTCTTTTAATATACAAATGTGTTTTAAAATTTATTATACTTATGTGTATCTATTTATTTTATATAATAAATTTTGTTAAAATTAAAAAGTAATTTAGTTTCGTAAATTCTTTTGTAAGTACATAAATATATTTTATATAATGTACATATATATATATGTATATACAAAATGATTGAAACCGATTCATTAAACTTTCATTAAACTTTGAAAGAAACCGAAAATAACTATATTGAACATTTAATATTGAAATTTTAATACTATATAAAGTAATTTAGAAAATTGGAAAATTTTTATATTAAAAAATTTATTAATTACTTTTTAATATGCGTATATAAATAATTGAAAAATATCGTAAATAAAATGATAATTAATTCTTAACTTAGGCAAGTTATAGAATTTAAATAAAATTTAACTTTGATTAAAGATATTTTACTTTTAAAAATTTTCCAGCCACAAAGGTTAGAATTTAAAATAATTGAAAAAAACAAAAATCGGATTGAAACTGACATAGCGTAAAATTTAAGTAAAAAAAAAATGAACTTTATATAATGATTTTAAATGAAGTGAATAAAAGGACCAAAAATAATATAAAAAAATATTGATTTTTCACCATATAAGATTTTAAAAATTTCAATGTTCAAGCATAAAAATTAGATGTTATTTAATTTTGTTTTGTGTATATATAAATCCTAAAAGCTTACTAAATTATATTTTAAATATCTTTCTATTTCATAAAAAAAAAAAATAATGTTGCTTTTAAACAGTTTTGTATGCAATTTTCTTTTTCAAAATCTACGATAAAAAAAAAAGAACATTCAAAATATTTTCTAAATTCAAAAAATATTGCATTCTTTTTCTCATTATTTTCTTATTTAGAAATTTTATTTTTTTTTAGTTCGTTTTCCTTTAATATAAAAAAAATTTCATTTTTCTTTTTCAGTTCCAAAAAGGAAAACTTTTTTTGTTGTTGTTAAAAAAAATATTATTTTATATAAAAAAAAAAAGAAACATTAAAATTCTAAAAATGTATTCAACGTGTATTTCGTGATACGCCATTGAAAATAGTTCACGTTTTTCATTCCTTTAAAGAATTTTTGATTAATTTTTGTTTAGATTCTTTTTTTCTTTTTCAAAAATATAGCAAAAACACATCAACCCCTATAATATATACAAATAATATAATATAAAACCCACCCTCTATAATATACACAAAGAACAAAAGAGACATTTAGAAAAAGGATATAAAATGGTAAATGAATAACTCCATTCTATATATATTTTTCCGTTGATGTTCATATATTGTCTAATTTGGAAAACCGCATATTATATAAAATAAGGAAAAATACACGTTTTCCTTGGAATATTTATGTTCAAAATAGGTAAAAAAATAGGATATTAGAGTAAAAGAAAAGTTTAGACATGCAGAAAATTAGAGAATTTTTCCTTTTTTGAAAATATTATAAACGTAAAAATTGTAATTTTTTGTTGTTGTTGAAGAGTAAGTAGAAAGTTTTATTAGTAATGATTACACAATTTGAAATTTTTTTTGTTGAGGGCAAAGTTATTGTCAACTTTACTTGCTTTTTGAGTTGCTTTAGGTTTCAGGTTATTTCAGGTATAAAGTTAATTATAATTTCATCATTCATCAATACATTTTTCCTCTTTTCTTCGTCTTGGTTCAGAAACTGCCTAATGGTATTATGACCTTGTCTTGTTTTCCGTCTTTTTGGTCACTTTAGAAAGAGAAAAATAAACTGCATAGCAAAATTAGACTATAGAATAGCGAATAAAATTGAAGCTTTATCGTAAAGAGAAGCTACGAATTTGGAGGCAACTATGGCTTTAGTTAAATAAAACGCGACAAAAAAGAAAAAGAATCCAGTCGAGATTCTTCTTAGCATGTAGAAACTTTTTTTTTTTGACAGATTACATTATTTTTATTATTCTAAGAATTCTGTCTCAGAAAATTCTTCTCAGATAAAATATTTTTGTTAACATTTCTTTTAAAACATTCAGTTGGCTTTGTCTAGCACGCACTAGCTATCTCTTTTATCCGCCACATTCTTTATCGTACTTTTTTAAGCCCATTTCATAATATCTTAACACTTAGAGACAAACTCTTCTTGGTTACCTAACACTTAAAATTACATTATGTCTCGGTAGGTAATCAAACTCACGATATCATTTGCCGAAGATTTGCCATTTCTTTCAGATTCTCATACTTTTTACGGGGTCCACTAGATTTTAGGTATACGACATTTTAGTGTCGCATTTCTTTCACATTCTCATAACTTTTAGATGGATTTAAATTATAATTGCAATTTTCTAACTAAAAGAGATACTTATATAATTTTTGCTTTTAAAAATCAAAATAATTTAATTTATAATAACAAAAAAAGATTTCTGAAATCTTACATAAAATATTCTGTAATAACTTTGAAATCATATTTTCTTACTTTAAATTGTCAAAATTAATATTAATTTTCCTTATACATAATAATCTTATTGACTTAAAAGATATTTGCTTTATAATCTCTTCCAAAAATTACTTCATAATTTTTTTTTTTTTGCAAATATATTTTAAGGAATTTTTATATACACTCACTGCTTTTTATTTAAAAAAAAAAAGAAATATTAAAAGAGGATCAAGAGAGAATCCTTTAAAAAACAACTATGAAACTTTTAATATTTATACATTTAATATATAAAAAAAAAATTCTTCTTCACATTTTTAATGGAATTTTTAGTTTTTACGTGAAATTTTCTTGTTCATTGTTTTTGGGGTGACGGAAGACGGAAATGAAAATTGAAACAAAGTATACCCAAAATGAAAATGTTATAGAAGAAAAAATAAGTAAAAAAAAAAATTATATAAAGTTCCTCCTTTGCTGGTATAAGGAAATTGCAAGAAAAAATGTGTTTTTTTTTGTGTTGTTGTGGGAAAAGGATAAACCAAAGAAAGATAATGAGATTTTTGTTTGAGAATGACCCAGGGAATTGATAATAAAATAAAGTCGTTTTTTTTAGTATAAGCGTGATAATATTACTAATAAAATGTTGTCGTTTAAATGAAAACATTTTTTTTTTTTATAAACTTGGATTGTCGCCAGGATGATGGGGTTAAATAATAAATTCAATTGATAATTTGGTTATGCAAGGAAATTTTTGTATATACGTTCAGGAATTCTCATTTTGAAGATTTATTTGTTATTCTTACCAGATATTTTAGAATGAAGATTTGGTTATTTAGAAGCAAATTTTATTGTACAACTGAATTTCAAATTTTAAATCATAAAGAAATTTTCTTAGTTAGATTTCGAGCAGTAATGTGCCTTCTCACAGGACACTGTCCATTAAGATTTACCATCTAAACAAAATCGGAAAGTATGAAAGCCGTGACTGACGATTTTCTGCAGATGAGGACGAAACAGCGGAACATATACTTTGGAGCTGCGAAGTCATAGGTCGGAAAAGACTACAACACTAGGAAAAAAGTTTCCTTACCCCCCCAGGATGGCAAATGCGCAGACATAAGGGAGATATTTAGCCTTTATAAAAGCAAATATCGACTGAACTAACTAGTAGTGGCAAAAAGTGACTGAACTAACTAGCAGTGGCAAAAAGTGCCTAGATCTTTTAACAGGTTGAGTGCCGTCATATATATTAATAATATATTCATTCATACGGTGCCGTAGTATGTTATAGCGCGTGGCATAACATTTTTTATGTTTGTAATCTTTTAGGTTTGTTCCATTTTTTACCTGATGCATAAAAAAAATATTCTGATTTACTTTTGTCAATATTGATTGTTATACCATTAACAGTTTAAGCCCACTGGCTAGCTACTGGATTATTTGTACTTTATATTTCAACACTAACCAAACTTGAGATTTTTTTTTGATTTTCTTGAACATTTGAATGAATTTGTTTATTAACTATAACTATACTTTGATTATTCTCTAATCCTGTATAATTCCTTAATAATTTTTAACCAAATTTCCAATTATACTTTAAAAATTGTTTCTTAATTATTTACCCTCCAATATATTAATTATGTAAATTTCTAACAACGACAAAACTGTTAGTCACTTGAGTGTGGCTTGAATATCCTTTTATTTAGTCAACTGGCACAAAAATAATTATTATATAAACATTTCAATTCAAAATTCTTCTATTTACTTAATTTCTTTTCGCACAAATTAAAAAAAAAGAAGGATTTAATAAAAAAAAAGCCTAAAAATTTATTCCTTTTCCTCATAACTGTTTTTTTTTTTGAATAACAGAACATAAGCCAACAAAAAAGAAAAACCCAAACAGTCTTCTATGTTGCAAAGACAGGAAAAACTCGGAAAAAGAAAATCTGTTTTAACTTATTCCAAAAAGTGGTTAAATTTTTTTAATAGTATAAAAATATTTCCTATTCGGGATTTCATTTTTATGGGTTTTTTTTTTTTGGCATCCAGGCATAAAGCTACCTAGGTTATTTTTTTGGGGACGTCGTAATTTCTCTCCGGGGGAGTCTAGACACAAAAAAAAAAATTTTTTATTATTATTATTTTATTTTTTGTTCATATTTTTTTTACTTTTTTAAATAAAAAAGAAAATTCATAAGCGCGCAGGAAAAAAAAGTTTTCTGGGCTTAAAAAAATGAAAAAAAAAAAAATAAGAAATTGAAGAAAAATTCTTTTATTTTTTCTGCGTTCACAATCGTGACAAGTACGTTTTCCTCTAATACAATACTTGTTTTTCCTATTGTTTTGATTATGGAATATAATTGTACAAAAAATCCTGTTGCAAAAAAAAAAAAAAAATGAGAAATAAAAATGAAAATGAAAAAAAAAACGTATAGTCCTTATTTACTTTAGACAAAAAAAAAATTATTATTATTATTATAATATCCTTTAGAGTTTAGAGAGTAAGTTTTCTCTTCTTCATCTTGAGTTTTTTTTTTTTTTGTATTTTTAGTAATTAAGTCATTCAGATTTTTATGGTTTTATATTCTTTTCTTTTTTGCTTTTTTTTTTTAGATATTCATTTTCTCGTTTTTTAAAGGATTTTCTTTTTACTTATTTACAAAAAAAAAAAACTGAACAAAAAAAAAATAAGTGTAAGAATTGTTGTGGTGAAATAAATAAAAATTTCCGGTGTGTATAAGAAAGAAATGTAAATTTTTATGTAGTTACACACAACAAAAAAAAAACAACTGTAAAGAAAAGAAAAGTTCTTGTTGTAAGTCATTTTTCTTGAATTTTTTATTTAATAACTTTGAAGTTTTTGCTGGAGGAAATTATTATTATTATTTTTTTTCCTTAATTTTGTAAGAATAATGAAAGACTTTAAATTTTGTATTACAAAAAAAAAAGTTTTTGTGTTTTTTTTTGCTTTCGTATATGAGCCAGATCCGTTTTGATAATGAATTTATTTTAAGGATTATTTAAGCTTAAATGATTTAGAGTTGAAATTAAAAAATTTTTTTTTTTGTAATGCAGTTGAGGAAACTATAGTAATTATTTTGAATTTTTTTATTTCTTTAAAGTTTTTGGAAATCATTTACATTTTTATGTTTTCCTTTTTCGATTTATAAATATGATTGCAAATACAGTTGCTCACAAAAGTATCCGGCCACCCTACATGATTCAAAAATTTTAAAGTTTTTCAGTTCATTTTCAATTAATACCCGGGACACACCGGACCGAAAACTCAGTTTTCGTGTTTTCAAAGTTCAAAAATGGAAATTCATAAGGTTTTAGTACAGTTTTCAGGAATAAATTGAAAACACGAAACCTACAAATTTTTAAGGTTTTCACGAAATTATATTTTAGCGCCATCTATGACAAAATAGAAGATATTTATTTTTGAAGTTGGCATAGCTAAGTTTCCATACAAAAGTAGTAATTTTTGTGAAAAATAAAAAAAAATTAAAAAAATTTAAAAAAAAGGAAGAAAAAATAAATTTTATTAAATATTTTTTAATATAATTAAATCAAAATTTGACATTAAAAACAAATAATTACTATTTTTAATTTTTTTGGTTTTTACGTAGAGTTGTTTAAATAAATAATTTTCATAATTTGACATTCGAAAACGAAATCTCGCTCTATTTTCGGTGTGTCACTATAAAAGTTTTTAGATTAGTTTTCGCCAAAACTTAGGTTTTCAATTTTGGTGTGTCCCGGGTATAAGTATTTTTTTTAATATTGGCTATAATAAGACTTTACTAATGCACTTTATAATAAACATATGAGAAAAATGAATTAATTATTATCAGAAAAACTTACACAGCTGTCCGAACTCATAAAATAATTCACACTAATGTCGGCCACTAAGTGTGTATGTATACGGGGGACTTCCCCAAAATAAGTTTAGTTACCAAATAGTTTCCAAATAGTGCGTCATTCGAGAAAAATTGCATTTCCGAATTATGTTACTTAATTGTTTGGTTGTCGATTTTTTCTGAAGTATATATTTAATTTCGATATTTCTATAATTGGATTATAAATTTTATTGGATTATAAAAAATAACGTTAAAAAAATTAATTATTTGTTTTCTGATATTTAAAACTTAACGTCTAAGATTAATTCTACTGAATAAAGGAAGTGGCCGGATACTTTTGTTAGCAACTGTAGTTAAAGAATTTCTTTCAGATTCTCATATATAGTTTTGGCAGAGTCTTAAAATATTTTCAATCTTTGTTGAGGCTTTACAAGTTTATTAAAAATTTACCTGGAATATTAAGATTTTATCATATCGTCGGCCCATGTCAAAACAGCGAATGTGCAATATTACAGTTTCGAGAAAATCGCGTTTTAATTTTTGCCGATTTGTCAAATTCTTATATAAGCGATATAGAAATTTTTTAATATTAAAAAAACTACGACGAATTGCACATTTGTGGTTTTTGCATATTGTAGATTTTGAAATTTTACAATTTCTGGCATTAAAAACTCTATTTCATAAAAAACGCACATTCGCGGTTTTGGCATGGGACCGCGACGATATTAGCTTAATGGACAAATTTATTAAATTTCAAACAAATAATATTAAATGAACTGGAGTAACTACAATGAATACCAAAATGAAATTTATCATTATTTTTAAACTGTGTTAAATTTTATATTTAATGAAATTATTTATTAAATGAATTTCTAAAAACTCCTTTAAAAATGTAAAACTTTCAAACCAAAAAAACCACAATTTATTAATAAATCAATTCAGGTGATTCAATATTATATGTACAAAATGATATTTTATATAGTATATTTGTATACATTAAACATAAAATAATAACATAAAAACATAAGTTTACACAAATAATAATAAAAATAAAATGTTAATACCATCAGTAACATAAATTATTATACATATATAAAAACTACATCAAAAATATGTAAAAAAAAATTTACTTGACACACTTTTTAAATTTAACGAAATAAGAGTAAATAAAACTCTTAGTTTATAATAATTCACCAAAAAAATATAAAGTAGCTTAATACTAAAACTTTATCCTACCTGTAAAATAATTTATTTTCCCCGCATTGGTCTGTAAACTAAACTGATGAAAAGTCACTCATTCATATAATATTGAAAATATGAGTGGAAAAAAAGCTATAATCAATTATACAATATCTCATCATTACAAAATATTTCATAAAAAATTTTCCCTGTAATATGTTTTATCATCGCGCTTATAAGAAAAATTACAATAAATTCTCTTTCAAATTTTACCTGCTGACAATAAAGCACCTTGAGACAAATTACCAAGGTCATATTTTACATATATTTATCTCACAAAATTTCTCTTTTTATTATTGAAATTTAACAAATATAGTAAAATCAATGAAATAAAAAATTACCTTTTTATAAAAAAGGATAAACCATTTTGGAGAATAAATATCTGCAAAATAATATTAACATTATAATCACAGGCACAGCCGCGCGCATATGCTAAAAATTACATTTTCCACTTATTAAAAGAGAAAAAAATATTTCTTTAAAATTACCCAACAAAACCACAACCCTCAAAAATATACTCAAATTACCCCATTATTAATTTAGGGGTAAATTTATATATTGTAACTAAATTCATATCTAAATCTAATAAATAATCTAATATTTCTGTAACTTAAATAGGTAAAATATTTTCACTCTCTCTCTCTCTCTCCTCTCTTCTCTCTACCATTTTTGACTTCATTATAATTATTCGGTAGCTTTTACTATTTTTACTACTTCGTCAGACAAAATTACCTACCCTAATTTGTAATCATATCATACTTTCATACTTTTACATTATATATTTTTCTTGCTGCTCTCATTCTCTTCGTTTCTGTTTTTTTGATTCACCATACCTCTACATTATATTAGAAGCTTTATCAGCAAATGCCGCGACATTCAAGTTAATCGAAAAAAAAAAAAAAATGAATTTTGTAAAAGAAAAATCAACCTTATCAACTGTTAAAAATATTCAGCTGTAGCTTTTATATAATTTTTGTATCTGATACAAAAAAAAAAAAAAAATTTATGTAATATTTTTTTTTTATCTATCTCTGTTCCGCCTTTCCTTTATCGGGATCGAGAGAGAAAATTTTTCCATCCTTAAAGTTTAGTATGGAATAGATCGTGGTTTTGTGTAGTTATGACGGGTTTTTTGTCTCCGGCGATAAAAGATAAAAAAAAAAAAAACTTTTTTAAACAAAAAAATAAATAAATATAAATTTTTAATATAAAAAATAATAATAATAAAAAAAAGAAAACGATTTGAAAATATTTTTATCAAAAAATTTATTTTTTATATAAAAAATAAATTCATTTTTTTTCGTATTTTATAAATTCTTAAAATTAATGAAATTAAAATGGAATTGTGTAATGCAAAAGTGAATTTATTCAAATAATTATTATTATTTTATATTTCCAAATACATAATATTAATTTTTGGAAATTTGTGGAAAATTGTTCTAACACAGTAATTTAGTATTTAAACAAAGAAAATAATTCTTTTTGGATTACCTTAAAAATTATAATGGAATTAAATTTTAATTGTGAAATGGAAAATATTTATATAAATAAATTTAATAAAATTTATACTTAAAATATTTAATAATAAAAAACTTAAATTAAAATAAATCTTGTAAATTTAAATGTTTTTTGTATTTTTTTTTGAATGTCATTTTTCCAATAAAATTGTAAAATAAAAATGTGAAAATTTCAGAAAATTTTTATAATTTATACATATAATAAAAAGTTAGTTAAGGAATTTCTTTATAATAATAATTACACTATAAAATATTTAAATTAATTTGTTGGTTTTTTTTTTTTTTTTGGTTTTGCATAAAGGATATTAAGAAATCTCATAACACAAGGATTTTTTTTCTACTTTATGATAAAATTAAATGGTATGCTTAATTTTAATAAATTATTACTATAAACCATTTTAATTAATGATAAAACTTTTGAATTTTCGAATAAAAATTAACCTAATATTTGGCTAGTATTGTACTTTTTTACGGACATAAATTCTATATAGTAAATTTGAATTTTAGTGTAGATTTTAATTGTCCATTACCAACTGTCAGAATAATTTTGTGATATTTGTCGATTAACTCTGAAACTTTCAAAGAACATCTCAACAAATATTATCCGTAACGATTAATTTGTTGTATTAATAATGTCAAAGTGAAACTATCATCAATAACTAATTAAGGATCATTTTTGTTCACATGTCAATCTAAAGTTTAAGAAATCATTTTCTCTAAAATTATGAATAGTTTAGTTAAACATTGATATATATTACCTATTCACTTACTTCAATTTTTTGACGTAAGTAAATATAAATACCAGCATTTTTTGGTCAGTAATATGATTCGTTAGGATATTAATGAAAGTAAATATCGATGAAAGACGATGATTTAAACCAGAGAGTATATTTACATAATATAAAATATGTGTCCTCTGAGCATTTTTAATAAAATTTGATTACAATTTTTTATAACTTATTGAGAAATACATAAATAAATATATTTATTTTATATTTAAAAACGATTATGTTCATTTACCTCTATGAAAATTTTTGTATCTAAAAAACTTACAAAAATATTATTAGGACATATTAATATATTGGAATTATACTATTTCCTTCCGTTCGAAATGATTTAAATTTTCCAGAGTTTAATAAAATTCCAAAAAAACAAAATATCATTTCCGTTTCCATTTTTTTTCTACATTAATTTAAATTAGACACAAATCAATCATATTCTAAATATAATTTGTTTTAATTTCAAAAATACAAAAAAAAAAAAAAATTAACAATTTATTATTTACAATATTTTTTATTATGTAAATAAATTTTTGAAACGTTTTGTAATAAATTTCACCTAATATTTCCTGTATTTCGACATTTCCATTGAACACACAAAAAATGTAAAAATACAATTAGAAATCCACAAAAAAAAAAAAAAATTAATAAATATTAAAGTAAATAATAATCTACAAATCACGTTCGAAATGATTTAGCAAAATGGAGAGAAAATACTGAATTTTAGTAACTATTAGTAAATGTTTTCCTTTTTTTTTTTTTGGGAATTTAGTAATATTAGGATTGAATATTTTATTCTTATATTATTCGAATTAGTCATGATTTAGTGATTTTCCTTATATATGTATATATATATATATTATGTATGTATAATTTAAACGTAAACAAAAACGTAAACAAACAAAATAATATTGTAGCAAAATTTTTTTTTGTTTTGAAAAATGATTAATTATAATTAGTTTAATAATTATTGTATACATTATGACGGTATTGTGATTTATTATTAATAATTTTTCATAAATTATAAATTGTTTCTAAATATATTTTATTTCCTTTCTTTCTTTCTTTTTTTTTTTTTGGAAACTAATTAGAAAATCTTTTCCTTAATTGATTTATTTTTTTCTTAACATAATTTTGGTTTATTTATTTGTTTTTTTTTTGGTTAGGGAAAATTTTGATTTTGGCAACCAAAAAAATAATAATCTTTCTTCTGTGATAAAATTGTAATTTTCCTGTTTCGATTATAGAAAAAGAAAAAAATATATATATATAATTTATATAATATTTAATATAAAATTAATTTCAATATAATTCCCTCAAATATTTCATTAATTATCTTTAAATTTTTCAGGAAAAAATGTTTTTTTTTTGTGTTGGTATACAAATTCAAGTTTAGATTTTTCTTTTACCTTATAAAATTCGTTCATTAAAATATTAGATGTTTTTTTTTTGCCCAAATATAATAAAGAAACTTTGTCGATAAAATGTAATTAGGTTTTTACAAGGAAACAAGAAACTTTGCTGTAATTCAAAAAGAAAATTTAAAGATTTTTCCAATACATATACAATAAAAAGTTTGTTTGTTTGAAGGACAATTTTAGTTAACTAAATAATAATTACAATTTCATAAGTTTTCCATAAAGGTAAAGATATTTAAAGAAGATTGTTGGTCTTTAATATCTGAGCTAAATTTGATGACTTTTTGTTGTTACGGGAAACTGAATTTCTTTTCTTTGAAAATTAAGGAACTTTTTATATTTCTTTCGAAAATGTTTAAGAATTTCATATTTCTAAATATATAACAAATTTTTGTTATTTAATTTAAATTTAAACTATATATTCTGTTTGCCAAAGCTTCAACCAATTCCCAAAAGATTTTATCATTTAAAATATATAAATTTCATTTTTTATATAATTTGAATTATTGTCATAAATATAGAAATTTTTATAATTTTTTCGTCTATGGAAGTTTGTTTTTATTTTATTTATTTTTTTGATAAAGTTTTGCCATTGGGGAAATATATTTATTTTTATTTAAAGTAATAAGATATTTAAATAAAAAGTAAAATCAGGCTTGTATTTATACTGCATCTGACCTACATAATAATTTTAGTATATTTATTTATGACAGAAAATTATATTTAATAATTTATGGGATAAAATAAGAATATTATAAAAAAAAATTTCTTTTGGGAATTTTTAATAACACCTGCTGATATGCAATAAAAATAAATTTATTTTGTATAATTTTTAAAATTATAATTTCTTATGAACTTTATAAGCAAAACTTAAAATCGATAATTTTAGACATAAAATAAAAATTTGGTAAGAGCCTAAAGGTATGCAAATTGTTGTAATTTGAATACATAATTCAGTATTTTACTTTAAATTAATTAATTTGAGTAATTAGTATATTTCAGTATTTTACTTTTATTTGAAATTTTTCATAGAAATTGGATTTTTCCCATAATATTTCATTTTCTGCCGCACCGCGCATCTGTATCTCTTTTCATGTTTTTGAAAAAAATTAATCAAGTAATATTATCTGACAAATAAATTTTCAATAATTTTAAATTATTATGTATATTTCGCTCGTTACTAAATGAGCCATAGTGAAATCTATATGTAGAAAAATCGACCTTACATGTCACACTTAAAATTTTAATTAATCATAAATTATGTATATTTATAAATTCTAATTTGCATCCAATTAAAACATAAACAAAAACACTTTTTTTTTTGTTATTTGTTGTATTAATCTTATTTATTTAATCAATTTTTACAGAATAGGAAAGCATTAAAATTTTAATATATTCATTATCGCAAAATGAGCTCAAAATTGTTGACAATTATTATTTGAACTATAGAACGAGACCTTTATAGATTTGAAACGCAAACTTTTAAAGAAACGACTAAAAATATAAAATCGTAAATAAATAATTAGAATTTTAGTTGAATTAGACTAGCATGTAAATATTTGATAATTATACAAATTTTTTTTTTTGCTATTTTTTTTAGTATACTTTGAATATTTGTTGCGTGTGACTATAATATGTTTTTTTAATGTTTAATATTAGTTTTTAATGTTTTCGTGTTATTTTTTTTTCTTTTTTAAACGAATTTTCCATTTGGATGTGTTTTTTTATTATTTTTTAAAAAAAACCTAATATTTTATTAAAATTTAGCTGAATATTCAGCAAGTATTTAACATTAATGTATTTTACTTTTTTTATAGTTTAATATCACATTTAGGGTGGCCAAAAGTATGGTATTTGATATAAATTACATTTTGTAACTCATTTTTCGTCTTTTTCGGTGGCTGCCAGAAGGTAATTCATTTTTATGTTGTAACTTTGATTTAGTGATCAATTGGTTTCAATTCGTTTTGTTAATTATGGCAAAAATATGAATTTTTTCATATATTCGACTTATTTTTGATACATTTGGACCTATAAACGGACTACAATTAAATTAGAGCAAATATGTATACATATATGTACATTTAAATACTTATTTAGATATTATAATGTTAACTAATAATATGAAACAATCATAATAATCCTTATTATATTAATTGAAGTTTTCTGGACTCCCTAACCTATCATAAACATTATTTTTTATATTGAATTTAATTAACAATTATTAAATAATGTCAAACTTTTCTATAGAATTTGATAATTTCATAATTTTTATGTAGAAGATTTCTTATCAATTTCCTAATAAAATGTAGAAAAACATGATTTTTCGTTTAGAAATAAATTAAATTCTTTTTTGTTTCCTCTAAAACCAAATTTGAATATCATAATTATATTGATAAATTTTTGTGGCTAAATAATAAAATTGTAATAACATGTTTTTTACATCAACATGTAATATAATTTTATATTTTTCGGTTATTAACACTAGTTTTCAATTTATTATATTAAATTTCAATCAGAGAAAAACATTGTTGAACCAACAAAATACATATTTTTTTCAACAATTTATGGCAATGATTTTGAGCCTAAAAGAAAATTGTTGAATGTAATAGAATATTTGTAAATATAAATATTTCCATTTATTATAAAAACAACAAATAAATTGTAATATTTCTAAAAATTACAATTCTATTTTAAAGTAATCAGAGTTGACAATAAAATAGTTTGTTTAACAAAAAAGTTGTAAAATTAACTAAAAATTTATAAAATCATTTTACAATAAAATTGTTATATCAACAAAAAAATAATAATTTTTACAATTATTAGATTTATATTACTTACAAGAAAATAGTTAATTTTACTATTAAATGGTTCATTCAACTAGAATGGTATACAGTTGCTCACAAAAGTATCCGGCCACCCTACTTGGTTCAAAATATTTAATGTTTTTCACTTCATTTTCAATTAAGTATTTTTTTTTATATTGGCTATAAAAAGCCTTTACTAATGCATTTTATAATACTAGAAAAACATATTAGAAAAATGAATTAATTATCAGAAAAACTTACATAGCTGTCCGAACTCATAAAACAATTGACACTAAAGTCGGCCACTAAGTGTGTATGCATACGGGGGACTTCCCCAACAAAATAAATTTAGTTACCAAATAGTTTCCAAATAGTGCGTCATTCGAGAAACATTGCATTTCCGAATTATGTACTTAATTGTTTGGTTGTCGATTTTTTCTGAAGTATATTTAATTTTGATATTTCTATGATTGGATTATAAATTACAAGACTAAATAATGTTAAAAAATAATAATTATTTGTTTTCTGATAATTAAAACTTAACGTCTAAGATTAATTCTACTGAATAAAAGAAGTGGCCGGATACTTTTGTGAGCAACTGTATTTTAAAACTAAATTGTTGTAAACTACACAAAAAAATTGTAAATAATTATTCCTCGGTATAAATAAATTGGAGAATTTACAAATAAACTTACCTTTTTTCTTGCAATTTATTCGGATGAATTTCAAAATGATTATTAAATTTAGGTAAAATTATTAAATTTTACCTAATTTTTTCAATCTCATATTCTAATAACAAAAAAATTGCTGAATTTTTGAATTTAAATTAATAAATTTCAAAATAATCTAGATTTAAATTCTTTATTACCAAATAAAAAATTCAAAAGTTTTTCGGTTTATAAAATCACTCGTTCAGATAAAAAAAAAATTGTTCGTCCTTTTTTTCCATTTAAATAAGTTTTGCACAAAATTAAAAAAAAAATCCTTTTTTCATTGGCCTATATATGTATAAAATTATATTTACTTTAAATGTATTTACTTATATAAATTTTATATAAAAATAATATTGATTTGTTGCCCTTCAAACCCTTTTTCTGTTTATATAACTTGTTTTTTTTTTTTTTTTTTTACTTTTTGCTGAAGAAAGGAAAACGTCCTTTTTTTTGCAAGAAAATATATCAAACCTTAATTCTAAACAAAAATGTCACATTTTGTGTGCCAGTCAACCCTTTTCAATAAATACATAAAGAAATAAAAAAACTAAACAAAAAAAAAACAAGACAAGGACATAACTATAAATGATAATATTGAATGTTGATGATTAGAGAATTTTAAAACCATTAAAAATATAGACAGAATTTTGTGTTTTTCATATTTTTATAGTATGTATGTCCGTGTTTAATAAATCTTTATATTTCTATTATGTTGAGGTAAAATTTTTAGTATCCTTTTACTTTTTTAGAAATTTTTTTTTATTACATGTCATTATATAATCCAAAATTGATCGTATTTAAAAATGAGCTTACAATTTTATGAAATTCGAAACATTTCATAAATTATTTTACAGTGGAATGCATGAAAATTGTAATTATTGACTATTCTATGTCCTGTATAATATCAATTATAGTTACGCAACAACGTAACAAAAATATATTTATCAAAATTATGTCCGATTACATATTTTAAGTCAGACAAAATAATTTCCAATTGAAACTTAAAAATACATCAAATTTGATTCAATTACTTTTCACATTTGACCATATATATTATGTCAACCGTGTGGTTCAATATTAATGATTATGTCTGTCGAAAATTTATATGTAAAGTCAAGACAAAAATGACAGAAAATGTAATAAATCAAATTTGTCGATTTTTTATAAATTATCTTTGATCAATTTTCAATTTCCTTATGATTCTGATAACATTTAAAGAAATTGATTTTTGTATCGAATAATGATTTAAATAAAAAACTGGAAGGGATGAAAAACACGAAGTTTCAATTTTAATTGTGATAAAAATGGAATATAATATGGCATGCAATTATCGGCCAGACAAAATAAGTACTCAGCATGACAAATTTGATATTAGAACGGAAAAATTTTAAATAAACGACAAAATAAAACAATACAGTTTGTAGTTTAAGGTAATATCAAAATATTAAATGAACTCAATATTAAATTCGTTATTTGTCGTTACAACAACATAATTTATCCCGTTCAATACAATATTTTGTCGTGGAACAATGTCGTTCTAAAAGCATAATTTGTCTCGCCATTACATTTTCCTCAATATGTACATATATATATATTTGAATTATAAAGTAATCCTTTAATCTCTAGCATACACTTTTCTGATGTCCTGAATTTCTTATTTCTACTTTTAAAATTAATTGAAATAAGTTAAATAATTCAGCTGTTATTAAAATTTTAGTAAGGAACATTTTGCCATAACACTTTGCATAAAATGAGAAATTATAGATATTTTGTGGTATATAAAACAGTTTATAATGTAATTCAAAAGTGAACCCACTTAGTCATTGCAAATGCCAGACTCCAAGCAGTTGATATAAAAAATTCACTTAAATAAATGAAAATATTTGCAATCAGTTTTTAAGGACATAAAAACGAAATCAATATCCTGTAAAAATTAATTATAATTTAATACTTATTTAATATTTTGTCAATTTAACACAACATTTTTTATCACAATTTCAATTTTATTACAACATAGCTGCTAACCTTCAATTTTAATAAATAAAACATATAAATAAAAACTCAATAAAATTTTACATAAAAAAGAAAATTGGCAAAAAAGAAAATGCTTTAATAACATAATATAAATCTATAAAAAACAATGTATATATATAAGTATAAAGAAATTATGTTGAAAACTGTTTTTATTCTTATTTTTTCAGTTTCATTTTCTTGCCAAAAAAAAAAAATTTAATATAAAAGCAAATGCAAAAAAATATACAAACACACAAAAAAGTTTATTATTGGAAAAATATATAATAATTTTTGATGAAAATATTCCTTCGTCCTTATACTCCAGGATTACGTATAGCAAAAAAAAATATATATATACCTACTAAGGTATATATTGAAAAATGTTTTTCATTGATGATGTGTCCTTTTTTTTGTTCAAACAACAACTACGACATAACCAACCAAAAAGGACAATAAACTTCAACGGGGAAAAAAAATCGTAAATATTGGCAAAAAAAAAACGAATGGCAATTTTATGCGTGAAAATGACAAACGAAAAAAAAAAATTATATTATATTTCTGATGACAAAGCAATGATCCCAAAAATATGATAAAAAAATATTATGTGTGTTATATGAGGAATATAATACCCCAAACGCCCCCTCAATGTATTTTAACTTGGGAAAAAAAAAATTGTCGAAAAAACTTCTTTTTTTTTTATTATTAGTGCCATTTTTATCCTGGGCCAAGAACAAAAAAATTTCAACAACAACACATTAATATGTTTTCCCTTGACTAATAATATTGAGGATCCTTGATCCAGCTTCACATATATACTTATACATATAAAATTTATTATTTTAGTACATATTATTATTATTATTATTTTTTGTCTGATGGGCTTTTATTTCTACATATGCTTAAAACCCCCCACAATTTATATATTATATATTATATGTACTTACTCTTATATTATGCTACTGCATTTTATGATTTCACCCTAAATAGCAGCAAAAATTTTATTAAGTTTATTTTGGTTTTTATTTTTTATTTATTTTTTGGCACACAAATAATCGTATTTGTATACACATATACATACGAGTAAATTTATATGTAATATATAAAGAAAATTTAATGGCAAATAGAAACATATACGCCAGCATAAAAAGGATCAAGGGATATTGTTTTTATTTTATTTTATTTTATTTTTTTTGTGAAGGAGTAAAATATTTAATATGTCACCGAACGAAAAACCATTTAGATAAATATTGATTTTTATAAATAAGTATATATAAAAAAAAAAATTTATATTTCTTTTTAGGTTTTTTTTACAAAAATTGAAATGTCCTTATATAAAAAAAGGACATTGGATAAAGTAAAATACTAATAGTAATAATAATATTTATTATTTTTCTTAGAAAGTAGCTGGATTTTTCTTCGTTTTGTTTTAATGGAAATATACAATAAATAGCATTTAAGGGAAAAATTGGAGAATTTATTTAAAGAAAATATAGATTAAAATTTTGGAATTAAAGTTTATAGGTGATATTGAAATATTCATAAAAATACATTAATGTTGATGAAGCATAGATGCTGTAAATATTTTGATAATAATTTACAATACAAACACTTATCGCACATTTAGACAGAAATTATGAAATAATGTAGTATAAATATTCAAATGTTAAGATAATTTTTAAACCAATTACATGTATGCTAGAAAGGTAAAGATTATGGAATGATTGTGTAAAATTGTTTTACATCCAATTACAAAATGATTAATTCAATTTGAAAAATGACTAATTGGATTTAAAAAAATTGTAATTAGTACTATACATAATTTTAATTTCAGAATATCAAATTAGTCATTTTTGAAATTAATTTAATCATTTTGTATTTGTAGTTTAAGGTAATATCAAAGAATTCAGTAAAGTTTTCAAATTATATAAAACTTTTTTCAAATTCCGTGCTTAGAACAGTCAGAACACTTAATGGTTTTAATTTAATTTGAAGAAATGACAATATATTTGTTTAATTTCATTTGAAAAATGTTAAAAAAATAAATGACACATAACTAATGAAATAACTAATTTTAATTTAAAAGTTGGTATACTCGTCCTTAGATAATTTTTAAACCAATTATCTATTTTTTCCTATCAAAATTGCAATTAATCAAGTTTTAATGTATATAATCTATTTTTTATAGGTAATAGAATTTCACTATTTATTACAATATATAAAAAAAACTATATTAATATCTAATCTAAATATTATTTTCTTATTTATTTTCAGATATACAAGAAAATTATTTTGTAAAAAAAGACTGACATAATTGCCGAAAAATTAAAAAGAAATTGTAATTAAACTAAAATTCATTTTTATCAAAAACATAAATTGAAATCAATTTAGCTTAAATTACTATACGTATATAAAATTTAGATTTTTTTTCGTTCTAACTCTAAAATTATATTGCAATCAATCTGCGGTTTATTTTTTTATATATAAATTTTAAATATTTGTGATAAATTTCGTGGTATATTTTCTCGTTCAATAATTTTGATTGATTTTATATTTCGTGGTTTTTTACTTTTTCCCAACAAAAATCTAAAAAAATAAAAAAAAATAGTTAAATTGAATTTATTTGAAAAGAAAAATGGAAAATTTTCCTTGTGACTATGATGTGTTATTATTATTCATTTAGTGATTTTCTTTATTATGTTAACTAAACAACATTTTGTTTTTTAAATTTAAAAAGGATAAAATACCTTAAAAAAATATAATTTAAAAATAACCCATATAGTGAATTTATATAATGTGTTTAGTGTGTATAGATTATATGATTTTATGTGGCAAATTCACATATCTATAAAAATTCGAAATAATATTATTATTTTATTTCGAAAAGTGAAATATAAAAAAAAATATATTGAAATTCTATAACATAAAAAAAAATACATATATAAATAAATATAAAAATTGTGTTTCTTTAATGTTATATAAAAAAAGGATATAAATTATGGAGATGTTTGTATGGATTTTATTATACATTATCTCGTATCTTCAATATATTAAGTGTTATGAGCATGGAGATGGATACAAACCAGGTAAGTTAAAACATAAAAATCATAAAAAAAATTAAATATAAGTTCTCTCTATATTAAAAAAAAAAACAGAATTTATAAGGAAAATAATAATAATAAAAAGCAAAATTATGATGAAGAAAACTATCAGAAAAATTTTGGAGCATAATTTTTTAATCTTTTATATAAAAGTTCTAAAATTAGATTGACTCTTTAACTGGTAGGATTTGGGTATTAAATCGGTTTTACCCCAGGTATCAGTCTATGAATACATGCGCCGTTCTTTAATCACACTAAATTTTTACCCCAAAATAACTCAAATAATTAAATTAAATATTCATAAAGTAATTTCACTATCAACAAAATCTGAAGGAAAACGATTGCCTATCTAAGTTCAATAAAAGTTGAAGTGTTCTACTTAATTTTTTTTTCTCTATCTTATAAAAATTAGCTTTAATTGACTAGCTTGGCACTACAAAATTGTTTCCACAAAGAATTAAAAACTATTGATTGTTTACGATCTCATTGCAAGATGAAATTAGAATAAAATCTTTGAGAAACTTAAATTTATTTAGTTTACAAGATTAATTTGCGAAAACTTTGTTTTTAAGTAAAGTTTGGATTTTAGTATTTTCTTAGTGTATCTTCAATAATGTTAATCGGTGGATCATAATTTAAGCATTTTCTATCTATGATATTGTTAAATTATAGTATTGTCTATTTCAATATCGTAAAACACCCATAACATAACCCTAAAACGAATTTAGGATATTGATTTAAGTAATTATTTCAATGTTGTTCATAACATATCCTTAAAACCGTCAATCAGTCTAATTTTCTCCATCCTAGACTGACACTAACATAAAATTTCGACATATTTCGACATACACAAAAACAAAAATTCAACCGTGCATAATGAATTTAATAAAAACATTTCCCAAAAAATTACTTAAATCAATGTAAAAAGTCCTGTTTACCAAAAGCAAAAAAATATGTATATATTCTGCTGGCTCATATAAATATTTTGTTACCTTGAGAAAAGCGGAAAATTCAGTGTAATGTTTTCTTTTTTTTTCCCAAATAATAATAATAATATTTCCTTGTAATACA
Organism: Empis stercorea; assembly: GCA_949752835.1. Classification (NCBI taxonomy): domain Eukaryota; kingdom Metazoa; phylum Arthropoda; class Insecta; order Diptera; family Empididae; genus Empis; species Empis stercorea. The sequence continues at coordinate 14,542,745 of OX457086.1, forward strand.
CTAAATTATTTATGAGTATAAAATGTATGATATGTATATTACATATAATAGGTAATATTTTCCCATTTAATATACCACAAAAAAAAAATTACCAAATAATTTTTTTTTATTATATTATAATACCAGAAATATATTTATTCCTTGTACCATGGTGTAATAATATTTATTAAAGGCTGTAGAGTCAATTTAGACGTCGTTTTTTTTTTTTGCCTTATTTTTATGTCGTATAATATTTCAAGGAATTTCCCAAAAAACCAAAAAAAAAAAATTGATGTAGAATATTAAGTTATAAAAAATTATATGAAGATAATTTTTTATAAACAATGTTAAATTTTTTTTTATACATATATGTATACGGTATTATGTATTAATTTTAAATTATATAAAATATAAGTAATATTTTTATTTTTTATTATGATCTCTTAATTTGTTTTGATTATATATTTTTTCTGGTATATATAAAAAATAAAGGACATCGTTTTCTTTTTATAATATTTATACAAGAAAAAAAAATTAATTTAGCGTACAAACAAAATATGATAATAAAAATTTATGTTTAAAAATTTGGTTTAGTAAATGAGAGAGATATAAAATCACTGTTAACGACTAAACCTATAAAATATTAAAATCCTTATAAAATTGAAAATTTTCAACAACATAATTTCTTGAAGGGAAAAAAACAAATTAATTTTCTCATTTAGTTTAATTATATTTACTTATTTATATACAATAATATATATATATTTGATTTTTTGGGTGAAAGATAATTATTTTCCTTGCCTAATTATTCAACAACCATAGAAATTTGACTTCTGATATCGATTATCGATTATAAGTTTTACATTTCTTACGATACACGCTTACAAATTATCCTAAATTATATTAATCTCACTTTTATCCATTTGTCTGCTTTTGGTCTCATAAATTTAATGATTAAAATATAATTTATTGTTGAAAATTTAATGTGAATTTGTAATTGAAAATATTATAGTAAAATACAAAATTAAAATAAATAATTTCAGATTTCGAAACTAAAATCTAGTATAGTCCTTTAGAAAATTACCATATATATCTTTGATAGCCAGTTTCCAATAATTCTAAAGAAAATTTAAATCATCATTTGGTTTTTGAAAGATACGTTAAACGATATCGTCATTATTCTCTGAAAATAACAAAAAACAAAAAAAAAAAACTTTACTGTCGACCCAAAAATATATTATAATACATATATAGAAAAATCTTTAATTGAATTTTGTAAACACACATTTTCGTATAATCCTTGTTGACAGTTTGTTGAAAAACTTTATATTATTATCCTTCCGAAAACTCTTAATAGAAAATGGTAAACATATAGAAATTTTTAATTGAAATTCCTTTTTTTTTATAATATAAAAAATTTAATTTTATTAAAATAACAAAACTCTATTAAACATAAATATATAAAAAATAATATATATAATATTATAAATTAAGGATTTTCGAATTAAACATTTTAACTTTCTATATTATAGAGAGAAATTATATATATAAAAAATCTTTAAATAAATATAATTCAATATAACACAGTGATTGATGGTTAAATTTAACCTCAAAACTTTAACCAAAATGACATGTGAAATATTCCTCAATTTGACAAAAGGGTTTTTCTCTCATTTCTATATCCTTATAAAATATAGTATATGTATATATACACACAAAAATTGTAGTAAAAATATATAAACATATAAAAAGGATATATAAAACTGTAAAAAAAAAATAAAAGGGAAAAATTTAACATAAATTTTTAAGGCTTTCATTAAGTAAAACTGGTTTGAACCATAAATATTAATGTTGTTTTTATATTTTTTTTTTGGGGTAATTTCTATTTAAATTCTTTTATAGTAAATGAGAAAAGTTAAAATCATTAAAGGAAACAAAAATATAATTATCAAAGTCATTTAAGCTAAAAGTTTTACTAACCTAAAGGAAGAAACAAATCGAAATGTTTCTTTTTCAACACCTTTTTAATTTTACTTATATGTATGGGGATTTGAAAAATTGCGGGTTTAGTAATAAATGAGTTTTTGCTGAAGATTTCAGGACTAAGTAGTAAAAGAAACTATAAAACTACTTTATTATATGTATACAGATTTCTATTTGTTCCTAATTCCTTATTTTGGTTTTTCGATATTTAATTTTATGATTATGTTTATTTGAGATTTTCCAGCATTTTATAGGAAATTTGAGATTTTATTTGAGATTTTCCAGCATTTTATAGGAAAATTTTGTAGGAGTTTTAATATTCGCCTGTTTAACAGAAATTATATTATCCAGTCTTCCTGATGTAAGGCCTGTTAAATTTGTTTGATCATTTAAATATTTAAAAAAATATATTTTTCTAATTATTCTTCTACAATTATTTTAATTATTTTAAAGTATTAGACCAAATTTTCAGGATCCTTTTAAGTAAAATTTAATATTTAAAAATCATAATTTCTGATGTTATTCAATTCAAATTGAGCAGAAATATTTCCTTCCAAATTGAAATTCACTTGAAATATTAAATTAATAAATAGATTAAAAAATGAATTGAACATATGTTGGTGAATGGGGAAAGAAATTTCTTAAAATATTTATCTTATGATATAATTTACTTCTAAACCCACATTATATATAACATCTAAAACCCACATTATTTTATTCAATTCAATTTTTCCCAGATTTTTATTTAAAAAATAAATTTAACAGAAAATATCCAATTCCATTAAATATAATATTTTGAGGAATTACTATTTTTAGTATATTGTAAAGATATACATACCCGTAATTGAAATTACATGTTTTACTGCGGTAATAATATAATTGAGTAGGATTGACAATTTTATGTATGTACATAAATAAATATTTCTTAAAATCATATTTAAATTTGAAGGTTTTAATTTATATTTATATCAATTTTTAAGAATATAAGAATAGTGAAGACGTTTAAGGGATAAAAATATAAAAAAACTTTAATTCATATTCTGTCATTTTTAATGTTTTAAAATATTTAAAAAAAAATTTTCATGATTTCTCTCTTTAATCTAAGAATATTTCAATTCAAAATTGCTTAAATTAAATATAGTTTTATAATTGATCACTTAAAAGTAGAAAAATACAGATTTTGTGATTAATTTTATCGTGTGGTATTTTCACAAATTGTCATTATAGACAAAAGTAATAATCTAATACTAATAGGTATAAAGCTATTATTAAAATTTAAATGTTTTAAAAAAAGAATTATTCATAAAATATATTTTTAGGTAATTTATGCTTCAACTTATGATGATAAACATAAATAACTCTTTTACAAAACATAAAACAACATAAAAAACCAACCAAAAGAAAAAAAAATTGTATTGTTATTGTTATCAACATGTGTTCATTTTCAAAACATATCTTTATATATATAAAATTTTCACAATAAAGTTTATTTTTCAAAGGATAATTCCCTATTGTATAATACCTACATATATCCTTCTAGATATGTACATATACTTATATGAAACGGATACTTAAACATAATAGTAACAACCAAACAAAAAAACTAACAAACATTTTTTTTTGTTATTATACAAATATGTAGAAATTTTCAGTGAACCCCCATCAACCTCAATTATATATTTAGTCAATGTTATAATAAATTGACCTTAATTCTCTCATTTGCCTATCCTATTAAATAATAAAATCTATCCAAAAATTATTTTTATGTTTTATATATACATATATAGGTAAAATTTAAAAAATTATTATTTTTGCAGGTAAATTTTTGTTTTTAATATCCTTTTGTGTAAAATTGAAATTTAATATAGTAGGTAGATTAAATATTTTATAGTATTCAAATTTATTGATTATTTTTGAATATCATTGGTAATATTTGTATAAAATTAATTACTAATAAAAACATTGTTTTTTAGAACATAAATAATAAAGAACGTTTTTTTAATATACTCAGTTTTTAACATTAATTTACAATTACATTCAATGAATTCAATTAAAAATGTTTGAAGTTTTACAAAAAAAATTTTAATTAAATGCAAAAATCATTAAAAATAAATTTTAAATGAACTTGTATTAAAGGAATTTCCAATTATATATTCCAAAAAGGGACAAAATTTACGGAATAAAATTAACAAATTTAAATAATTTTAACAAAATAGAAATTTTATTTTAATTTGTAAAATTTTATAATAAAAAATCATAAAAAAATGGGTAATAGCAAACTTAAATTCTAATTAAAATCAAAACTTCCTTGTGTGTGTCCTTAAAATCAGTTTTACATTGTCGATATTTTCATCTCATACAAAACAGAGGCATAGTGTGTAATTGTGTTTTTTTGCAAAATTTTCATTTTAATATTTTTTACTATTTTCATTAACATAATATAGAAAGAGCGAGAAAAAATCAATTTAGAAATCTAAACAGAAAATAGAACTGAAATCAAAAAGGTTTCAAAATGTTTCAATATGTAAAATCTTTTAAATATTTACATATAAACTTTTCTTCAAAAAAACTTTAAGAATTTTCAATTTTAAATCTTAAATAAAAAAATAAAATCAATTTTCGTTTAAATAATAATAAAAAAAAAAGTTTATTTTTTTATTTAACTCTTAAACAAAATGGTTGTTTCTACCCACAAATGTCGCCCCATTTACACAACAACAAAAAAAATTATTACAAAAACATTGTATTAAAAAAGAAGAAGAAAATATTTTCTTTTTTTCTGTTTACAATTTTTGTTAGAATAAAAATAATATATCTTTTCTCATTTTCGTAATATAAAAAGGATACAATACAAACATATATATATATAAAATGTATATAAATATTATTTTTGTTTTTATTACAAAAAAAAAAAGTAGAAGAAGAAGTGACAGGCTCATACAAAATAGAAAAGAAAATGAGTATAGTTTTTTTGTAATTTTATAAAGTAAAAATGTCATATATGTTTGGATAGGTGTACGTAGACGTACATTGAAATTGTGTTCAAAATGTTTTTATGGTACGGGTACCTTCGTTTTGTTGTTTTGTTAGCTGTATGTCATAGTTCTTGACATGTTTTCTTTTTTTCCTTTTTCATCTTCTTTTATATATTTTTTGTAATGTTGAAGATAAACAAGAATCCTTTTTCAACATTTCTATTTTTTTTCAGCGTACGTAACATGAATAGCTAACTATAATGTACTATCATCTTTTGTCCAAAGATTTTGTATATACATAATAGTAATTTTTATTTTTTATTTTTATGTCTAGGACCTTTTGCTTTTGGGCAAAAATTGATGAGGTTCTTATTAAATATATATATACAATGTTATTTTAGTGTGTTTATAAAGAGGGTAAAAAACTTTAAGAAACCGTGAATTCTGACATTTTATATAAAAAAAATATATTTCTTATACATATATAGAAGTTTTTGGATCAATATATTTTGTGTAATTTTTATAGTTTAAGGATCCTTTTATTTATTTTACCTAATTATTTTCACAATTATATACAAAACGAATTTGAAATTTTCGATAATTTAGGAATACCTTTAATTAATTACATATCAGTTACTATGAAAAGTATAATATTTGTAAATTAACAGATTATACTATAAAATAGTTTGACCTTCAAGATTTGAATGCGGGAAACTTTAAGGTTTAAGCAACTATAAAATTATTAGAACATTTGTCTTAAATTAATTTCTACTAGAAATTTGTATAACATAATTTGCCTTTGAAAAAATTAGAAATTTTAATACTTTAAACAATGCGATTATAATTAAGATTTAAGAATTTTTCTAAAAATAATAACTTTAATAATCATATTATAGTTTGTTTTCATCAATTTAAATATTTCTACTTAATTTGCCAAAAAGAAAATTCATATTTTCCATTTTTATATGATAACTAAATTTAAAAATCATATATGAAAAATATATTTTTATATAGAATATCCTTTAAAATTTAAAGACGCTCTCTTAAAGTATTTTTTTAATATACATCTTCTTAATAGTAAAATACCAAAGTCCTTTGAATCATAATGACGTAAAAAACATATTTTTATAGAATTTTATCTTTTTTTTTAAAATATAAAAAGGCAACATAAATAAATAATTTTTTTTTGTTGAGGAAAATTCAGAATGAAAAACTTTTTCGGTATGAATGGGAATTTTTTTCTTTCTTTTATACATTTTCTTGATTGGTTTTGAAGTAAAGAATATTATTTTTTTGTTTAGAAGTGATAGTAATTTTCTTTTTTTAGAAATTCTATTTTGTAATATCCTGTCAAAATAATAATAATAATACAAAAAATGAGGATCGGGAGATTTTTAATTAATGTAAAATAAATATTGTGCGAAAATATTACGAGTCTGCGTGAAAAAATAAAACTAAGCTGTTAAGTAACTGTAAAATATCTCCTAGAAAACTATTGTTGCCTGCTATATCCTTATATAATAATTAATTACCAGCTATGAAGTCTGTGATAGTCATTATCTAATCTAGATGAAATCCAAATCTGTTATCAAACCGTACGTTATTCAACTGTTATCTCTATGTTATTTAAGTGCTATTTAACTCGTAACTACCGGGTAAAGAAATTGATGCTAATTTTCATGCTTGTGGAATCTAGCAAAACTTACTTAATATACATGCAGCTAAAATTTTACAAAAATAGTTAATAGCTTTTTTATGCAATTATTTAATAGAATGTTTTTAATCTGGTCAAGAACACAAGATTTATTATTTTTGCATAATAGATTTATAATAATCCTATAATATTTTTGTAATAATTTTTGAATTAGCTATTAATTTTTGGTTACGTATATAAAAAAAATGATGTAATTTCAATAAAACTGTTTGGTAATGAATTTTTTTTTCTTTATTTTAAAATAAACAATGCCAATATTATAATTTAAAAGTTGGTAAACGACGAACTAAAATTTTGTTTAATGTAAAAATGTTTTAATACAAAAATTTTGGGCTTACATTTTTTTATACTCATATATTTATAGCTATACAACTAACCCTGTCTTTTAATTTGCACGATATATCGGATAAATTTCTTTCATTGATTTTGCGTTCGTTTTTTCTCATACCAGACAAAAAAAAATTCATCTTAAGACTTGTTTTTATTTTTTCATAGAAATATTTACAAAAAATCAAAACAATAAAGCAAAATCAATAAAAAAATTTATCCGATATATCGTACACATTAAATGCAAACATTAATGCCATTAAGTAAACACGATGAGTTTGGGGGAGCTGTACTTGTAGTTGTAGTTGAAGTTGTAGTTGTAGTTGTAGTTGTAGTTGTAGTTGTAGTTGTAGTTGTAGCTGGAGTAACTACTATTGTGGTAGTAATGGGTACGACGGTGGTAGTTGTTGTAGCAGCAGTTATGCTAGGAATTGTAATAAGAGTGGTAGAAGCGGTAGCAGTAGTGGTAGCAATGGTTGATGTTGAAGATACTGTTATCGCTGTTACTGCAGTTGAAGATATTGTTACTGTTGTAAGAGTAGGAGTAATATTAGTGGCAGTTATTGTTGTTGTAACCGAAGTTTTAGGAAATGTTTTATTAAACATATTTGAATTAACTGATGTAATTGAACTACTAACTGTTGTCTTTGTTGTTAAACATTTCTTTTTGCATTTTCTTTTCAATTTTCGTTTTATACGCTTTTTACATTGTTTTTTTTTACATTTTTTTATTGTTTTTCTATTTCCTTTTTTATATTTTTTCGTCTCTTTTTTCTTCTTCACTTTGTTTTTCTTCTTCTTCTTTCCTTTTTTTTTCTTCTTCTTCTTTACTTTTTTTTTCTTCGTTAGTTTAATTTTTTTGGTTATTTTCTTTTTATTTTTATTTTTTTTGTTAATTTTCGTAATTTTCCTTTTTTGAATTTTCACTCTCTTTTTAATCTTTTTTCTTCTTTTCAATTTCATTCTTTTATTCTTTTTTAATAGTCTTTTTCTATTATTTTGAATTCTTTTCTTTTTAATTTTTTTCATTTTATTTTTTGATTTATATCGTTTTATCATTTTTGCATTTTTCTTACGCAATCTGTGCTGCTTCCTATTACGTCTATTTCGATTTTTTTTTACTTTCACAGCCTTTCTTCTATTTCGACGATGGTGCACATATTTTGCCGGATCTGCATTCAGATGTCTTGTTATAACGCCATTAAGTTTGACTGTACGACTATTTCGAGACGATCTAGAACTTATTATAATAGCCTATATTTTAAAAAGAATAAGTAGATTGTTAACAAAAACCCAGAAAAATAATTTTTAAAAGTTACTCACAATCTCAATTACCAAAACAATAAGAAATATAATTCGTATCATTGTACGATTGGTGACTTTAGACCGCATCATTTTAGATTAACTGATAATAACTATAACAAAATTTCTTCTTTTATATGTTGAAAATTGGCCAGGAATTCGTTAAGTTTTTATTTGAGCAAATGGTTAAATAGTAAACAAATATGTTGTACAATATTATCATTAAAACATCAGTTTATTCACAGGAGAAATTTCTGTTGATGAATATTCTTATAATTTTATTTTATTTCGAATAGGGTTTGACTATAAATTTAAAAAAAAAAATTACAGAGCATAAAAATATTAAATGTGAAAATTATATTTGATCAAAGATTGCGTGAAATTCATTTAAAAATTGTATTCTGCGTGTTATTTACATAATTAATATATTCTTTTTTTGTTTACAAACTAATAAGATCTGACTCGATAATCGACTAATAATAAATATTGTCAATTATTATTTGATAAAGAATACAAATAACTCTTTAAGGCCGGCTCACAATTGGGGCTTTAATCCATAGTGTTAACTTAAAAAAATTTCAACATATGGAAAATGTAAGCGCGCACAATACCAGCAGTTAATGATAGGCGAAAAAATCGCCAGCGCTGGCTTTCAACAAGTTGAAAAATTAACGCCAGCGCTAGACTATTTTAATATTAAAACCTTGACAAAAAACAAAATTTAACAATGGGAGGCAAAAACTTGCTGGAAAATCACGTAAAAATTATGAAAATTTGGCAAATATAAAAAAAAATTACGCTACAATTGTGCGAAGTCTACGCTACAATTGTGCGAAGTCTACCCTACAATTGTGCGAAGTCTGGGTTTTACCGCTAGCGTTAATAAAAGTTAAAGTTAACGCTATCGATTAAAGCCCCAATTGTGCGCCGGCCTTTAATGAGTATTTCAGTTCGAGACCCAGACAATATTTATTTATAGAATGTTGAACTCGAGGAGAAAATATTTTGATGAAATTTACCTACTCATATAAAGGAAAAATTTATTATTAAAAAATGTATTTAGTAAGATCCAGATGTAATTGATAGAACTTTAAAATTCGGTCGGTTAGCGGCGCTAGTATAACTATAATGTTTTTTAAAAATATTATTTAACTTCGTGAAACTTTATTAAAAGCGATGAGAAACCAAGTGAAGCAAACCTAATTTGTAGACATTTCCCATAATTTGATTTTTTTGGCACAATTCAGTTTCCTTGTTAAAAGTTCAACGCGAATATTTTTATGAAATCATAATAATCCACGCCAATTATTAAATAAATATTTTATTGAAGAATGAAAAGATTACAATAGCCCTGTATTTTTTGTAGACACGTATATTGCATTGCAAATTTTTACACTGAAAACAACAACAATTTGTAGGACATAAAATGAGAATTACAGTTCTTATTTATCATTACATTACAGTACATACTTATGAATATAATGGGAAAAACATTTCCTCTATAAAAAACTAAACTGCGCTACTTGAAAACCAGTTAACATTTTCTTTCATCAAATTTTTTATAACATATCAAGAATATTCGCGGATAGGTATTTTACTTTTTTAATTTTCTACCTTAAAGTGGGCCATTTTATTGCCCATTATATAACTAAACCCTTACATATTTTGATAATTTTTTTTACAGAATAAAGATTGAGTATATTTTTCACGGATATATCTTTTACATTTTTGATATTTGTTATCAATTTTGTAATAATTAATTTTTTATATAATTACCTCTTTTTTTAAATTTTTTTTTGGAAATAAATGTGTGAATTTTAGTGCCTCAAATTTCCGGTAGGTGACTGAAGTTAATTTTAAAATAGTTTTTGATGAATGAAAGCTCTTCTTTTGTTTGGGTGGGTTTCAAAAATATTGTGTTTTGTATGTATATTTTCAATTCTGATTGTTTTTCTAATTATATATGTTTTATGTATAATTTTTTTTCTTATTTGGTATACATATAGTCTATATATATGTATATTTATGTATATTGTATATATAAATTTTAGTTTCTGTTTGGTCAAATTTTTATGTTGTTGAATTGTTTGATTTTTCTAATGTTGATCTACATATATAGACTTTAGAAATTTATAAAAAAATATATTTTTTACTTGAGGTATTTATTTAATTTAAAAGTAAAAATTATTTTTTTATAAATTTATAAAAAATAAAAATTAAAAATATCAATATAACTAATAACCAACTTATCAATAAAAATTTTAAATCTTACAATTTTGATTTTTGTTTATATAAAATATTACAAACGAAATACCCTTCTTATTTTTATTATACCTACTTACATACATAATAATTTTATAATAATTATAAATTATACTGAAGAAAAAATAGTAGGTAACATATTATAGTATAAATTTAAAAAATGATATTGTATATATATATATTTAATTTGGCAATGTCGGACTCTTTTTACTTATAAAAAAGACCCTAAAATATATTCATAAATTGTTGTTGTATATTTCAGGGGACCATAAAATGTATATTTTTGTCATAGAAAAAATATAAAAAAAATTAATCATAAATTTTTTTTTTTGTAAATCAATTTCTTGTGACCTACACTTATTTACAACTTTTTTACGCTCTCCATATAAAAAGTGAAGAAAGTGGAAAGTGTAACAAAGTGTAAGTCAAAAGAAATTAATGGGGCTTATTCTACAAAACGGCGTATTTGAAATACGTTCATTTTTGCGTTTCACTTTCGAATTATTTTGCTATTATCCCAGATGAAAATATGGATGAAAATATAGCCTTTCATCACGGTCGTATTTCGATTTTCTGCAAATTGCAATTAGGTTTAATGCTATTCTGCAAATTGCAATTAGGTTTAATGGAAGACTGTATTATCACTGCAGTTTGTTATTCTCTAATACGGTGATCGAAAGAATGAAACGTTTTCCATATATTTGGGATACGCAAGTATTTAGTGGCGTATTTTGAATGAAAAGGTAAGTATTGCCATATTTTTTAATGAAATATCAATATAATGTATGTATGTATACTATCCTGGATGAAATTAGGTATGTCCATATTTTTATCTGAGATTTTCTCTAGCACCTTGGGATGGATTGTGCTAAAATTTGGTAAACACATTTAAATTAGTGGTCTGGATGAAATGAGGAATGGCCATATTTTCATCTGGGATTTTCTCTGGCACCCCTGGATGGATTGGGCTGATATTTGGTAAACGCAATCATTATAGTGATCTATTGTTAACTATGCCAGTGCTCCTCCATTATTTCCCACAATGTACCAGAAATCACTTTTTTATCATATAACCATCTTCCAAGTAGAGCAAATGGAGGAGCAATAGCATAATCAACTATAGAACACTACAACGATTGTGGTTACCAAATATAAGCCCAATCCATCCAGGGGTGCCAGATAAAATCCCAGATGAATTAGAAAACTTAAATTATCGACAATGTAGGGATAATACAGTTCTTCGATCGTTTTCCATAATAGCAAAATAATTCCAAAGTGAAACGCATAAATGAACGTATTTCAAATATGTAATTTTGTAGTATAAGCCCCATTATAACTTTGCAAAGAAATGTCTATGCAAAATTGTAAGATGTGATAGGTGATAGTCTATTTCGAATTATTTTCACTTTCACAGCCTTTCTTCTATTTCGACGACGTTGCACATATTCTATGTAATACCATTACAGAATAACAAAAAAACTGCAGTGATAATTCAGTATTCCATTAAACGTAATAGCGTTTTGCAGAATAGCAAAAATTGAAATACGACCGTATTTCAAATACGTTGTTTTGTATAGAATAACCCCCAATATAAATACAATTTGGACAAAATTATCTAATTTATTAGAAAAAAATTTTGCCACTTTCAATTTTGTTAGCTAGTTTTGGTTATAAAAATTGAATTTTAAAAAACAAAGCAATACACTTTTTTTTACAAATAAAATTTTTTAATATGTATTTTTTACATACAAAAATAAAAATTTTTAGCTTTTTCCAAAGAGTTTTTATGTGTAAACGCATGCATACAAAAAATATAAAAGCTCTTTTTCAGAAAAAAACATTGTTTATGACGTCACGATTCGGGCTTTTTTCTGACGCTCCTCGACCCTTAAATAACTAATTAACTTATAGGTCTGTAGCTAGATAGATCAGATTTAATTTTTATAAAGTTTCGCAATAGGAAACATTGATGCTAATTTCCATGCTTGTGGAAAATAGTCAATCTTACTTAATATACATGCATTATATTTTTACAAAAAATAGATAATACTCTAGAAAAATTTTTAATAGAATGTTTTTAATCTGGTCAATATAATAATTTTTTAACTAGCTTTTAATTTTTGGTTACGTATATAAAAAAATTATGAAATTTCAATAAAACTGTTTGGTAATGATTTTTTTTTCTTTATTTTAAAATAAACAATTCCAATATTATAATTTAAAAGTTGGTCAACGAACTGAAAGAAACTTAACAATTTAAAAATTGGTAATCGACGAACTAAAATTTTGTTTAATGTAAAAATGTTTTAATACAAAAATTTTGGGCTTACATTTTTTATACTCATATATTTATAGCTATACAACTAACCCTGTCGTTTAATTTGTACGATATATCGGATAAATATATTTCATTCATTTTGCTTTCGTTTTTTCTCATACCAGACAAAAACAAGTGTACAAAAGATCAAAACAAGAATGCAAAATCAATGAAAAAAATTTATCCGATATATCGTACACATTAAATGCAAACATTAATGCCATTAAGTAAACACGATGAGTTTGGGGGAGCTGTACTTGTAGTTGTAGTTATAGGTGAAAATGTAGTTGAAGTTGAAGTTGTAGTTGAAGTTGTAGTTGTAGTTGTAGTTGTAGTTGTAGTTGTAGCTGGAGTAACTACTATTGTGGTAGTAATGGGTACGACGGTGGTAGTTGTTGTAGCAGCAGTTATGCTAGGAATTGTAATAAGAGTGGTAGAAGCGGTAGCAGTAGTGGTAGCAATGGTTGATGTTGAAGATACTGTTATCGCTGTTACTGCAGTTGAAGATATTGTTACTGTTGTAAGAGTAGGAGTAATATTAGTGGCAGTTATTGTTGTTGTAACCGAAGTTTTAGGAAATGTTTTATTAAACATATTTGAATTAATTGATGTAATAGAACTATTAACTGTTGTCTTTGTTGTTAAACATTTCTTTTTGCATCTTTTCTTCAATTTTCGTTTTACACGCTTTTTACACTTCTTTACCTTTTTTTTCTTCTTCTTCTTTACTTTTTTTTCCTCGCTAGTTTAATTTTTTTGGTGATTTTCTTTTTATTTTTAGTTTTTTTGTTAATTTTCGTAATTTTTCTTCTATTAATTTTCGCTTTCTTTTTATTCGTTTTTCTTCTTTTCAATTTGATTTTTTTATTCTTTTTTAATTTTCTTTTTCTATTATTTTGAATTCTTTTCTTTTTAATCTTTTTCATTTTATTTTTTGCTTTATATCGTTTTATCATTTTTGCATTTTTCTTATTTTTCTTATTTCTTCTATTTCGACTACGTTGCACATATTTTGCCGGATCGGCATTCAGATGTCTTATTATAACGCCATTATGTTTGACTGCACGACTATTTCGAGAGGATCTAGAACTTATTATAATAGTCTATATTTTAAAAAGAATAAGTAGCTAGATTGTTAACAAAAACCCAGAAAAATAATTTGTAAAATTACTCACAATCTCAATTACCAAAACAATAAGAAATATAATTCGTATCATTGTACGATTGGTGACTTTAGACCGCATCATTTTAGATTAACTGATAATAACTATAACAAAATTTCTTCTTTTATATGTTTCAATTTGGCCAGGAATTCTTTAAGTTTTTATTTGAGCAAATGGTTAAATAGTAAACAAATATGTTGTATACAATATTATCATTATTTTTTGAAAAATCTACAAAACTATGGGGCATAGACTTATGGCCGCGTGGAACAAATGAACGCGGTCTAAAGTCATTTGGAAAACGCGGCCTTAATTCATTTTCAAAGTGACTTTAGATCGCGCGGCCAAAAGTCATTCTTAATCAATGGTGTATTGTTTCTCAAAAAATGTTGCCTTTTCCAATCAATTTATAAAAAGGTAAATATACTTAACTGAATTTGGAATCGAAGTTGGTAATTTTTTTCTATTTTTTTAGCGCTATTTTTTTTATTTTCTAAAATGACTTTAGGCCGCGCGTTCTAAAGTCAGTTTTTATCGCGGTCTAAAGTCACGCGGCCTAAATTCAGGGAGCTTATACAAAGGAGAAATTTCTTTTGATGAATACTCATAAAATTTTATTTTATTTCGAATAGGGTTTGACTATAAATTTAAAAAAGACATTATAGAGCATAAAAATATTAAATGTGAAAATTATATTTGATCAAAAATTGCGTGAAATTCATTTAAAAATCGTATTCTGCGTGTTATTTACATAATTAATATATTCTTTTTTTGTTTACAAACTAATAAGATCTGACTCGATAATCGACCAATAATAAATATTGTCAATTATTATTTGATAAAGAATACAAAGAACTCTTTAATGAGTATTCCAGTTCCAGACTCAGACAATATTTATTTATAGAATGTTGAACTCGACGAGAAAATATTTTGATGAAATTTACCTACTATGTTAAACTTTTTGGCAATGAATTTTATATTTTTTTCTTTATTTTAAAATAAACAATTCCAATATTATAATTTAATAGTTGGTAAACGAAGTAAAATTTTGTTTAATGAAAAAATGTTTAAATACAAAAATTATGGGCTTACATTTTTTTATACTCATATATTTATAGCTATATGTACAACTGAACCCTGTCGTTTAATTTGTACGATATATCGGATACATTTTTTTCATTGATTTTGCGTTCCTTTTTTTCTTATACCAGACAAAAAAAGTTCATCTTAAGACTTGTTTTATTTTTTCGTAGAAATATGTACAAAAAATCAAAACAAGAACGCAAAATCAATGAAAAAATTTATCCGATATATCGTACAAATTAAATGCAAGTCACAATCATACATGATGAGGTCAGGGCCGGCGCTAACCCTTTTTGCGCCCTGCCCTGTGTACTTTTCAAAAATGCCGCTCTAAAAAAACGTTCGGTTGCCGTAAATAATCCGTTTCCACATCACAGACCATGTGCTAAAATTTGGTAAACACATTAAAATTAGTGGTCTGTATGAAATGATGAATGGACATATTTTCATCTGGAATTCATTATAGTGTTCTATAGTTAATTATGCCAGTAGTCCTCCATTTGCTCTACTTGGAAGATGGTTATATGATAAAAAAGTGATTTCTGGTACATTGTGGGAAATAATGGAGGAGCACTGACATAGTTACAATAGAGCACTATAGTGAGTGTGTTTACCAAATATTAGCCCAATCCATCCAGAGGTACCCGAGAAAATCCCAGATGAAAATATGGCCATTCATCATTTCATCCAGACTACTAATTTGAATGTGCTTTTTTCACCATCTTTTCGTCTTTCGGAAAACGAAAAAATTTCACTACATCAGAATTAATTTTGTGTGTTTTAAGTTTTTTGTTGTTGTGAGTAAAACAACCAAATACAGCACACATCACCATAATGTAATTCTAATTGTTATTATAAATAAATAATATTATATATATATGTTAATAATTAATGTTTTCTGCACTTTATATTAACTCACTATTATATTCTTTACTATAAACACACTAAACACGATTTTGTTTACATATAAAAATAGTTGACTGTCAAAATTATGGTCGCCAAATGACGTATTTGCGTCGTAATTATGGTCGCCAGATGACGTAAAAACCAAAATAAGAATTCGGAATATATTACCTTATAGATTATTACCATGTAATAGTTCATACTTTTTGTTCGTTACTTGAAAATTAAAAAAAAAAAATTTTCTGATGGATTTTGGCGCCCTCAAGATTTCTTAAATTTTAGCGCCCCGTCAAGCTGTTCATACTGTTCTATGGGAGTGCCGGCCGCCCCCCCCTGTTCGGGTTGTTGTAGTTGAAATTGTAGTTGTACTTGTAGTTGTAGCTGGAGTAACTGCTATTGTAGTTGTAATGGGTGCGATGGTGGTAGTTGTTGTAGCAGCAGTTATGCTAGGAATTGTAATAAGAGTGGTAGAAGCGGTAGCAGTAGTGGCAGCAATGGTTGATGTTGAAGACATTGTTATCGCTGTTACTGCAATTGTTAGTGTTGTAAGAGTAGGAGTAACACTAGTGGCAGTTATTGTGGTTGTAACCGAAGTTTTAGGAAATGTTTTATTAAACATATTTGAATTAATTGATGTAATTGAACTATTAACTGTTTTCTTTGTTGTTGAACATTCCTTTTTGCATCTTTTCTTCAATTTTCGTTTTACACGCTTTTTACACTTCTTTACCTTTTTTTTCTTCTTCTTCTTTACTTTTTTTTTCCTCGCTAGTTTAATTTTTTTGGTGATTTTCTTTTTATTTTTAGTTTTTTTGTTAATTTTCGTAATTTTTCTTCTTTTAATTTTCGCTTTCTTTTTATTCGTTTTTCTTCTTTTCAATTTAATTTTTTTATTCTTTTTTAATTTTCTTTTTCTATTATTTTGAATTCTTTTTTTTTTAATCTTTTTCATTTTATTTTTTGCTTTATATCGTTTTATCATTTTTGCATTTTTCTTATTTTTCTTATTTCTTTTATTTCGACGACGTTGCACATATTTTGCCGGATCGGCATTCAGATGTCTTGTTATAACGCCATTATGTTTGACTGCACGACTATTTCGAGACGATCTAGAACTTATTATAATAGTCTACATTTTAAAAAGAATAAGTAGATTGTTAACACAAACCCAGAAAAATAATTTGTAAAATTACTCACAATCTCAATTACCAAAACAATAAGAAATATAATTCGTATCATTGTACGATTGGTGACTTTAGACCGCATCATTTTAGATTAACTGATAATAACTATAACAAAATTTCTTCTTTTATATATTTCAATTTGGCCAGGAATTCTTTAAGTATTTATTTGAGCAAATGGTTAAATAGTAAACAAATATGTTGTATACAATATTATCATTATTTTTTGAAAAATCTACAAAACTATGGGGCATAGACTTATGGCCGCGTGGAACAAATGAACGCGGTCTAAAGTCATTTGGAAAACGCGGCCTTAATTCATTTTCAAAGTGACTTTAGATCGCGCGGCCAAAAGTCATTCTTAATCAATGGTGTATTGTTTCTCAAAAAATGTTGCCTTTTCCAATCAATTTATAAAAAGGTAAATATACTTAACGGCATTTGGAATCGAAGTTGGTAATTTTTTTCTATTTTTTTAGCGCTATTTTTTTATTTTCTAAAATGACTTTAGGCCGCGCGTTCTAAAGTCAGTTTTTATCGCGGTCTAAAGTCACGCGGCCTAAATTCAGGGAGCTTATACAAAGGAGAAATTTCTTTTGATGAATACTCATAAAATTTTATTTTATTTCGAATAGGGTTTGACTATAAATTTAAAAAAGACATTATAGAGCATAAAAATATTAAATGTGAAAATTATATTTGATCAAAAATTGCGTGAAATTCATTTAAAAATCGTATTCTGCGTGTTATTTACATAATTAATATATTCTTTTTTTGTTTACAAACTAATAAGATCTGACTCGATAATCGACCAATAATAAATATTGTCAATTATTATTTGATAAAGAATACAAAGAACTCTTTAATGAGTATTCCAGTTCCAGACTCAGACAATATTCATTTATAGAATGTTGAACTCGAGGAGAAAATATTTTGATGAAATGTACCCACAAATATTTAATACGGTATTTTTATAAATTCAGGTATTCAGTACCAATTTTCAAAATAGCCAATAGTTTTTATTTTGAAATATTATTTCAAATTTTTTGAATTGTTTACATTTTCAATAAAGTGACGTAAATAAATTTGCTTTTGTAGCTGAAAAAACTGAAGGGGAAAATTAACCTAAAAACCAGGTTAAAAAGATGGCGGAAGACAACTATGTCACTCTTTAACCAATAACAATAATATAATTAAAACACTAGATTTAGGGAGTGAGTCAATTTAACTCATTCAAGATTATATAGAGAAAACTTAAATATTATTTTCTTAAAACATGTGTTAGTTTTCAATTACATAATGAAGTATATATAAAGTAATAAATCCTCCCCCACGCCACCCAATTTTGTATTTTAAAATGTGGTATACCCATTTTTAATTTGACTAATTTTTTTCGTAAAAAATCATCAAATCAACAGCCGTAAATCTAGTGTTAAAATAATATTTTCAATTTTATTAAATAATAATAATTATTCTCTATATCAAATATATTTTATTTATATATAGAAATGCTTACTTTTCCATATGAAAAGTATTACAGTGCACTCGCGGCAACGTGAATTAAGAAAAACTTTGCCTATTCACGAAATCGAAATGTTCACACTACCGAAGTAGTTTTCTTTGAAGCAAATATTGGCTTACCATGTTCTTAATAAAAAGAGATCTTAATAAAAATCAATCAGAATTACAATACTTAATTTTATTAAGAAAAAAATTAAATAAAAATTAGAAATTAAATTTAACATTCAAAGATATAAGTATGTAATATGAAATACAATAATATGTAAAATAATATAATATAAAAATATGTAAGGAACGTGTATAATAGACTTTTTTTTTGGAAAAATATGCTGTTAATTTGCACTGTTTATTTTTCTCTAACTTCATATACTCATCTATTTACACCGCCGAAATGCAACAAATTTCTGGTTAAAATTGCGGTATTAAACATGTTTCATTTGAAACTAATTCCTAAAACTATAAATTTCGCTGGAATTTAAGAATAAAAAAAAATGTTCACGTTTTAGAGTATACAATGTAAAAAAAACTATGTTCAAGTTACAGTATAGTTCATATTAACGCATATTCATGTTTGTAATTACAAAGATATGAAAATGACCTTGTGTACACTACTTTTTAATTTTACTATTAGATAACTAACGTGTGCACCTTACGATGGTCAGGATAAAGGCCGGCGCACAATTGGGGCTGTCATCCATAGTGTTAACTTAAAAAAGTTTCAACATATGGAAATCAATGTAAGCGAACACAATACCAGCAGTTAACGCTAGGGGAAAAAAACGCCAGCGCTGGCTTTCAACAAGTTGAAAAATTAACGCCAGCGCTAGACTATTTTAATATTGGGAGGCAAAAAATTGGTGAAAATCAATTTTTTGGGAGGCAAAAACACAAAATTTAACAATGGGAGGCAAAAACTTGCTGAAAAATCACATAAAAATTATGAAAATTTGACAAATATAAAAAAAATCTACGCTACAATTGTGCGATGTCTAACTTTTTTCCGCTAGCGTTGATAAATTTTAAAGTTAACGCTATCGATTAAAGCCCCAATTGTGCGTCGGCCTTAAGACTTATTTAGGTCAGCCCATTCCACAACACACGTTAGCCTCTCTCTCTCTCTTACTACACTATTGAGAGAGGTGTAAACTACAAACTACAATTACACAATTAGGAAGAAGGGATTCATTTTATCCTCCGTGCAATACTGTTACTGTGTAACACTTGAAAATACATATATATTTCATTAACCTACCAGAAATAGTAAAAAAATATTTCAGAAATCTTAATAATGTTATTTTAATATTACAAGAAATATAAAAACTAATATTAAAAATCTAAATCGTAAATATTTATTTCCAATATAAAAAATATATTAATGTTAGAGATAAAACCCCTAGGAGTTAAGCCTAGTCCCATTTTCGCACTGTTGAACAAAAGAAGAAGAAAATAATATTAAAAAAAATTAAATATACAAAAGAAACTATAAGAAAATTGTTAATAAATTTAATTTTCTACTCAAATTGAATAATAATTTCTAAATCACCTTCGTCCTTTCACCTGGATCATTATAAACATTAGTTTCTTTTTTGTTTGTTGTCCTTTAATTTTTTTTTTTATTGCTTTTGTCTTTTATTTTTGTGTTATAATATTTTTTTTTCTTTATAAGAATAAACTACATTTTAGCACGCGAAATATTATATGAATAAATTTTTATCCAGGCGAGTTGAAAAATATTTGTAATTTTGCTTTTACGCTTTATATAACCAATACCCAAAATTTTATTTCAATTATATTTTTCTCGTTTTATTTGTTGTGAATTAAAACACTAAAAAGGGTATAAAATAATGCTTTGTATGTGCGTTGTCATTTTATAACCTTAGTCCACGATTTGACCTTGTCGGCACAGTGAATTGTCATTTTCCAAACCCCCTTATAAAGGGTTTTATTTTTATTTTTTATCACAAACAAACAAACAAACAAACAAATTTTTTGGAAATTTTAATATAAAAAAAAGGAAAATTGTGATAGAAAATAAAGAAGAGAAATGTGGAAAAAAAAAATTAAATAACCGAAAATTGCGAAATTTCTGATGATGATAACATTAATATACAATTACGGAGTAATATTTTATAGTATATATGAAATAATTATTATTAATATTTTCGAATTCGTTTATTCTATTTTATGGTAATGGTCATAGTATGTATAATGAGTTAAATTGTTAGAAAGACTTTTTGGATTATTTTAATGACATAATGTAAAATTAAATATTTAGTAACCATAAATATTTTTGAAAACCTTTTCTATATATTAAATGTAGTATTATTCTTTAAATTTATTTTACTATTTTCTGGTCCTGTTAGGAAGTCTATCATTTATTAATAAAATGCATTAGATTGCTATTTATTTCAATATAAATTTCATCAGTTATCATAAATAATTCTAATATAAAATATCCTCAATATAATTTCAGGATATTTAAGGCTTCAAAATATAAATAGAATTTAAATAACTTCTATTATATTCCATTTTAATTTTCCTATCTTCTTATTAATATTTTTGATCGTAATTAAAATTATCTTATAGAAATTTACAAATAAACTTTGAGTTTGTAATTTATTTTTATTGAATTTCCAATTTCCTTAAGGCAACAAAATCATTGATATTATAACACGTTTTTTTTTTATACAAAATGAATATAGTTTCAAAGGAGTAAAAAATACATGGGCGGAAATTTGAAATTTTCTTAAATATTATTATTATTGATTTGTTAAGTTGCGACTTTGTAAAATTTCATCCTTTCAATTTAATTTCTTGAATTTTAGAATGAATTAAATCTACGCATACTTTCTTTATTCGAAATTTTAGTGTTGGATGATTAATTTGTATTTTTATTTTTGAATTACATAAAAGACAAAAAAATACATGACTGATAATTAAAAATTCGAGATATATTTTTTATTATGTAATTTTAATAATTAATTATAACCAAACTAATAATAATAATTAAAATATGTAGGTAATAAAATAATAAATAAAAATTTAATTTCTCATGAGTATTTTTGGTTATGTTTCGTCCTTGAACTATAAATAAATATTATATATATAAATTTTATTTTATTTTTAGATTAAATTTATGTCAATTATTATCCAGAGAATAATATAATTTATTTCATTTATTTTTGCTGTGTTTGAACTTTATTGAAAATATTTTTATACTCATTAAAATTATACTTAAAAAAAGTAAATATTCATTCCTTGAAATTGTAATTGTTATTTATTAACATTACATAAAACTAGGCTAATTACTTTTTTTTGTATGTTTAACAAAAACACATTTTTTTGTTATGAAATTATTTTTTCATGTAATTTGTTTTTTTTTTTTGCAAAATATTATTTATATTTTTGAATGATAATAAATAATTTTATGTTATTTACTAGGAAAAATTAAAAATTATTAATGTTTCAATTGAGCTTTAAATATATTACCTATATATAGCTATAATTTATTTGAAGGTTATTATCGATGGATATTAATTCTAGGAATCAAATTAGATTTAATTCTGGAAATTCTAAGCCATAATAAAATTTATATAATATATAAGTATATATATCGATAAATACTTAAAATGATTAGTGAAGCTTAAATACAGTAAGGATATCGATAATAGCTTACGATCCAGAATTTATCTTCTTGCTAAATTCTACTTCTTTTTTGATTATTTTAATTTAATATATTAAAAAAATTATATCTATAACAAGAAGTGACTAATTTAAAGATAAATTTGAATTTATTTTATAATATTTAATTAATTATTTATATTTATATTAAGTAATAAATTTCTCATGCTTTTTAGAAGTAACAATGACACTATATAGAATATTTTTTCAATTATCATTATTGACGTCATTAAAAATTTAATTATCATAATTGACGGCATTGATTAATTTAATCTCCTATATATGTGTACCAAATTTAACAAAAAAGTTAATTTTAGTACAAAAATTTTATCATAACAAATCCAGAAAGGTGTTTAACTACGTCACAATAATTATAAATAAATTTTAATCTACCCAAAAAAAGAATTTTTATTATTCTACAAATAAATATTAATTAATTTTTGCTATTAACGAACAAACGTTATAAGCTTAAAATAACCAAAAAAAAAAAAAAAAGAAATATTATCACACAGACTGAAAAATTTCGTATTATATAGCTTATAAAATAAATATTTCGTCTTATAATATATTGTTATTAACCGAAAATTTATCCTACTTTAAAATATGTAGGTAGAATCAGATTCAAACAAAAAAAAATAATTCAGAGACAAAAATAAATTTTTAATTTTATTTATATTAAATATTTCTTTACTATAACTTTGTTAAATTTTCACTGTAACGAAATTTTCATTCAATTTTCCCACCTTAGACATACCAAAATAATATGAAGAAATTCATTATTATTACATACCACACATTATCCGCCCGATATACACCTTAAGCTTGATATTTTATTATACATATATAAGTAAAAAGGATTTTCCAGGCTACCGTATAGAAACATAGACAAAAATCGTATAAAGTCTATACGCAATTTCTACAAAAAAAAAAAAAAGCAACTTCAAAAAGATTTTCATTTTCCACCTCTTTTAATCCGCTTAAACTTATAAAAAAGAGTTAAATTTATGAACGTTACAAATTTTCGCATTTTTTTTTTTTTTTCGTGTGTTATATGCCATCGGGCTTCTTATTTCGAGGTGTTATACTGGATAATAACATCCAAAAAAGAAAAAAATGTGTGTGTATATTAAATATAATAAAAGAATTAGGTATTTAAACGTTTTAGATATTTTACGTTTTAAGCTGTCAAAATTTATACATTCTATATAAAAAAAAAGAACTCGACATGAAAAAAAGAAAACCAATTCTTATTTTAGTGTTAGCATTTTGTGCTGATTGCTTTGCAAATATACTTATAAAAAGAAAAACGTGAAATGAGAGGCAAAATTTTGTTGTAAAGATATTTTAAATAGAATTATATTTATATAATTTTTGGATGTGTATGCGGGGGGAGAAAAACTGTTCTGTATTAGTTAATAGGAAAATGAAACATTTAAATAAAATATATATAATTCTAAGTAAATATTTAATTTAATTTATATAGGTTATTATGTGTATAGAAATTTTGTGGATTTGGATTGAAATTCTTAGTAGCATAGGAACATATATTTATTATTATATATAGTAATAGTAATTCAATGAAATGACTTACATATTTTGAAATAGAAATTTTTTAAAAATAATTTAAATTAAATTATTGAAATGGCAATAAAATTTCGTTCTTTTGAAATAAATATTCTGATTTTAAAAATGAATCATAAAGCTAGTTATAATATTTATAAGAAGCCTCAGACTTACAAGATATTATAAGTCTGAAAATTTTTTCAGATAAAAGTTCAATGTACTCTGAAATCATAAGATTTCTTTAAAATTCTTTATTTTATAATAGAAATATCTCCACTAAAGGCCGGCGCACAGTTGGAGCTTTAGGGCTATCCCTAAATACATGCGGCATCCGGTAATCAAAAATTCCGCGTTGCCGTTGCGGCATCCCGAAATTCAACCGCGCGGCATAAACATCTGTTCCTGTTGTTTTTTAGATTTTTTTTTGTTGACAAGTATCGAATAACATATAATTTTAAAAAAAGTTCCCACAACGCACACTTGGAAATGGAAATTCGAATCCGATGCGGCTACCGCGCGGCAATTTCGGGATTGTTCATACAAAATATATGGGCGAATTTTTTTTTTGACAACCGCATGCCGGATGCCGCATGTATTTAGGGATAGCCCTTAATCGATAGTTTTAATCTTAACTTTTATTAACGCTAGCGGAAAAACCTAGATTTTTTTCATATTTTTTTCATATTTTTTTCATAATTTTTATGTGATTTTACACCAAGTTTCTGCTTCCCAGTATTAAAATTGATTTTTTGCTCATTTTTGCGTCCCAACAATTCAATTTTTAACCAAGTTTTTGCCTCCCAATATTAAAATTGTGTAGCGTTTGCGTAAATTTTCAACATTCTTGAAACTCAGCGCAAACGTTTTTTTTTTGGCTAGCGTTAACTGCTGGTATTGTGTTCGCTTACACTGATTTCCATATGTTGAAAATTTTTCAACCTAACACTATCGATTAAAGCTGCAATTGTGCGCCGGCCTTAAGCCACGAAAAATTTAATTTATCAGAACATTTTTTGATTTATTTTGAATTTATGTTAAAATTGATTGGAAAATTTGTTAAAATTATAATTTTTTAACAATATTTATATTAACGTTATTGTGATCAATGTATAAGAATTTTGAAAACTACTATTATATATAACTTTATTAATTTCAGAAAATTTATTTGTTTTTTAAATGTAATGATTTTGTATCCATATTTAAAATTTAACAAAAAAATAGAATAAAAAATCTTAAAAAAAATTCGTAGTTCGTTATACGAAAATAACAAACCAAATAATAAAGAAGGTAGCTATCTCATAATTGAAATAGTGTGTAGTGTCTAATTTTTTTTATTTAGAAAACTAATAAAAGTAATATCAAAAAGCTTTTAATTATTAATTATAAAAGATTATATAAAAGTAAAAATTACATAATTAAATTGCAAGTGTATATAGTAAATAATAATTTTCCCATTGAATCTTTAACTTTTTTCTTCAATTTTCTATTGGAAAATTACTTCATTCTTATATATATATATAGATATTTATTTTATATAGAAAATTATAATTAAATTAAAATTAATTTTCTTCAATAATTTATTAATTATATATAAATGAAAAATTTTTATAATTGACTACAAAAAGGGATAATAATGATAAATGACTTTGACTCATAAATTTATAAATACTTATATAGAGTTTTGCCAAACAGATAAATAAATTCTTTGCTCATTTTAAGACTTTATCAATATTATCTAAAATTCTATTGGACCTTATTGTCTTGTCTGACGAATATTTTAATAATCTTATAATAATAGATTGTCTTTTTTATATATAATAAATAAATTAAATTTTATAATTAAATCCTTTTATCCTGCTTTTTTTTTTTTTATTTCAAAAACTTTAAAGTCTTTCAAACATAAATTACAATAATATTTTCTTCTGAATATAATAATAATAATTACACTTTTGAATTTTTGCTATAAATTATAAATTTCTTGTTTTTAATTAATTTGTAAAATATTTTACGTAAATAATAATAATAATAACAACAAAAGAAGGAAAACTTTATATATATATATATAAAAAAAAAAGTTGGTTTGACAAAAATATAACAACAATTTCGCTGTTACCTTTTTTTTGCCATCCTTTTTCAATTTATATTTATATATATATTTTAATATTCAATAAAAATATCCATCACTTTAAATATTTTATGTTATTTTTATGTATTAGTATATACAAAATAAATGTAAGCCACATTATTTACTGTTGTATGATGCCTTCTTGCCTTACATACCTCTCTGCAACCCAACAAAAGAGTTTAAAATTAAAAGCTTACCAGAAAATTCATTAGTAAATGATAATAATAATAAAAAAAATGAAATCTTTATGCTTCAACGTAACCTGAAAGTGTGAGTCTTCCAAATGAACGTAAACAATAATGATTCTGTGTTTGTGTTTAATCCTTTACCTCCTGTAAGTTTACAATTAATTTTTTTTTTTTTTTACTAACTTTGGTACCCGAAAATATTCTAATCAATTCCAAACAAGAAAGAATTAAAATGTTTCACAGCCTCTGACAATATATATAAAATACCAGCTATATAACTATATATACAAATATATAATTAATGTAATCTGTGTAGTAAATTTTCCTTCGTAATCCTAATAAATAATTTATACAATGACGGTAAGTTTATAGCATCTTATAGAAAAAATATGTACATAACTATATATCTATATAGGTTATAATATATTTTAACATTTAAGAGTGTTTACTTTCTAAATGTCGTTACTAAGTTTAATAATGAAGAAAAATATTATATAAAAAAAAAATTGTATAAAATTTGAATCAATAAATTTTTGGGTATGTGAAGATTTCATTTTTATAGTTCTTTCTGCATTTTGCCTTTACTATTTTTAGTAATATTTTTTTTTTGTCAAATTTGTATCTTATTACATGGCTCTAATGTCCAATCAGGACCTATATACCGCCTAATCTATTCGAATCGTTCGAAATTCGAATTCCATTATCCAGACACATGCAAACCATGAATCAATTTTACTTTTCAAAGTTCAAATTTGAGTCAATAAAAATTGCAAATTTCATATTTATAGCAAAAATATTAAAAATATAATTTACCTATTAAACAAAAGTCGCAACAGACTTTACTAATTATAATATGTGTGATAAAAAAAAATTTAAATTAACTTAAAAAATATGCTAAATAACTTTAAGATAGTTTGAATTTATATATATTTTTTTTTTTTTGGTTATAAAAATAAAGGATAAAATTAATTTTCCATCTTGATTTCGCATAAACTTGATTTTTTTTTATATATAAATATATACACAGCATAAATAATAAGAAGATAAAAAAAGTTCTCCTAAGATAACGAAAAAAAAAAAAATAAACTTGTTTCTGTTCGATAAACATTTTTGTTTCAATTTTATAAATTTATTATAAATTAATTATTTTGAATCTTTAAGTATGTTTATGTGAATTATTATTATAGCTATTATTATGTTATGTACATGTTGCTGATATACCTATACCTACTACTTTTTTCTTTTTGTTATCATGCGTTATAAATATTACATATATAAAAATTCATTGCGCGCATAATTTCATTAAAGGATTAAATTATGTATATATTGTGTGTGTGTGTAGGAGTTTCAAAAAAAAAAAAAATACACGTTAAATTCAAGGGTTCATTATAAAAAGAAATTGTTATTTTCTTTTAGGTGGCAAATGAATGTATTTGTATATATAATATAAATACTAGGGGGGCGGTAGTAAAATTAATGTTTTTATTTTTATTTGGGTGAAAATATTGATATGAATAATAAAACGATAAAAGTTTATTGTATTGATATGTTGGAAAAAGGATTATATGACATGCAAACCATGAATTTAAAAGGGACTATATCGATTTAATTATAATACTGAATAATAGAAGAATTTTCATTAGTTATTGTTTTTTTTTTGTGTTTAAATAGAAAGTTGAAAATGATTTTAAAATTATTTTTAATAATATAAAGGAACAGAAATTATTTTTTTTTTAAATATTCTTATCTGGTAATAGATAATTTTTCACTGCAAATTTTGATTAATTTAAGGTGGCCAATCAATCAGTCATTATACTTTAAACCGGCGTAAAATTGATTATATTTTTGACAATCATTTAAAACTTTCAACAACAAAAAAACTGGTTAACAAATCAAACTAACACAAGCTTGATTTATTTAGAAATATTTTCCTCAAAAATTACGAAAATTTTACATATTTTCTTTATTTAACAATTTGAATAATTTTTAATTATAATTTATGCCAAAAACTTTCAAATTTTATCTATATAATAATTTTTTTCTTTTGTTTGAAATCAGTTTAATTAGTCATTTTATCTACGATATTTTAAAAATATGCTTTCAAAAAAAAAATATTGATTTTATTTTATTATTAAAATTATATTGTCAATTTATATAATTATTTGAATATTGTTATTTATATTATATAGTTAATGATCAAAAAAAAAATAGCTTTAAGCTAGATAATTAATCAAAGTTAAAATATTAATTTAAACAATATAAAAGAAAAATAAAATTTAATATAGCTTGAAGGATTATTTGTATATTGTCCTTTTATTTAGGTCAAATTACGAAGAATTCGTTTTCGTATAAATTAAATGAAAAATATTGATGTTTTTTTTTTTATAATTTTATTATGAAAATTTAATTAAGTTAAAAAAAATATTATTTTAATATTTATTACTTCAATTAAATCAATTTACTTTGTACAAATTTTTGGACAGGGAGACTCTTCTTATTTTCAGATTAAATTAATTGACCATTTTTGTAATTATTTTAATCTTTATTTCAACTTTATTAATATTTTTTTTTTTTTGGAATATTTTAATTATTTTTCAACTTTTTAATCATTTTTTTCAGAAAATCATTTCATCGCACTATTTAAAAAAGATTTTAATGGAATTTATTTTATTCAAGATTAATTTTTTATGAAAAAAAAAAATTAAATCATTTTTCAAATGGAATTAATGATTTTTAAAAAATGTTTATTAATATTTCAGATAATTTTATAAGCATTTTTACAAATTGAAATTAACGATGAATAATAAATTTTTCTACATATGATGAAAATATTATGAAAATAATTACATAATAATATTTATAAAATCCTTAATTCAATTTGAAAAAAAATACTATTAAATTTAAGCAAATTTTCACATATTTTCAATGGTTAATATTAATAAACTTTTGTTAATAGAAAATTCAGGAATTTTACTATATATTTTTTTTCAAATTCCTTAAAGCGTGCAAAAATTGTGATAATTTTTTTCTATATTACTTATATAAAAAAATTATATGGATTATATCACCGACAGTCTACTTATTAACATGTTAACAAATTTTTTTTTTTTTCGTTGTTGAGATAATTTATTATAACAAAACATTAATTTATCCACTTATAAAATCTACGTAAATGTATTTAAACATCTACAACAAATAATAAAACTAATTTTCTAAAAATTTAACAAATAGCTTAGCAAACACACGTTTTTATATACATAATATGTATATATACCTGTTTATATTATATAAACTAAATAAATAAATAAAATATTAAATGAAAATGAAAATTATTAAAACATATTTTCTTTAAATATATATAAATATGTATTATGTACGAGTATGATGTATCAACAAAACTAGAAATTCCTGTTCCTGATAAAGTGTGGTAATTAAATAAAATTACAGAAAATTAATTTTACTGGAAAATACTTTAATACCGTCACATAAGTACATACACAACATACAAAAAAATAATAATAATTACTACATAGATATAATTTCGGAAAATTATGATAACATTTTATGATTTCAAAAAAAAAAAAAAAAACAAGAAAGAAAATGAAAGATATTCGAGATTGTGTTGAATGTACAATGTTTTACAAATATTTTAATTAAGGATATTTAACAATTATAAATTAAATTATTTAAAATAGTTTAATATTTCGTATTTATGGCTTTAAAGCATAATAAGAGTTCTACATTTCGATATTTTTTTGAAGTTTTATGTTTGTTATTTAAGGATTTTTCAATATATCCTGGAAATATCTTCTTCAACTTATATAAATGTATAGAAGTACAGATAAGAAACTTCTCTTTTCATATACCGTATATAAAATTGCCAACCCGTCTTACTTTTTAGTTGACAAATCTGTCCTTAACAGAATTTTGTCTTCCTGATTATTAGTTTGTCGATTTACGTCTAGTAAATTTATTTTATTTATGTCTATTACTCAGTCGTCTAATAAATAACTTTAGTCAGGATAATTTCAATAATTTTTAAAAATTACAAAAATACAATTTCATCTCAGTTTTTACATTTAGCTGCTGATGCGACAATCGAACAACTAAATATTCAAATTGTACATTTTACTTTTTTAAATTATTACAAATCTGCTAAGAAATTTTTTTTTTTTGTATTTTATAAAATGCTATGACAATTATATACAAACAACGAAGAAAATTAAGAAAAAGCACTGAACTAAAAAAAAAAACTCTTCATTACACTTAACTTCACGCTGTTTTACCACTTATAAAACATATTTTTCGGTTAATTCTTTTTAACGAAATATTTCATAACCAATGAATTCTGACATCACAAGAGAAGGGATTTAAAATAAAATTATGGGTTTTAATAAATTGGGACAGTCTTCTTTATATTTATATAAGGTGGTATTAGTGGGGTGGTTTTTTTTTTAACATACTCACATACGTGAATATAATTTTTCACATTCACTTTGCTATTTTATTAATTGTTCACGCTCGCTTGATGATGAGGAGGTGCTATTAAAAATAATGAGATTTATATTTTTCTACAACAAAAATATAATCAAGAAGAAGAAGTGGAAAAGAAAAATTTTTTGATAGGAGAAAAAAATAATATTATATAAATTTTTTCATGTATAAGGATAACGAAAAAACCTCAAACACTTCCAGTTAAATTAATTTAAAGAGGGTTTGAAACGCTAAAAGTTTTATTTATTTTGGTATAGGGAAATTTAAAAAAAATAATATCCTTTAAAGAATTTTTTTTTTTTTTTATTAAATTTATTAAAATTAGTTATAAAAGGAAATATTTCTTTTATGATTATATAAGGACATTTTTTTAACATACACTTATTTCGTTATTAATTTTCCCTTTATAAATTTTATGATAAAAATATTATTAAAAAAGTATTAAAAAAAAATAAAAATTTAATGGATATTAAAAAATTAAGCATTAAAATTTATTTTATTCAAAATCAAAATTAAATTATTAAAAAAAAAATAAGAAATATTTCTTATTGAATATTTTTTAATGCCTAAAATGTTATAAAAACAGAAATATTATTACCATCATAAAAAATATGAAAATTGTGTGTAATTAATTAAGGACTTTTCTGTATTGAGGTTATTAACATGTTACTGGATAATCAACATCTAAAAAATATCGAA
This sequence comes from Empis stercorea, assembly GCA_949752835.1. Lineage (NCBI taxonomy): Eukaryota > Metazoa > Arthropoda > Insecta > Diptera > Empididae > Empis > Empis stercorea. The sequence continues at coordinate 14,574,205 of OX457086.1, forward strand.
TTTATAGGAAAAAAATTTAATTTATTGAAGTTATACCCTAGGCCTAGACACACCAAAATTGAAAACCAAAGTTTTCGCGAAAACTAGACCTGAAAACTTTTATAGTGACACACCGAAAATAGAGCGAGATTTCGTTTTCGAATGTCAAATTATGAAAATTATTTATTTAAACAACTCTACGTAAAAACCAAAAAAATTAAAAATAGTAATTATTTGTTTTTAATGTCAAATTTTGATTTAATTATATTAGAAATTATTTAATAAAATTTATTTTTTCTTCTTTTTTTTTAAATTTTTTTATTTTTTTTTGATTTTTCACAAAAATGACTACTTTTGTATGGAAACTTAGCTATGCCAACTTCAAAAATACGTATCTTTTATTTTGTCATAGATGTCGCTAAAATATATTTCCGTGAAAACCCTACAAATTTGTAGGTTTCGTGTTTTCAATTTATTCCTGAAAACTGTACTAAAACCTTATGAATTTCCATTTTTGAACTTTGAAAACACGAAAACTGAGTTTTCGGTCCGGTGTGTCCCGCGGGTAACAAACGAATTTTTGAGTTTTTGGATGATTAGGCATAGTCCTTTAGTAATTGATAAATATACATTAATCTATACACTATTTATATTTATAGTGTCATAGAGTTTTACATTTCCTCTCGCCATATTGGCCACAAATTTAATTATATAAAGAAGCTTATATTTATACATACATATATTGAACAGTGAAATTTATTATCCAATAAATTTTACACACTGAATTTCTGATTAAATATTTTTTTTTTTTTCAATTTAATACGAAATACTAATTATACTCCTAAAATAATGTCTTTACAAGGTCATATCAAAAAAAAAAGGACAACATTTTTTTCTACAAAAACAAAAAGAATCAAAACTAAATCTACAGAATGACATAATCATTATAACAAATATCTTTTTGTCCTAATACCTTATCTTACCGAAGCCAAAAGAAACCAATAAAAATAAATTTTCTGTTTCATTCCCAATAGGATTAAATTCCTTTTTTGTTTTTTGTTATTTATTTATTTATTTATTTTAATATAAATATTTTTTTTTTTATTATTATTTTTTTACCTCTTAAAAAATATATAGAACAAAAAAAAATGATGACCACAAAAAAAAAAATGTAAATAAAGAAAAACATGAAAATCTCCTCTCTCCCACAGTTTCTTGTTATTCATCAATGTCAGTTTGAATGGCAATTATAATATTATTTATTAACATATACGTATGTGTGTATATATAGTAAAATACCTTGTGGTGCTCCTTTTAGTATTATATTTTCTATTATGGCTGTCAAATTTTATCAAAAAAAAAAAAATGAAATGAACAAAAAAGTAAAATAAAATGTTGGATTTTGTACATTAGTATTTTTTTTTTTTTGATAATCCAACCTATAAAATGATTTTTTTTGTCATATATATGGTTAGAAAATATGATGTTAGTTATGGTAGAAAAGGTATTTTTCGCCAGGATATAAGAGGAAAATATAGAATCGACACGTGTTAGAATATTAAATTTTCTATTTAGAGATGTTATAACATTTATTTTCTTTGTTATGTGTGGTAATTTACGTATTTTTGTGCCGGTGGTTTAAATGTAAATGTTCAAAAAAAAAAAAATCATTTTGAAAATCAATAAATAATTTATATATGACAATCGACAATCGAACTGCAACAGAATATATACCACCAAAATTATTATTATATTTACATATATATATTTTAAATATCCTTTTGCATAAATAGAATATTGTTAATTTACATTTTTCTAGAATTTATTTTTTATGGCTTAAGCAAAATTGATATTTGGTAAGTTTTGGTATACTACTGAGACATGATAAAAGCAAATTATTTCGAAATTAATTCAAGTAAATTTTAAATAAAAACATTACCGAGACAATAATTATTGTTACGACTAAGAACGTATTTCGGTCTAGAAAAAAATCGATAAATAATTTACTAATTTCTCTTCTGTTATTGCGTAAAATTTACAATAATAATTATTGATTTTTAGTACGGCGCAGGGAAATATCGCCCAACGAAATACCGCCAAAAAAAAAAAAAAAAAATGAAATATCAACCAAAATTTGGACCTTTTTTCATTATGAAATTTCGCCCACATTTATATGGAGTTTTGGGCGATATTTCATTTTTTTTGTTGGCGATATTTCGTTGGGCGATATTTCCCTGCGCCTTTTAGTACATACAATAAGGATAATAGCAAATAATCATAAAAAATTTCAAGTTTTAAAATTATACAAAAAAAATTTTTCTTTTTTTCATATTTCTGAAAATTTAATTATAGTCTGAATTAAGTAAAATTTGGTAATGAAACTGTATAGTGTATAAAAAGATTTGTATTAATTTCAAATGCTGGAAATTATGAAATTTATTATATTTATTACCTTCAGCATTATTAATTATTTACATAACAATTTTACATAAACTAAATACTAAAAAGTTAATATTTTATCGGCCATAATTAATTCTATTTTTTTGGATCATATAATATATTTATTTTCATAACAAACTCCCATAAATATTTCCAATCATTTCTTTAATTACTCATTCCTTTCCATATATAACAAAAAAGAAAATACTTCTAAAATATTTAATTACTATATTAATTTTACTCTTTTACTAACTAAATTTTCTTCCATTTTGTCATTCCCGCACAGTAAAAATAAAAACAAATCAATTATATTATATTTTTCATTCTTCACTTAATTAAAATTTTTTTCCTATTTTCTACCTTTTTCTAATTTAACCATAAAACGAAAATTTTACCAAAAAAAAAAAAAAAGCAATAAATAAATAAATTAACGTACCGGATAACACTAATTCCTTACTACTCATCATAGGCTGTAAAGGACACCATCGTTTATAAGCCGCGTAAGAAGTTACAAAAAAAGTTTCAACAACAAAAATAAAATTCCAAAAAAAAAAAAAAGAATTAAACTATAAAAATTCCAAATATTACTTTCACTCTGTGGGGAGACTTAATTTTAGGCTTCCAATAAAGATAACTAATACAAATAAAGTCGTGTCATCAGAGAAATATATATAAAAAGCTTTTTTCCCCGGTAGCTATTATAATTTTTACCATTCTAAATAACACTTAACACCCTTAGAAAAAAAATATTATTATATGAAAACAAATAAACGTTTTCAACTTTTCCTATTTTTTTATGATTTTTTTTTTGCTTTTTTATTGTGGTTTTTTTTTTCTGTGTAGCCACTGGATTATTATTATTATTATTATAAAAATTCAGGTATGAGAAGGAAGGCCATTATTATTAAGGGTGAATTTACCTACCCTAAAGGTAATAAAAATGTCAACTTTCCTGTTTTTTTTTTTTCGGTAAAGAAAAAATTCAAAAAAGAAACATAACAACATTATAGAAAAATTCATTTGGAAAAGTATTTAAGTAGAGGAAATTCACAAAAAATGGGAAACTTTTAAGAAATTATTATAGAAACACACAGGAAGAAAAAGAAAAATTATATTATCTATAAATATTAAATTGTAACCTGGTGGTAAGAAAAAAAAGTTTTCACACAAGAAAAAAAAACGCTACAATTAGTTGAAGAAAAAATATATTTTAATTTCTTTTAAAAGAATTTTCTTTAAAAGAAAATTAAAATGATTAAAAGAAAAGTTAGTAACCAGAATTGGGAATGTGGTAGCGACAAAAGTCTAGAAGACTATTGTGGGTAGTAAATTGCAGGCGGTGGCTTAGTATGTAATATACTATACCTCGGTGCATGAGGTCTTGAGTTCAATTCCCGGCCGGAGGCATCGCTGACTTTCTAAGTTGATTCAGCTTTAAATTAGTACCGGTAATAAAATATACTATTTGCATACATCAATGTAAATTTTAAGACTGGGAAAAATGCCAGCGGTCGAGATTGACTCACTACACAAAGCCATTAACTTGTTTCAACAAATAGGCTTTCCGCTACAAAAGAATTTATGTTTCGGAATCCATATAAAATTAGTAGGTCCCGTCCCAAATTGCAAAAGAAAACCTCTTAAGAAGAGATATCCTAGGCCCACATTGGGCTGTTTTGTGCCAGAAAGAAGGAAAGAAATTATTGTCGTCCATAATATAATGTTAACTTATCAAAATATTGAATATTTCCACTTTGAAAATTAATTAATTACATTTGAAAATTGATTAATTCAATTTCTGATACGATGAACATTTTGTATAAAATAATTTTTGTTGATAACTAATTTCTTAGCTTCTAAAATAAATTATAATTCCATAAGAATAATTAAGTTTTTGTGAAATAATTAATTGAACCAATCTGCGCAGGAAAATTTGAATTTTCCCTAAATTAGTTAGAAGTGCTACTTGCCTCAAAATAATCATAAAAAAAATTGGAAATATATACTATAACATGTTAGTTGTTGTCATTTGGAAATGTAACTTGTCAATGATAGTGTTTCGCATTGATTAAATTATAATTTGAAAATTTATTTAATAAATACATAATGTCCTGAACAAATATAATTATGTAATTACCGCTTCCTGAATAATTTATGATTATATAAAATTATGTAATTTTTAAATAATAATTTTTCGAATAAATTTTTGTTTATCCATATTCATCTTGGATTAAACTCCAGCAGAGAGTTAGGCTGAAATGACAGCTCCAGGGAGAATGGTTCATATTTAATGTGTATTATAAGAAAAGAATGATAAAAATAAAAATGATTATCATTAAAGTTCGTCAGGTCAGTAATTCTTTTTTTATTTTTAAACGAGAAAGTCTTTTTAATTTGCAAAACACCAGGTGAAAATTGCTCTTATTTCCCTGGGTATATAAATATAGTTATGAATAAAAGATAAAAAAAGAAAATATTTTTTTTTTTTTATATAATTTAGTTTGGGCTTTTCCCTTGAATGTTTTCTCTGTGTGGAGAAAATAACGAAAATACATTTATTTTTTTATTTTTTTTGATCAAATTACTTTAGAGAGGGCAATGAAAATATATAAAATAGAAAGTAAATTGAAGTAAAAATGAAATTAGAAAAAGCATATAAATTTTTTTTCTTTATCATGTAGAGTTATTTTTATATACTTTGTATATACCATGAATTTTTCATATTTCCTTAAAGATAGGAAAAATAACTTAAGGTGAAATTTTCTTATTCTTTGTGTTTTGTGTGGAAATATTTTCATAAAAAATATTTTCTAAGAAAATTTATATATACACGTAAAGTAAGAATTTTGGTAAAATTTCTGACAATTTTTATGTAAAGAATTTATTAAAATATTCTAGATAGAGAAAACAAAAAACTAAATTAAAAACAAAAATTTGTTAAAAATTTAATTGTTGCTATGGTCTTTTCTAAGTTTTGTGTGTAGGAGTTGAAAGCTATAACAATCTTTTTCAACATATATAAATGTTTTCATCTTGTCGTAACTTAAACGACAATTTTCCTTTAACAAGGAAAATTATTTGTATTATATATATTACTTTCTTTTTACCCATGATTAATAGTCCCTCACCAAAATCTCCCAAATTTTTTTTTTTTATAGTTTTCTTGTACATACAACAATTTATTTAAGTAAAATTACACAAGCGAAAATTTTTTAGATAATACAAATTAAATAAGAAATGAGAAAAAAAAAATAGGAATTAAGATTTAAAATGTTTTAAGAGAAATCCTTAACGTACTTAAATAATTTAATTCCTTTCTTGTATGACCAAATAAACGGAAATATTTTCTCATTATGATCATTTATTTTTTCCTTTAAATAATTTCTTTTCTGTTTTCAAAATGGAGAAGTGCTAATAGATTTGCCAGATTTTCGTATAAAAATTAATTCTTTTCAATTTTGTAAATTTAAAATTATCCTTAAAATTAAATTTCAGGATCATTCTTATATAAATGAAATAATAAACTTTAAGAATAAGAGAAAAAGTTTATATCATTTGAAAATGGATAAATCAAAATGTATAAAAAAAATTATCATGAAAATTTTGAATTGTCTTTAAAATTGCTTGAAAGGTGCTTTAACATTTTCCTACTTTTTTTTTTTATAAAATAAGAAAATTTCTGAGATTTTTTTTATATAAAAATAATTTTCGTGGTGTCCTAGTTTCTCATAAAAAAATGAAATTGATTTGTACTTGAAGTCATTATTTTGATTATAACAAAAATATAGATAGAAGTAAATTAAATTAAACTTTTTCAATAAATCTACTAATTCCATTGTAAAGTTTCCTTTTTTTTTTTGCTGTTGTAAAACAGAAATCAATTATTTTTTAAATTTTAGTTTATTACAAAAATTTAAAAACTTTAATGATTGTTTGATAGTTTTTAATAAATATTCATTTCATTTCTTATTTTTACAGATGGTGAAACATTATTAGTACTAGTTAATGGTTCTGCTCAAATAAAATGTGATGTATCATCAAATTTACCAAATGATCAAGTTTTGTTGGTTGTTTGGTATAAAAATAATCTTCCAATTTATAGGTAAAATTAATTTGAAAAATTTTTCAATTTCTAAAAACTTACAAAATAAATTATAAATTATTTATTAGCTATGACACAAGAGGTGCACATGCTGGTACACCTTCACATTGGAGGGATGAAGAAGTCCTAGAAAATCGAGCAATGTTTCGTACAATTAAAGAGCCAGCTGAATTGATTATTAGTCCTGTTCGGGTAAATTGATAAATTGATTATATAAAAAATAAATTGTATATATTTGAAGTAAATGAATTATTAAATATAGGAAAAAGATGCAGGGAATTTTCGATGTAGAGTAGATTTTAAATTATCACAAACTAGAAATAGTAATGTCAACTTAGAAGTAGTTGGTAAGTAATTGATTTTTAAAAAAAAAAATTCAATATTTTAATTATTCATTTGAGATTCTTTAACTCGCAAATAAATATTCTCTTTTATCTGCTACATAGAAATGTTAAAAGATTATTATGCCATATTTTATGAAATGACAATTTTTTTCCTAATATTTCTTCTCTAAAATATTAACAATTTGAATGGCAATGGGCACGAAAATTTATTTTAAAATATATTTAAACTAACTTGTTATAACTGAAACAAATATATAAACTTAAACGTTACGTTTTGCTTCATATATTGAAAATATATGAAGCTTTGTGGCGCGGTCTAAATTTCGAAAAATTTTTTTTCGAGATTTTGATTTTTCTGGACGTTTTAGATGTCAGGGAATCAGAATCAGCAAAAAAAAAATCCGTGTCCGCCGTACGCCGTACGCCGTACGCAAAGTAAAAATACACTTTTTTAAACGCTTAGAAATAGTATAAGCACTCGTGCGATTTGTACAAAAATTGCAACATATATAAAGTAAGGATGGAAATTTATGTGTATGGTATCCTTTTTTGAATCGTTTCCCTGCAACCCCCCTAGCGGAGCGTTGAAAATGCACAATTTTGTGCACTTCAAAAAAATACCCCTAAATATAGTCGGATCTTTACATTGTTTCACAGATATATGTATAGACGCCATATAAAGAAGATTGTAAAAATTTGGAGCCCTAGGTCCTCGCCCCCCTATTTTATAGTAATATTAAAACAAAAATTTTGAAATTTGAAATGCCTATAAAACCGGTTTGAGTTTATATAAAACATTGTTACTTCTAACATAGATGCAGCAGGTAAGTGCATTTCGATTTCGTATAAAAAATTTACCCCCCACCTTCTTTAAGTGGGTGAGGGGGCTTATGTATGAAATAAGCTACATACCTTGAGGGGGGAAATTAATTTAAAAAGTGAGAAACTATGTTCTTAAATATACTATGTTACACATTGTGCATAAAAATCAGCTTCGTACCTTTACCCCCCTGGATTTTACAGGTGAAAGAATTTTTATGGGACTACTAAAATTGAATTTTTGGTATTTAAAATGACTATAAAATAAGCCGCATTTCAGATAGGATCTTATATCTTGTAGGTTTGGTATAATAGATTAGTATCTTTCGAAACCATTCAAAAAATTTACCCCTTTCCCTTTTATTATGGGTGAGGGGGTAATTTTATGAAGGAGGCTGCAGCACCTGAGCGGGGGACTGGATTGAAAAAATGAGAAATTATTTTGTTAAAAATACTATCTTACAACTTGTGCCAAAAATTTATTTCCCTACCTGCAACCCCCTCTAAGCTACATCACTTAGAAATGTTACATTTCAAAATTTATTGTGTAGTTTATGAAATTGAATTTTTTGAACTTAAAATGACTATAAAATAAGCCGCATTTCAGATAGGGTGTTATATCTTGTAGGTTTGGTATAATAGATTGGTATCTTTCGAAACCATTCAAAAATTTTACCCCTTTCTCTTTTATTATGGGTGAGGGGGTAATTTTATGAAAGAGGCTGCAGCACCTGAGCGGGGGACTGGATTGACAAAATGAGAAATTATTTTCTTAAAAATACTATCTTACAACTTGTGCCAAAAATTTATTTCCCTACCTGCAACCCCCTCTAAGCTACATCACTTAGAAATGTTACATTTCAAAATTTATTATATAGTTTATGAAAATTGAATATTTGGAACTTAAAATGACTATAAAATAAGCCGCATTTCAGATAGGGTCCTATATCTTGTAAGTTAGGTATAATAGGTTGGTGTCTTTCGAAATCATTCAAAATTTTCACCCGTTTCCCTTTTCATATGGGTGAGGGGGTATATCTATTAAACAGGCTGCAACACCTCGGCGGGGGACTGGATTGAAAAAATGAGAAATCATTTTCTTAAAAATACACACCTACACCTTGTATACAAAATTGAGACACGTACCTTCAACCCTCTTCATTTTACAGGGGCAAAAATTTCGAAATGTATAGAATAAAAACATATGTATATTACATTTCGAGTATTTAGTACAAATATAGTATTACAAATTCGAGTACTTATTTATAAAAACTTGATTGTAATTTTAAATTGTACAGCATTGGGAGTTTTGTAAAACTCATAATTTTTATTTAATTCTTCGTTTTCACTAAATCCTAGGTAGATCAAAAGGGTATATGAAGCACTCTTCCAAATTGGCAGCTTTTTAACTTAATTTCAAATTTCAAATAATAATTTGTTATGTAAAATTAAATATAATTAACCTTATTTGTCGTATTTACATATTTAAACTAAACTAACATTCATTAAATTCTAATTTACCACATTTTCTTTTTTTAAATATTATAAAAAATATCAATTTTAAAATTATATATATACTTTTCAAAAATATTTATTAAGTTAACAACCGCCACAAAAAAAAACAAAAATGTCTAGTGTTAAGGTTATAATAAAAATATTTTTATTGAAAAGTATAGAAATTTTCACCTATTTCATTATTACATATAATACTGACTGACTGAAAAAGATTATAATCAAAACCAAAAAAAAAAAAAAAGGCAAAAATAATAATATGGTTAACCCCTTAAAGTAATTTTAGATAATTTAAGTTTATATTATGTATATTACATTTTTCGTGGATGTCTAAGTACTCACCAGAAAGCTATAATTATCCATTTCGGTATATGTGTGTAGTTTATATAAAACATAAAAAAATATTGTACAATGAATTTTTCACAGCCGATATTATATTTTTTTTCTCCTTTTGACTTTTTAACCCCATAAAAAAAACATTTTTCATAATATAAATGAACCTTTTAGCGTATATAATCGTATAATATAAAATATTTTTTTTTTGTCTAACCAATGCTATATTACAGGCCACTAATGCTACCACAGAAACAAAAAAAAAAAACATTTTAAATTCCACCAATTTGACTATAATTTCCGGGTAATATATTTATGAAAATTATTGTATGTATACAATTTTCTAAGGTGAACATATATAACAACAAAATTTATTTATACCAAAAGAAAATTTTAAAAAATTGTATAGATTTTTCTTTTATGGAGCTTACAAAGTTCTTTATATTGTGTATAAATTTGATAAGTCATAAATGGCTAGCGAACTTTCCATTAAATTGTGGGGCATTTAAAAATATTATGTACATAATATATAAAAAAAAAATGATTATATGGTTGGGAATTTTCATTTTGGTTTTTTTTTTTAATTTCTTTGCATTATCCAGCTATATAGTATACCAAGGCATTTAAATTTACTTTTTATTAGTTTAATGGAAATTGTATTTCTTTGTTGGATTTATAAACAATATTTTTAATTAGGACTTTTTGTTGGTTTTGTATAATTAATTTTATTTTGTAGAAAATTTTAATTATTATTTTCAAATAATTTGGCATTAAAATTAATTTATTTTTTAATACATTGTAAAAATTAATTTCATAAAATTATGAAATTTGGTGACTATATGGTTCAAATTTTGTTATTAATATGTTCATAAATATTTTGTTAAGTATTTATTATTGAGGTGTGGGTTATATAGATTTAATAGTAAAACGAAAATAACGGAAATTTTTTATAATTAAATTTATTTCTTCAATTTGAAAATTCTTCAAACGCAGAAAAAATACCTAAAAGTTTTCTTGAGTTAAAGTAAGAATATATGATCAAATATTTTAATCATTTTCAAATTTTGTTTATAAAAATGAAATTTGTTTTTTATGAAAATTTGGGATCATAATAAAATTTTCTAATTTATTCACAAAATATCGGTTCACGTGAATAAATAAATGATTAAAAAATTTATATAAAATTTCTATAATCATTTTTCTAATGAATATACCACACTTTTGCCATAATATACCATAAAAATATACGTAAATACATTGCGTGCCTAAATAAATAATAGCAATATTTTGATTGCCTCAAAAATTGGACTAGACCTAATAAATTATATGAAGTTTTTATTTATCCCATCCTATAAACAAAATATATATCAGAAGAAAAAAATATATTAATAAAAATTTATTATGTAGGTTAAAAACTATGAAAAAAAAAACATATTTTAAATATTTACATAAATATTTTAAGAATTTAAAAAAAAAAAAAATTTTTCAAAGTCCTTGACATTTTCAGTTAATTATAAAATTTATTTATTTATGAAATTATTATTTATAAAAAAACATAAAATTTATTTCATTTAATTAAATATTATATAGTACCACCCCAAGTACCAAAAATAATTAATGAACGTGGTGAATATATTGATTCAAGAGCGGGACCATATGAAGAAGGTGGTGAAATTCAATTACTTTGTATTGTAATTGGAGGTAAGTGTTTAAATAAATATATATATATTTTTTTTTAATTAAAAATATTTTTTTTTTTTGCACCCTTAACATTAATTTAAGTATAAATATACGATAATATTTAATTTTTACAATAATACCGTCAACACAGCAAGGACGAAAATTAAATATTTTATTTTATTCCTTGTTTTGTATTAATAATTGTATATGTATTATAATAATAATATAAAAATTTCTGCTTATACTACAGAAAATTGTATATATTAAAGAACTACAAAAAGCAAAAGTGGAATTTTGATGAGTTTTTACCTTAATAATAAAACGTATATATATATATGTATAAAAAAAATCATTTGTTCAACTTTTTAACTTATTACCGGGTAATAATTCACCCCTTTTCTATATATATATATATATATATATATTTTTGCATAAAACGTTGAAAGGTTTAGCATTGTATTCTATATGTGAATATTATAAATTTTTATAAGGATTTCTTCAAAGCTATACAAAAATACATTAATAAATCAAAATTTCCATGTTCCTGGAAACCTTTCTTTTCTAAAATACCACCCTATATTCCACTTTCGGTATAGTACATACCAAATACCAACCAGCAACATAAATAAAAAGCATGACTAATTTAACTAATTTATATTATATAGGTATTTGTTGTTAATGTCGTTTTTACCATTTCGAAACCAAAAAAAAAAACGAAACGCCTTAAGGTTTCACATTTATAAGATATAATGAATTTTAGGGATTGAGGTTGGAAGGGATATAAGATTGTAGAAAAAATTATAATATATAGTATTTAAAGGAGTGACATGCGACATGTAATTTTCTTGTTTTATTCTTATAATCTCTGGTATATATAGAAAAAAGTCTAAATGGAAATATAATAATAATGAGGAAAGCTAGTAGTAATTTTAGTTCATATCCGGTATAAATGATATATGACATTTTAGTGACTTGAATATAGTAATTTAATTTTTTTTTTTTATAAATATTTAATAAATAAAGAAATTAAATGAAATTTATACCTTGTTCCGGCATACCTTTTAATCTTTGGCGATAAACTTTGTTAAAAATAGTGATTAATATTTGTAATTTTAACTTAAAAAAAAAACTTTTTCAATTCTTTCAATTTTTATATAAATTTACCATTAGATTTTCATAAATAATCATTTCATATAAACATTATAATTTTTTGCTCAATTCCCGTCATCATAAGCTATTTGACCTATAATTTTATGAGTACTTTTATTAAGTAATTTTTGAATGATGCTTTAAAAACATGCAATATTGTAAAAATATTATTATCTGCCTCTCTACCCTTTCATTTTTTTTATGATGTCCTTAGGACAAAAATTCTTCTAATTTTTCTTAAAGGGTTTCACAAAAAGGACTTTTCAAAGGATTATGTTTTCTTTCACCCTTTCTTTAGACTTTTAATCAACATACATATATATAACCTTAATGTTATTTGCTTTGGGGAAAAAAAAATTACTTTTGTATTAGAAATGGAGTAAATAGCGTGCTGAATGCAATATTATTATTATTTTTTTGACTTTAATATAGTGGCCTGATTATTATATTGCATTTAATTTGCTTTAGAAAAATGAAAATGAAAATTAAAAAAAAAAAAAAAACTTTGTTTTTTCCCAGGATTTTCTTTAAAATAATAATTTTTGTTCAAGCGTTTTTTTTTGTTTTTTTACGAAGCAATTTAATGTAATAAACTTTTGTGCTTGGCCCACTGTGTAAAAAGGACATGAAAAAATTTATTAAAATTGTTTTTAATTTCATTTTCTATAAAAAAAAAACTCATTCCAATAAAAATAATTTTATTTTTAATTTTACGTATGGAAAGGAAAAACATTTGTTGAAAATTGCTATTATAGTGGAAATAATGCAATAATTTTTCATGGAAAATTATTAAAAGTGTTTTTTTGTGTGTGTGCTGCCTGCTGTTTATTAGATTTTATGTTTCTATATATTGAAATAAATTTTATATAGTTTCACTTTTTGAATATTGTAGTATAGTTAGTGAACTTTATTGAGGGCGGACGACTTGTAAAAAAAAAAATTATTTATGCATGGGAAAATATGTTAATTAAGAACACAAAACAAAAAATATTAGTAACTTATGTAGTAAAAAAATTTGTACAAATTATAGGTAAATTTTTGGTTGTAATATAAAATTAAAAAAAAAAAAATTATGTAAATAATAATAAAAATTAATAAATTTGATGAGGTAAAATTTTTTGATGAAAATTAATTTATAATTTTTGGTCATATAATTTTGTTCTATAATTTGAGATATATAAAAATAATATTTTAATGAAAAACTTTTTTAATATGCCAAATATTAATTTTAGTTTGTTTATGACCAAAGGGTAAAATTTTTTAGAAAAAACTGGAAATTAATTACAAAATTTTCTAAAAATAATTATTTTCAAAATTTTTGTTTTACTTTAATTAGCACTATTTTCCTTTATGTGCCGATTATTTATTATGCTTTATTTAATATGCAATTATGTTAGCCCATTCTTCTATCTTGCATTGAATAAAATTCAGAATATTTTCAATAATTATAAAATAATATATTGTTCACTATCACTGCTAATAAAATTATTAAATATATATTTAAAATATAATAATTATCTACATAAAATTGCCTGAAACTTACATTGTATGATTTTATAACTAAATATTTTCCATAATATGTATATAAAAAAATAATTTTTTATTATTAATTTTTAAAGGAAATCCACCACCATCTGTAACATGGTCAATGAATGGTCATATATTACCAAGTGCTATTGATTTTTCAAATCCACAAGCAATAAATAGTAAATTAATTGTAAGAAATGTATCAAGAGTTCATCAACATGCCATTTATAAATGTGAAGCTAGTAATTTTCCAAAAAAAATTATGGTTGCAAATGTTACCATTGAATTATATTGTAAGTATAATTTGTAATATAATAAAATTTTAATTACCTTTTAGTCTTGTACATAATTTACATAATATTTAAATTATAAAATAATTATAAAATAATAATTTAGTCTAAACTACTAAAATTACTTATCATAAAAAATTAATTAAAATTATATTTTTTACCATATTTTTTATTATAAATCATCACATTTAAAAAGTACGACCATTACAAGTTGAAATATCATTTAATAATCAACCAATGTCAGCTGATCGTAAATATGAAATAGAATGTCAAGCAATTGGTTCTAGGCCACCAGCAAAAATAACATGGTGGATGGATAATATGGAAATGCTAGCACATCAAAAAGTAAATTTATATATAATTGAGAAATAATTTTCATACATTATACTAAAATTATATTTTAAATAAAATAATAAATAGGTTTCATCTGATGGTAATATTAGTTTATCAACATTATCACTAACACCGACACGTGGTGATAATGAAAAATTATTAACATGTCGAGCTACAAATGAATTAGTTAAACAAGGTGTTAGAGAAAATTCAATGAAATTAAATGTTTTCTGTAAGTACAATTATTATTATACAAATTTTAATTACATTATTATATAATTTTAATATATAATTCTAAAATTAATAATTTGTAAGAATATATTTATGATATTTTGTATTTATTCGGCAATGTTATAATTTAACATAGCATTAATTTAAATTTATAGTTGTCCTCATTGAAGAATATATTTTTTCATTAAGAAAAAATCTTTGAAATAATGGAAATTTTTAATGTAGAGTTTTAGTTTCGGACAAATGCTGAAATTAAAAAAAAAGTTTTACTTGTTGTTAATTATCTTTTATTTCCAGATTTTATATAAAAATTTTACATTAAGTTTTTTACACTGTTAGTAAATTTGTCCAAAAGCTTAACAAACATTTAATTTTGATACCCATACCCATAGTAAAGTAATGCATAATTAACAGTAGCCAAATCTAACTAGAGGATATTATAGAAATTTCAGTCACTTATTGGGACCAACATTTTTTGCATACATACATACTACTGTTTTTTCCGGGACGTAAATTTCCGTTTGGATAAAATAATTTTTCTTTTAAGTGCCAAAAAAAAATTATATAGTTTTTTTTTTTCCTCTTATAACTTTTACCATACGCTTTTCATAATATTTTCATAAATTTTAACTAGATTTTTAGTTCAAAAATAAATAAAAGTAAAATAAACAAGGATATTATATTGTTTAAATTTCAATGGGAATTAGTACGTCTATTAATTTGTGCCGGTATCAAAAAATTCTAAAATAAAAATTCTTATTCCTCGATCTAGATTTTTTTTTTGTTTGTTAAATATGAAAACACTTTATTATCCTGTGATTATGATGGCGGATGCCACACATTTAAATAGTAAAATAGAAAATGATGTATATGTGTGTGTGTGTGTGTGTTTGTGTTGTGTAAGCGGAATTAGGAATATAATGTTAAAAGTAGAATAATTGTTCACCAGCAACACAAAAAAAAAAAACTTTTAGGAATCAGGATAAGGTAAATTTGCTTATTAAGGAAATTGTTTGTAGTTTACAGAAAAGATTTATAAATATTTTTTTAAAGCACTTTTAAGGATGTTGTTGAGCGTATACTTGTTTTGTTTTTTTTTTAAAGTGGTATTTTTATTTTCTAAATACGTTTTAATTTAGAAAATTCCATAGTACGTATGCATATATAATAATTGAGAGTTTTCAATCAAAGGATAAATACATAAACAAGAAAGCAGAAAAAAGTTATAAAAAAATTTTAAAATTTCTTTTATAGAAATAAAAACGTATTCAAATTATATTTCAGAACTACGCAAATCTTTTACCAAGATTCTGGTATAGAGAAATTCAGACTATAGAATCAAAAAGCCGTATATAGAATTGTTTAATTTTCAGTTTTAAAAATTATTCTTAATGTGAGAATCATTGAAATTTTTTATTATTAAAGTTTAAAGTTTTCTAAAAGATTTATTTTAGTATAGGTGCAAAATATCTTTTGAATTATTATAGTTTTTTTAATTAGATTTATGTAGAAATAGGAATTAATTTCAATATTTATTACCACAAAATGGGTTTTTAGGAGATAAATAAATTTAATTAAAGAATTTATATTTTTAAGCTTTTACTTTTTTTTAATTTATCTTCAACAAATTAAAATATTGTTGTTGCAATTTTATTAATATATATTTAACATAAAAATTTCAGTCAATTATTTACACTTTAGTATATTAATATTCAAAGTTCAATTATCTTCAATTATATTGCACTGTCACCTGATGGCAGTACTATCCCATGTCCATACTTTCGGTCATTTTCAAGATTGCATTGCAATCTAATTGCAGTCTTTGCTTTTCTTGTTGCTATGAAATGTTCATTCCATTAATCCATATTTCGATTATGCAATATAAATATCTTTTTTAACCAATTTTCATTAAAAAATATTCTTTATTGTTAGTTGCTAAGTATATCCATTTCATATATTTCGAATTAAATGAAATAATTACATTTTTTAGTTAAATTTTTTGTTCATTTAAAAAATTCTTTATAATTTTCGTCTTACATTTTATATTACACGTAAATCGCTTTTAATTTTCCATTTTTGTTTTTAAATTTCTCATCGTACTACAAAAAAAAAAAGATTTTATTTTAATTAATCCAAAAAACGAGTTGGATCAAAGATAAAAAAGATAAAAAAGCAAACTAATTTTAAATAAAATGCAAATAATTTTTATAGCAAAAACCAAAAAAAAAAAAACAGAAAATATAATAATAAAAATTTACTCATTCTGAAATAATAATGAAATAATTTTTTATATTATTATTTTCATGCAATGCATAAAAAATTCCTAGGATAACAAACTCGTTACTATTGTAAAAGGCAAAAAAATTACCAAAGAACAAAAATTTATAATTTTTTTTTTTTAAATTTTCAGTATATTTTCATTATATCCTTTTACTATAAATTTATACTAAAATTTACATCCGCAATTTTCAATATGTCGTGGAAATTTATTAAAAATTAAATTAAATTAAATGTTGGATTCTATTAGTTGAGTTAAGCTGAATTTGTCACTGATTTTATACATTTCTCTGTGACAAATGATATGAGTGGTTAAGATTCAGTATTCTTTGTAGGAGTGCTACGAAATTATGTATTATGTTATGTATCAACATTTATTACCATATTTTTAAGGGAAATCAGTGCCACCCACTTGTAGTAAATTTTCAAAATGTTTAAAATGGTAATCACAATTAATTATCATTGTGAAAAAAATATAACAAAATTTTTCTCAAAATTTTAATTTAATTTCAGTAAATTTAATTTTTACGTTCTATTTGCAAACCCTTTTTTTTTCTTTTAAATTTTAATGTAATTTTTATTTTATGTTCGTGAATTTCTTTATTTAATTTAAAATTAAAAATAAATATGGAATTTGTTTTTATGGATTTTTCTCTGGTATTTACTTTAGAAAATTTGTTTATGTTTTTGAATAATTTCAATTTTTTTTTAATCTTTTACTTACGATTTAAAAACGATTAATAATTTATTTCAATTTCAAATTAAAGTTAAAAAGGACACGTAAATTTAGCTTATTTAAACAATCTTTGTATAGAAATTTTATACGCTTTCACACTTAAATTCTTACAAGTAAATAATATTTTGTCTGAATATCATTTTTTTATCGACGAAAAATTAATTTTTAATACTATTTTGTATTAATTTCTATTAATTTTTAATGTTGTAACTTTTTTTTACCAATTTTACTCTTTATTTTTTTATTTCTAACTTATTTTAAAATTAATTTCCAATATAATAAAATTGTTTGTGGAAAATAAATATATTTATATATATTTGCTTAAATATACAATAATAAATTTTTTGATTCTTTAAATACTTTTCAAATGAAATTTCTTTTTATTGTAATATTTTCCAAGAATCCTGCTATGAATAAATTTCATCTTATATATTTTATTAATCTACTTTCTTACAAATAACCGAATTGTACACCTTGACGTTAAATCCTTAAAAGAATTTGGTTAAATATTTCCTCAGAAATATAGAATTAATTACTATTTTGATATTAAGGATATTGTTGATTAATGTTTTGAAATACCTTGTTAGGTAAAAATTATAATTACACAGACACACAAACACAATCAAATGAGAAAACAGTTGTTATTTTTTTTTTTTTTTGCTAATAATCCTTAAAATGTAAAAGAATTTTACTATCCAATGGTTTTTACTATCATATATATTTGTTTTATTGTTATATCCTTTTTTTTATAATATCGATAAGCATGTATAAATTTGAAGTCCTTTTTGTAATGTCCTCTGTATGAAATTAAACGGAAATGACAACGACAGCAACAACAGCATTTAAAGTTAAACCGTGTACATACCACGACAATACACATACGTATAAATGGTAATGATTCGATTTTATATCCGCATACAGAATATCATTTTCCACCCAACAAAAAAACATATAATAATACACAAATAATCTTGATTTTAAATGTTGTTTTTTGTTTAATATGAATATAGTGGACACAAAATAAACCAATTTAATTTGATAGAAGGTTTAAGAAGGATATTTAATCAAACAAAAAACAATATAAAAAGGATGTTAATATAATAAAAAAAAATATAACATTGAGGAAGAATTAGGGTAATTTATCGAAAAAAAGTTAATTACGGAAATAATTGAGAATTTTTTTTTTAATAAATTAAAATAATTTAAATATAAAATTTAACAAATTTTTTTAGTAAATTTTTTGAAAAATTATTTATTTAAATAAGCACTCAGCTATTAAGCCAACTGAGAAAATTAACATCTAAATGAAATTAAAGCTTTTACAAAATTGATATTATAATATGAGCAACTAAAATTACTAAATAGATTTACAACGATTTATAATTAAACATGATTTAAAA
Organism: Empis stercorea; assembly: GCA_949752835.1. Classification (NCBI taxonomy): domain Eukaryota; kingdom Metazoa; phylum Arthropoda; class Insecta; order Diptera; family Empididae; genus Empis; species Empis stercorea. The sequence continues at coordinate 14,593,356 of OX457086.1, forward strand.
AGAAAAGCTTTTTTTAAATAATTATCAATAGAAAAAAAACTAATATGTATTTTATAAATAACAAGTCAACATAAAATATGTTGATTAGATTATCAATATAATCAGAAATTTATTAAATTTAAATTGTTAGCTTAATTTTGTATAATTATTATTTACAATGACTTTCAATTTTAATAATTATTATTTCATTGGACTTGAATTATATAATTATTGTATGACAGCAAATATTTTAATCATAGAATTATTATTATAAACTCTAACACTAAATTATCTAAAGCAAAATGTAAAAAAAAATCAGCTGTAAAAAGCTTTCAATTAATCAAACTTCATCACGCATTTTGTGAGAATTTCTGATCGTATAATGATCTTTTAACATCCAAGCTTTTATAATTAATATATTTATTTGAAATTGTATGAAGAGCATTAGCCCTAAAATAGAGTAAAAAGAGAATCTTTATAAGAATTAGAGTAAATTTCAAAAAATATATTATATAATTATTTTTAAGCAAGTCATTTTTTCATTTTATTCATTAATATCTGTAAATTTAAATTTAAGTTCTTTGTTTGGAACAAAAATTAATTTCATTGTAAATACATCATCATCTGGATAATTAAATTCAACATTAAAATTTCTTATAATTCTTGCTATTGCCGTTTCCAGTTCCATTTCAACAATTCGTTTTCCAATACAAGACCGTGGTCCAAAACCAAATGGTAAATACGCAAATGGATGAGAAGCTTTAGTAATTTCAGGACATCCTTCTAGTTGTTTTGCACGAAGCCATCTCTCCGGTATAAATTCTTTGGATTTTTCGAACTCTTGTTCATATTCTGGTATCATAAGAATATCAATACCTTTTGGTATTTGATATCCACACAAAACAAGATTTTGACCAGTTGCTCGTAAATTACCTTGTGTTACAGGATAAACTCTTAATCCTTCTTTAATACATGCTCTCAAATATGGCAAATTTTTCATATTTTCTGTTGTTAATGGTGTATCTTTAGTAGGCAAAATTTTTCTCAGTTCTTCACGTAATTTTTCTTGTTTTTCTGGATTTTTAGCTAATGCTAAAAGGCATGCAGCAAAACCAGTTGTTGTCTAGTGATTAAAATGTAAATTAAATTAAATTAAAAGAATTTTTTTTTTTGAACATTTTTAAATTTTACCGTATCCACACCTGCCATTAACATATCGGTAGCCATCACAACAGCGATTCTTTTGTCAATTTTTAAAAGTCTTTCTAAAACACTTTTCTCATTTTCATTTTTTTCACTTGAATCACCATTTTCATATCTTTTTAATGCTTCACTTATATATTTCGTAGTTACGTCAGTTATATCATCAAAGGCTTTCATTAATGTATGATATTTAGGAGTTTTTATCCATCTCCAAATAGATGGATTCAAGTCCAAATCAACAGATAATGTAAAAAATACTGTTAATGCATTTCTAAGTTTTTTAGCATAAAGATTTTCAGTATTATCTTTTAGTAATCCTAAATGTGTATCCAATGCTACAACACATACAGATTCTAACGTATAAAGATTGATTATATCTTCAAAAGTAGCAGGTACTTCGTTAGTATGTGGATCTCGAATTTCTCGTATCTTGTTAACAAATTCTTCAGCTACTTTATCCATTTTTGATGTGTATATCTTAACAGTTCGTGGTTGCATCATTACAGGATTAACAATACTACGAAATTTTCCCCAACTTTCGTCTTGCCTAATTTAAAATAATTTTTCAAACATAATAATTACATTAAATACTATTTTTAATCAATTTTATATAAATAAATATACTCAGTAGCGAGTCCACCAACATTCATAAAAGCATCTGGATTTTTCACAGTTCGATAATGTAATACGGTATCCAGACCTAAACGTTTAGGCCAAATACCCTCAGTGCGAAATACTTTTTCAAAGTAATTTGGATCACGAATAAGAACCATATCACCTCGTCCAAATTGGCCAAATATTCGAACTATTTCACCATATTCGACAAACATTGATGTCATTACATTCACTCTTTCCATTCTCGAATATTTACCTTCAAAATAAATTATTTAAATTAATTATGTTGTAATAAAATACAATTAATATAGTAACCTCCTGGTAAAAATCTTGCCAATGTTGTTAATTTTGATGGACCAGGAATTTTTTCATATGGCAATGCATTGTTCCATTCATCATCCATTTTAGAAATTTCATTTTCAAAATTTGGCTACAAAATATAGTACATATATGGTTCATTGTTATAGAAATTATATTGGAATTTCTGTTTTTTTTTTTTAAATCTTTACCTTAACATCAGCTTTATTCACTAGCGTTCGTAGGCCTGTCGTAACATAAAAGTTCTTCTTCCAATTAAGTTGAAGTAAACCGATCGTTTTTTTAATAATCATTGTATAAATTTTATAAAATTACAAATCATTTATATTCTATTTATAATTATTGAACTTTAATTTAGATATGATAAGAAAAAATAACTATAAGAACTCAAATCAAAATTATAATACTGGTGTTAGCAATCAAACTAAAACTGGTTACAAAGACGCACAGATTACTAAATATATAAAGAATTTTTTTATGCTTGATTTACTTGAATATTAAAATAAATATAAATAATTTTTTATTTTTTGATTACATTTATCTAATCTCACAAATATATTAATATTAAATTTTATTTTTAATTATGCCTCTATACATAAATTTTAATTCAAGATAACGATCATTAATATATATACATTTTTCAATGGTCAACTAATGTTTATAACTAAAAACAAAAAATAAATATCGTAATTGAAGTTGTTATAATTATTAAAATAATTAATATGTTAAGCTTTCGTTTTTATTTAATTAAATTGATATGTTCAAGCTTTTGATAAATTTTAATAAAAGAAATAATTAATTGTCACAATATTTTGAGAATATAAAATTTTTTAATATATAAATTAGAGAGCTTTAAGCTTTAAGTAACACGATGAGAGTTTTATAGAGGAAATTACAAAATCAAAGATTAAATGCAAGCTGGTATTCGTAATTCTCTCTTAGATACTTTATTAAAATTACATCTATAGGCATTATAAATTTTATAGTTTACAAAAAGTATAATCTTACATCTAAAGTTATATTGGAAAATTAACTTTTAAAGCAACTCCGTAAATCAGTAATAAATAAATTTACAAACTAAATTAATTCTTTTAGTGATTGGCGTCAGTAAACTTAAATTTAAGCTCTGTATTTGGCGTATAAACAAATTTTAAAGTGAAGACATTATCAGCTGAATAATTAAATTCAACATGAAAATTTCTTATTATTCTTGCAAAAGTCCAAATCAGTAGTTAATGTAAAAATTATCGACAATGCATTTCTCAGTTTTTTAACATATAAATTTTCGCTATTATTGTTCAGTAAACTCAATTTTTTATCTAGTGCAACAAGAGATACTGCTTCTATAGTAACATAAATTATTTCTTTAAAATTGCTAGGTACTTCTTTAGAATATGGATCACGAATTTCACATATCTTGTTAATTAATTCAACAGCATTTTTATCCATTTTTTATGGATATCTTTGAACATTTCGTGGCTGCATTAATATTGGGTTAACTTTAGTACGAAATTTTGCCCAAGCTTCACCTTGTCTAAATTGAAATCCAATAAAAAAAAATCCAATATTGTAAAGCTGATACAATTTAAAATAAGTAATCAGCTACTAGTCCTCCAATATTCATAAATGCTTCTGGATTTCTCACACATCGATAATGTAATACAGTATCGAGACGTCGTCTACAAGGCCAAATTCCTTCTGTCCGGAATACTTTTTCAAAATATACTGGATTGCGTATTAGAATCATATCACGTTTCCCAAAATTTCCAATTAATCGAAATATATCGCCATATTCATTGAACATTGATTTTATCAAGTTTTCTCTTTTCATTTTATAATATTTACCTTCAAAAATTCCAAAATTTATCAAATTGTCACGGAATTAAGTACAATATTTATATATAGTTTACCTCTTGGTAAAAATCTAGTTACTATCTAGTGAAACTGATTATGGACCAGGAATTTTTTCATAATGGCAAAGCGATTACTTCATTCTACATTAATTAATTTTTTAGAAATTTCATTATCACAATTTTCATTAATATCAACTTTATTCATTATTTTTGGTATTCCAAATATATGTGATACATATTTTTACTCCAATGAAATGGAATAAAATCGATAGTTTTTTTAATAATCATTTTGTAATATATTTCTAAATAGTACTAACTAATTTTTTTCCAAGAACTTCCTATTTATTATAGAATTTCGATTTGTAAAATTGCAATTAATCATGAATCATTAGAAATTATTAAATAAATGATGTAATATGAAAAAAATTTCCTATAAAATTTCAGAGCTTTCATTGCGTTTGTTATATTTTTGGAAAGTTTGTAAATTTGAAACATACTGTAGATGTGAATTACACATTTGAAAATATGATAATAAACATTTTTAAATATTTTGAGTTAGTTTAACGTTTTTTTGAGAGTATTTGCAATTGCATTCAACATTAGTAGTCGCTTTTGAAACTAACCTAAAACATAATATTTTTCAACAGTTTTTAATATATTCAATTTAAAATTTTCTAGTATTTATTTAGTAAATTAAAATAATATATATCCTTGGAAATTAAATTAAATTGTTAAAATTTAAGTTTCACATCACAATTAAACAATTTCCTAACCTTAAAAAATATTGCAAAACGATTAATGTTCTTTACAATACAAAAAATTAACAAAAACTTATTTACAAAGTTAAAAGCTTCCTTCAATTTCTCAAAAGAATCAACTACATACACATATACAATAGATAAATTAAAATGTCCTTTATTTTAATGAAGTTTTTACATTAGTATACAAAATTTCTAGTAAAAACTAAAAAAAAAAAAAAACTTTGAATTAAATTTTACCTTCATAAAAACAAAAATCTAAAATAGTTTTATTTTAATTTCTTTTTAGAATTTACATTTCACCTCCGCATATTTCATTGCATATACAAAGTTATTTTTTATCCTTCATGCTGAAAATAAATGGGACACCATTTTTACCACAAATTTTTTTTGTTTCTGTAATAAAAACCGGACAATGATAAACAAACACGGAAATAAATTGAAAAGACTTAAACTTTTATACATGTACATATATATGATACATATATATTCCTTTTGTTGCTATTATCCATTTTTCTGTATATTAAATGGACTTTTACTTCTATGCTACTATCATCATTATCATTAGATAGTTTTATTGTTTTTCTACTATTTTTTTTTTGTTTATTTTGTTTTTGTGAAATTTTTAGTGATAGTAAAAGAGGAAAAAACTTTATAAAAGGATAATGAATATTGGAAACAAAAGGGAAAAAGAAAGCTTAAATTTATTGCTTACCATTAAAAAATTAATTTTTTTATATATATTTTTTTTCTGCAGGATTTAAGTGTTTTATTATATTTTATATGTGTAAAATTATAATGAAATGTTTCACATTAAGGTAAACTAAAATTCGTGCATTCTTTAATAAATTTTCTTTTAAAAATATAAAAAAATTAAATTGAAGGATTTCGTAATTATGAATAATTTTTAAATCATTCACATCTTTCATTTCATATCCTTGTGGTTTTCAAAGACCTGCTGCAATTAATTATAAACTTAAAATATAAATTTTCAGTTGTCCAATCCTATACTCTCTGTTTTTCGTTAAATTGATAGCTCGTTGCCAAAAATTCATAAAAACATATAGAAAAATTAAATTGTGCCACACTTGAAGCATAATATTCGGTCAGTATTAGCAAAGAAACTTCATAATTTGTAAGAAATATTTCATATTTTGTCAGCAATTTTGACGATTAATTTACACGACAAATAATTTTACCTAAAAATTAAGAAAAAAATAATTCCTGAATAAGGTTGAAGTTAAAAAAACCCTCTAAAACTAACCTAATATCTTTCTTACTTATATACAATTTATATATTAAAGACTTTATATATAAATATTTATACGTACATATAATTCCTGACTTAAATATAAATTTAGCGTACATAAGACTTTTCTTTAAATCCACAGCACAAAAAAAAAATAAATGTCATTATCTTGAATTATTTTATAAAATTGCTAGATTATCATGAAATATATAATAATAAAAATAAAATTGCTAACATGTTACTTTAACATTTTTGGTCATCACAAGTTACTAAGTCTTCATCATAGTTTTATTTTTCTCTATCATTGTAAAATGTTCAACGAGACGTAATCCAAAATAAAATAGAGAACAAAAAAAAAAATACTGTCTGTTTAATTGAATATTACAAGTATAACAAAGACAAGACAATAATCTAATTTGCCATTTTTTTTTTGTGTAATACAAAAGCTTCTATATAATAGCAATCAAGATTAATCCATCTTATATGTTTCTCTTCATTTTCTTAGATTAATTTCTTTTCTGTATAGAAAAAAAAGAAAGTATTAACAAATTTCTTTTGTGGTTTTAGTTTTTTCAAAAAACTAACAATTTTATTCTTTTTATTTTAATTACAGTTATACCAACATTACAATTAGATTTAGGATCAAATCTAAATCCTGAGGATATTGAAGAAGGCGATGATGTTTATTTTGAATGTAAAGTTCATGCTAATCCAGCTGCATATAAAGTTGTATGGAAGCATAATGTAAGTATATATATATACTAATATTATACATACAATAAAAATATGTGTACATAAATATTTTAGTATACTAGCTAAGTAGCAATGGTATTATATACATTATACAATAGTTTGAAAAGGAAAAACCATAAATACATTTTTGACATTAATTCTATTTTTATGTTTATAGTCATTTATATAAGAACAACAGCAACAAAAAAAACAATTTATGGTTAGATTGGTCAACTTAGTGTCAGCTTTTTTAGTAATTATTATTTTCGATTAAACTTTTATATAGCATACAATAATATATATATATTTTTATGTAATCATGACAAAATGTTTTGTTGGACAAATAATATTAAAGCTACAACGATAATATAACACAAAAAACTACTTCAAATCATTTTCTATATTTTTTTAGAGAGATATAATAAAATAGCTAAATTAATTAGGTATTTGAGTGTTTATACAAATAAATAGATGAAATTTGTTGATTTATCAAATTTAATTCACATTATTTGCAATATTCATGATGATTAATGAAAATTTAATTCAAAATATTTTATTTATTCAATTACTTTTGAATTATACAAATTATTAACTAGTTAGAAAATCTGATATAATTTTACTTAGAAATTATAAAAGTTACATTACAATCGCTTCCTCTTAGCTATACAAAAATATACGAATCGAATTACGATTTTGCGTTTATTGGATGATATATATAAGTGCACTTTCTAGTTTTAGACATAGCAATCATAACTTAAATTTTAAACTGAAAAAATTATGAATCTTTCCATAATTAATTTTACTATCATTAATTGTATTAACAATTAGAAAATTAATAAACTTTTTAATAGTGTCGCGTTATGGTAAACTAAATTAAATTCCATTGAATTTTCGAAATTAAATTTTATATATTTTTATAGATCTACAAAATATATTCATAATTATTTACAAAATTTGAATAGTTTTCATATATATTTATTTATTTATTTCATTTTATATAATAAATATTTTTCATTCAAATTATATTACAATCTAAAAAAATTACCTTAAATTAATTGAACTGTGAAAATTTTAGCTATTAATATTACATACACGTATGTAGGTGCATAATGTACAATGTACGGCAAATAATTATGCAATTTAATAAATTCTTTAAAATATAATTTTAAAAATAATCCGGAATAATATTTTATTAAAAATTTTAATAATAAAAATTTGAAAAATCATATTAAAATAGTTATAATAAATTTTCCAATCAATTTTCTGTGGTAAAAATATTCATAATAATTTTTACTGATTACAATCAATTGGCGTTAATATTCAAAACCATAAAATTACATAAAATATATATTTTACTATATCTTTATATATTATTAATATCCTTTATTAAAATTCAGGAATTTTCTATGACAAACCTAATTTAGATTTTTGCGACTAAACGTATACAAAAATGTTTTTATATTATTTATTTTTTTTTTGGAAAATATAGTATAGAAAATTTTATTATTATTATAAATACTATTGACCCTTGGGAACATTGATTGTCCTGCACAGTTTTCCATCCATTATTATTATTATTATTATTATTATTTAGATTATTGTTGTTGGTTGTGTGCGGTAGTTAGAAAACAGGAAGCTTCCTACCAAAAACAAAAATGTCGTTGTTTGCTTATTACAATTCATTGCCGCAGTCCAATTAATTTCATAAAAAAAAAAAAAGGACCAAGGTAATTTTTCCTATAATATAATAATACGGTATATTTATCCTTCCGTAATATCGAAGTTTTTTTTTTACATTTTTTTGGGAAAAAAATTTACATAATATTTTTTTTCTAAGCGTATTTTTATATACAAAATTGTTTAGGGTAATTGACTTTTATTTTATGAATATGAGAGAATATTAACGTGAATTGCGGCATAACCAGGATATAATTTTTATTGGAATTTTTCTGAATCCTTTTTTTTCTGTTTTATATAATATTTTTTTTTTTATTATTACTATTAGTGTATAATTAATTCTCATTTTTGGTGAATTTTGACAAAATGAAAATTATTGAAGTGTAATGATAAATTTTGATTACCAGAAATGTTAATTTTATAAACCATTTTTTTTTGTATGTATGTATATTAATTTAATAAGTTAATTAATTTAATTAAAGGTTATTTTTTTCTCAGATTTTTATTTAAATTAGATTACCAAATTTCATTAAAACAAAAATTTTCCAACCAAATTAAATTAAATGAAAAGAGATCTGTATTAAAATTATTAATATATATTTTGCTAATTCCTTGATAATTGCGACTTTAAAATATTGTTTAAGCTAAATATAAAACAACACTTTATTTACCTTAAATACTTTTTTAATTAAAAATGATATATTTATATAAAAAAATTATAAATTGCATAATTATATACTGCAATATACATTTACTAAAAATTGAAAATAAAAAAACAATTGAATTTTAAATGATTATCTTTCGAAATAAAAAAAAATATTTCGTTTATTTAATGTTTTATTAGTCCTTAAATTTACAAATATTAATTTTTTTAACTTTTAACGCGTGTATAAATTCAGTTTTTATTCAATTATGAAGTTAATTTTTTCAATTAAAATTAATGATAATAAATAAATTTATATTAAAATAAGAATTAATTCTGAATGAATGATTTATAAAAATTTATAGATATTCATATTATTGTGATTATAAATATGAAATACAAATATTTATATCGGTATTTCATATAAGAATCTGTCAAAATTAAGCATTTTTATTTTAAGAATTGATATGATCAAATTGTGTAATATTTTGTTCCGTAATTGAATGGTTTGATATCAATTTAGAATATATGCCAATTGTATTAATGTCTAACCATATATTAAGACCTCTCCCTAATACAGGACGTACGGCGTACGGCGTCTGTCAAAATCGTTTCATGCACATACATTTTTGTATGAGAGCTCCCGAAATACGTGGCGTACGAACGCCGACGATTCGAATTTTGACGGGCGTATTAAAATTTTTAATTTGATTTTTGAAATTTAACAAAAAGAAACATCCATCAAAAAATTTTTAATGTATATAAATGTGGCGTTTTATTTCGGGATACGCTGGCGTATCAGTGTATCGACGTATATACACCATACGCCGTACGTCCTGTATTAGGGAGAGCTCTGAGACATAAATTATTAAAACTTGTATAATGTAAATAACATATTATTAATTTACATTAATATTAAATTATATTTAAAAATGTAAATTAACCAAATAAATAATAATTCATTTACTATTTGTATTTCAGAATCAATTAATTCAGCATAATCAACGAGCTGGTGTTATTGTTAGTAGTGGTGATTTAGCATTACAAGGTGTAACTAGACATCAAGCTGGTAATTATACTTGTACAGCATCAAATGTTGAAGGTGATGGTGATAGTAATATTGTTCAACTTAAAGTTATGTGTAAGTAAAATTTAATAAAAAATTTTAAAGAAAAATAGAATAATTAATTTTTATTTTTTTTAAATAAATAAAATAATCTGTTAGTGTTAAATTTAAATTATTATCCTAGTTTATCCTTTTTGTAATTTAAAGATACATAGAAAATAAATGGTATACAAAAAAAAAATTTTTATTACAAAAAATTCAACGGACCATAAAAATCTGGGTTAATCCTAAACAAAAACAAAAACAAAACACAAAAATCATCAACACTTTCAAACAACAAAACATTTTGTGTTTCATATCCTGTGACTCATATATACACACACACAAACACACATAAATATAGAATATTTGAATCTGAAAAAAAAAAATAATAGAAAAAAAGTGATGAAAATTATTAAACTGGAATGTTCCCTTGAGTATGCAATGCGCTAACTACAATAGCAAAATAGAAAATGTGACAAAAAATATTTCAGAAAAAACGAAACATTTTATCAAAAATATTTTTTCGCATATTTTCTTATGAAAATTTACACCATTTTCACCATCACTGTGATAATAATAGTTACAAGGATCTAATAGTAAGGGGAATATATTTTATAAGTTTGTAAATTATGTCATACACGTCTGATATTTTGGTTCAGTTTTTTATTTGGGACATTACGATAGCAGACAAAGACAAAGTAAAAATATTATTAATTAATTTTTTTCTTTCATTATTATTTTACCCATCAGATAAACCAATTTGTCGTCCAGATCAGAAACGTATTTATGGTGTTGCCCGTAATGAAGCTGCTGATATATTATGTGAAGTTGATGCATTTCCACCACCTGAAACATTTAAATGGTCATTTAATAATACAGCTGAAACATTTGATATGCCACAAAGTGGTTTTCGAGCACATTCAGCCCAAGGTTCAACATTGACCTATACACCAGTCAAGGTAAATATTTGAAAACAAAAACTTTTTAAGAAAAAAAAAAAAAATTTATAAAAAATATAAAACTCAAATAAATGAAAAACCAACCAAAAAAAAATTAAAAAACTTTCCAATTTTTCCGCTATGTAAACAGTACAAAAAAAAAACTTTTAAATATTTAATATATAACAGAGGCAAATACGAAAAACTTTTCTTTTTTTTAAAAAACTGGACTATGGCAAATAAATTAAATATTGAAAAACTTTTTTTTATTTTACAAAAAATGTTAAAAAAAAAACATAGAAAATTTTTCTGTAAGGATAAAAAAAAAGGGAAAATCAAAAAATTTTAAATTGCATTTTTTTTATCCGATTTTTATATATAGTACTATAATATAGTACAAACAAAATATAGTACTATAAATAAAATATATTTTTTTAACTTTTCTTCTATATATTGAAAAATTGCATTGCACTAAACACAGAAGGAAAAATCAATTTTATTTTTTATTTTTTTAAATTCTGCATTTTGTGCAAAAACTGCACTAGTTCCAACAAAATATACAAAAAAAAAAATGTAAATAAAATTGTTATAAAAATTGATTAAATATGCAAAATCTCTCAAAGATTTTTTTTTGAATTGCCTACTTTATCATTTTCTTTATTCCAATTGGTAAATATTATTTCTATTTCAAGAATGGCTAGTTTTATTTAACTGCCAAAGATTTATATTTCAATGAAAAGATATAATAATAGCTTATTTTACAATCTTTGTCCTTTTATAATATTTTATCTATATCTTGATTTTAGTTAGATAAACAGAAAATCTGAATTGCACAATGTATTTCTAAAGAACTCTTACAAAAAAATAAAATAAAATTAAAAGTCAAATTGTTTGATTTTGTAATAAAGGAAAAATGGAAAATAGATACATATACTAACTATTATTTAGAGATGATTAAAATTGAAATAATTAAAAAGTTTGCTTTTGAGAAAATTATATAAATTACAAATTTTTAATGAGAATTTAAATTGGAAATTTTTTTATTCTGAATTTTCAATTATTGACTATAAATTGTAGTAAAGAAAAATAATGAAAAGAAAAATCATTAATTACAAAATTTCAGTAAAAAAATTTACACTGACGACATTTAGCTGTCAGAATTTTGCTAATTTTACATTCTCAATAATCTCAAAAGTAAGGATCCTGATTAAAATTTCAAGTACAAACTAAGTAAATACAATTTAAACAAAATAATGATTATATAATTATTATATTATTCCCAGCACTGATAATTTATATAATTCCTTTTAAACAATGAATATAGCTACAAAGAAACTATATCGAAAATTGATATATATATATAAAAGGATATAAAAGGATATTTACCCATTAATATTAATTTTAAATAAAATATATTTTCAAAAACTTTTGTCTATATACAATATCGTTTTATATACACATCCTTATTATATTATTTATATTTCCATTTACCAGTAATTTTAAAAGATGCCCAACGCCCAACTATAATGAACTAAGTACGATAGTAAAATGTTTTTAAATATAAATTTTTTTACTGCAAACAATGACAAGTTTTCTTATATATAAAAAAATAATATTGCATGTCCTGTTTCTATATTTCTCTGTGTATTTGTATATACTTTCTGTTTCGAAAAGACAAACAAATAATTTGTATTATATAAAAATAAGAAAATTATATTTATACTATTATTATTGAAAATTTTCATTTTATTGACTTTCTCATTAAGTATGCTAAATGCTAATAGATTTTTGAATAAAAATTTACTAATTGAAATCGAAATTAATTTGAAATTTTCTTGTTTGAAATAAAATTAAAAAAAGAAATTTGAAATTTAATTTTTAAATTTTTTTGAAAATATTTATTTAACAGACAATTTTCAAAAATAATAAATTTAGATAAAGTTTATTATTTAAAATATTAAAGTTTTGGTATATATCAAACCTTTCGTAATCATATTAAAATTTCCGAGTAATCGTCAATTCTGTATTTTTACTCAAAAACTAAAGCAAAAAAAAATCAATAAAATGATTGGAAAATAATAAATTTAAATCTTAAAATAGTTTTCCTTTCCCCATCATTTTTCCCCCCATTTGTATTTATAATAAATATTAAATTGAAAATCATTTTGTTATTTACACAAAACACTATTTCTGGTACGATTAAACAAATATAAAAGGAAAACTTATTTATACCCTCATTAATTTCAATGATTTATTTTAATCATCATAATATATTATAATGCATAATAGTGTAAATCATGTTATGAAATGAGAATAAAAAAACGGATATTTTTTATTTATAAATATTTTGCTTATTTTACATAATTTCAAAAAGGATTTTATTATTAAAAAAAAAAAAAAATAGTAAACATGAATTGACAAAAAAAAATGAAAATGAAAATGATTTAAATATCATTCTATATAAAGAGTATATTAATGACCTTAAAACATCATATTTTTTATGGGAATCTACTTGAAAAGCATCAAAACTATTGCCAAACGGAAATTTATTTAAATTAGCCTTGATAAAGTATTATAATAGGATATTAAAATATTACTTAATGGATATAAATATTAATTTGTATCCTAGATTTAAGTTTAATACATAAACATAAAATATAAAACAAAATTACTCAGGGCTTGGATTCTCTGAGTCGATATCGGAGTATAAACGATATCGAAATCTAACGATAAATTTCCTATTTGGAATTTTATCATACGATTTTATCAAGTATAAAACGAAAATTATTTATCAAAAATAATTAAATCAAAATCAAAAAAACAATAATTTTTTATATAAAGCAAGAGCAGTGTACAGTGTTTAGCAAGAGCAGTGTATGTACTAGGCTTAGCTATATAATTTGAAATTATATTTGTCATTTTATTGTTTATTGTTTTTTTTTATTTTGATTTAATTATTTTTGATAAATAATTTCATTCGATAACAAAATACCTATCGTATGATAGAATTCCATATAGGAAATTTATCGTTAGATTTTGATATCGTGTACATACTCGATATCGACTCAGAGAATCCGAGCCCAGGATTTTACGTTGTTTCTCGACTTAAATTGATATTGCAGTTTTATAGTTACTATTTACAAAGCTAAGTCCTACGCAGTACTACTCAAATTTACCAAATAAAAAAAAATTATATAGTAATAATTAAAATCTGTAGACACAATATTGATGAATTTACATACTGTTCCCTTTAAATTCACTAATATTTCTATACTACGCTTTTATAAAAAAAAATAATTTCATTGTTTACTGATGCAAATATTTGCTATACATATATAAATTAATTTAGAAACCAATTCAATATTTTATAATTTAACAGATTTTCTCAACACCAAAAAAAAAATTTCTCCCACTTTGTATTTATTTCTCCCACTTGTATTTACATGGAAAATATTTCTCCCACTTGTATTTACATGGAAAATATTTACATTATATTATATAGTATAGCTAATTTATATTGTAATGATTTCAATTCTTTATAAATGCTTTTTCCGTTCTAACTAAGTTAAAAGTTCACAAACTAATTTTCTTCCTTGTAATATACCTATACATATATATATTTTTAATATTTTTTTTTTATATTAGGAAATGGATTTTGGTACGATAATGTGCTGGGCAGATAATGTTGTTGGACAACAAAAAGAACCATGTGTATTTCATTTAATCGCAGCAGGAAAACCAGATCAACCATTAAATTGTACTTTGGCTAACCAAACATCAGAATCATTAGAAGTTTATTGTATTGAAGGTATGTAAAATATTTTTATAAATAAAAAAAAAGAAATTTATTTGGAAATTCGTTTTACAATATGGAAATGAAATGTTTTGTATTTTTTGTGTAGAAAATTGGATTTATCTAAAGTTTTTCATTTCGTATCCATTCTGAAAACTTTTAATTACTAAATTAGTGATAAACAAAATTCTTTGATAATGTGAAAAGGCGATTGTGAATAATTAATATCAATAATTAGAAATTTATCATTAAGTATAATTTGGACTATTATTTAGTTCAATAAAATTTTGGAATTAAAAAAATATAATTTCAATTATTTTAAATTTATTAAGATTCTATTTTTCAATTTTTATATATAAAAAATTCTTTAAAAAAATGTTTTTCATGCAACTAATAATTTTTCTCTATATATTATCTAATATGACAACTAAAAATCATTTTTCCTTTCGTTAAACATGACACATTTTTTTCATTTTTCTGTCTGAAACTTTTGCACAAAAATATGAAAAACTATATTTTTTCCATTTGTTATTTCTTATTAACTTTCAAAACATATTTTCTCAACTATAAAATATAAACTAAAAACTATTTTTTTTTTTATTATGTAAAAGACTGGGGTAAAAAATTCTTGTGTGACATTATTAGATTTCATTTTGTGTTATAAATTTCTGTGTTCATAGAAAAAGTCGATAGAAAAATTGCGGTTTTAAAGAGTATAAAAAGAGTATGTGAAAAAAAAAAAGAAAATATGGAAAATTATAAACTTTCACAATATACAGATTGACTGTTTCCACCCTGTCAATCAATTGTCACACAAAAGACATTTTTGATTAGCATTCAAATAGAAAAATGCACAAAAATACAAAAATGAAAAAAAAAAAGCATTGAAATGAAATACGAAAAATAGATATTATTTTTTGTTGAGATTTCTTTAGGGTGAAAATGGTTTTGATTTTTTATTAAACAATTTTTAATTTGCTTTTCGATGTTTTGTTTCTATTAAACAATTTTTAATTGAGCTTTTCTATGTTTTGTTTGTTAAGAAAATTGAACCAAAATTTTTGACTCTATTTCTAAATTAATTCGACTTGAATCTAGTAGATATGATTATATAGAAAATATGTTAAATTATATAGCAAAAGCATAAAATAGATAGAGAAATCTAAACTTTTTGCTAATAATTTACGTATGGAATTTTTTTTAGTTCCAAAAAATCCTTTTGCCGAACTATTACAATTCTTTAGCCATTTAAATTACAAATAAAAATCTTTAGTTATTGCAGTAATACAAACTACAATTTTATATTATCCTTTCTTTATACGAACTGGTAATTCAATTAAACCTTTTATTTTTGGGGTCGCGACAATCTCATCGTAATTTTGTCTAAATAAAAAAAAAAAACCCTTATTACATTAAAAATCAATATTGTGTGTAACAGCTGTTTGGACCTTAATATTTAAATATAAATTTTCCACTAGAATGTCATTTTTAAAGAAAAAAAATCACCGTTATGGAAATATCCTGAAAGGAAATCTCCATTGTAAATTTTTTTTTTTAAATTATTCGATAAACTTCTAACATAAAAAAAAATAATAAAACCCTCCTTCAAATTTAGTGTTAATAAAATATTTACATTTCTTTAAAATAAACAATTTTCTCTGTTTTTCCTTTTTTTTTTTTTTACTGCCTTTAAAATAACAAATATTTTTTTTTGTTTTTATTTTCTCTTTTCTTTTTCGATTTTACTATAAACACACTTCATCAGGATTTGATGGTGGCCTAAGACAATGGTTTCTTATTGAAATATTTGATCAACAAACTGGTATACTTCAAGCAAATATCTCATCAAAATATCCTATTTTGGGTGTAAATGGTTTAGATTCTGGTAAACTTTTAAAAATATTTGTTTATTCAGTAAATATGCGTGGGCGAAGTGATGCTGTTATCCTTGAAGGATATACATTAAAAGCAGCTGAAAAACAAACAGGTAAATAATTGATTTTGTGTTGTTTTTGTTTTGTTTTTTACTTCTGTTCTTGGTTATAGGCATAGTCGATATTAGTTTTTATTTTTCCTGATTTTCTATTCAATGTTTAGTTATAATTTAAAAATTTAAATTTTTTGTGTTTATTGATTTTACAATTTACAACGAAAAAAAAAAACAAGAAAAATTTAAATCGACGAAAATGTCTAAATTGAATTTTCCTTTTCAGTTTTTATATCTTATAGAGAATAATTAAATTTTTAATAATTTTTTGCAGTTGCTTTAACATCATACAAAGGATCACAAGCTAATTTTGAATTAACACCAATATTATCAATTGGTATATTTGTTGGTATATTAGTAGCGATAATTTGTATTGGTATTGGTACAATAGCAGCATTAAAAATACGTACACAAAAACATCAACAAAAATATCATAATCAAAATGCAAAATTTTCAAGACCAGCTAATTTACAAATTAAAGATAAAATATCATTACCATTAAGTCATTCAGAAGAAATGTATGATGAAAAGAATCCAGATGTTGTACCATATAATGAGAGTAAGTCTAAAAAGAGATAATTAAATTAGTTATAAAGAAAAATTATGCACATTCAAAAATGCACATTTTTTATTATTCACATTTTGTCCATTTTTATTGTTTTCAATAAATTGAAATTTTAAAAAATTTATTATTACATAATCGCATTTATATACATAAATTTAATCAGCTTATAAAAATATTTGTTTATTTTAAAATTTCCACAGTGGATGCTGATTATAAATTAAAATCAGCCAATCAAACTCCATCTGGTCATTTATCACAAACCAGTGAACCAGAAGTTTCAACTAATATTGCTGATGAACGTGTAACATATCAAAGCAATAAGGTAAGTAAAAAAAAAACAATGTATACTATTATTTTATTAGAATTTTTCTATCCATAAATACAAATTTTAATTATACAGAGTAAATATAAAATAATTACCACAGTGTATATCAACACAATAAATTTAATATTTTTTGTGTTTATCATAATTATATAAAATAGTTATCTAAATATATACCATTATTCATTTACCGTTCCATTTAGCAGCAATCATCCACCGATGAACTACATTATGCTGAATTATCAATACCAAAAATACCAACTGGTAGTGATTGTGGCGGAATTAATACCGCAACCGTAAAACTTCAACAAAATCCAACCACAATATTATCTAATAGTAATGTTGCATTAGGTGGTGGCAATAGTGGTGTTAGTGCTGGTGTTAATAATGTTGTAGGTAATAATAATATAATAATGAGTGGTACATTAAATAAAAAACCACCACCTTCATATGATTATTTTGAAGAGCCAACAATATATGCACAAATAGATCATTATAAAACATTAACATCATCAGCAACTGGACCTGGTATACCATCAACATCAGTTATATCACCGTTTCCAAAATGTATACCATCACCGTCTGGACCACATAATACAAATACATTACCATCACAAGCTCAATTATATACAATGATACCATCATCATCAAATACATTGGGTGGACGTGGTCATCATACTAGCACATCAATTCCACATAGTCATAGTGGTGGTTTTATACAAACATCACAGCAACAACATCATCATCCACCACATTTGCCACCGCCACCATTACAACAACAACAACAACATCATCATCCGCAACATTATCATCATTCGACAACGCAATTGCCACCACCGCCGCCACCAATTGGTATTAATAGTAATTGTATTAGTGGTGGTGGTGGTATGAATACATTAATGAAACAACAACATCATCATCAGTTGCAACAGCAGCAACAACAACAGCTTCAACAACAACAGCATCATCAACAGCAACAACAACAACAGCTATCTCCCATTCCAATGACAGCAGCTGTTTCTCAAATTGGTGTTAGTGGTGTTGAAACATTACCTGTTAATCCAAATTCAGCAGCTGCAGCAGCATATTCACGGGAAATTGTAACCGTACGAACACCACTTATGTATACACAACAGGAAAGTTGTGTTTAAATTTAATTTTTGAGTTGGTTTTTTTTTTTTTTTGTAATTTAAATTATTTAAATATTTAATTAAATTAACACAAATTGGGAATATGTATAAATTTAATTTGTATATTGAACTGCAATATTGTACAGGGTGGTTTCAAAATTTATTGGGACATATTTTTTAATAAAATGATAAAACAGAATCCAAATTTCTGAAGTGTAAGAAAAAAATTGTAAGAATAATAATATTTATGGTCATTAGATTACGAAACTAATTCTACGGTGAATATTTTTATTAGTTTTACTTATGTAGATGAAAAATTATTCCAGGTTTTGGGTTTGAATACCGTCATAGTTTATCTCTTTGATTAATTAACTTATATAACATCCTATATAAGTTCTTAATAAAAATACATACCGTATTCTTGAATTTTTGGTGAACATGGAATAGAAATCTTTTACAATCCTTCTCAAATATCTAATTTTTGTATAATACTATTTTCTAAGTAAACAATTACTTCATTACTATTTTTGTTTTGACATTTCTATAGTAAATATTTTAATTTATTTAATAAAAATTCATGACAATTACAATCCAGACTGGAAAACGTCTTATATGTTTCAGGTTTATCTTTATAAAAATATTTCATTTCGTTTAAGATTTTTGCAATTGTATTAGAGAGAATCATTGATTTGGTAAATAAGAAATGGTTTTTCCAATAATAATTTTGAATTCATCCTGTACTACGAGTATCATTAATTATTTTGTACCAATTTTTATTATTAATTATTCTGTTCCATCATTAATTTATTCTTAAATGCATTTTAATTTTTAATTAAATCCATAAAAGTGACAACTAAAAATGTATAAAATTAATGAAATTTTGTTAATTCTTTAAATTTAATTTTTAATTAAAATTTTTATTTATGTTAGATAATTTTTTATAAAAATAAAAAGAATATTAAAAATTTAATAAAAATTAACCAAAACAAGTTTAACAAATTTCAAGACAAAAAAAAAACCTGACTAACAATTTATTAAAATTTAAATAATTATTATTGTAAATATTGATAAATATCTATTAAATTAATTAATTATTTTATTTAAAAAAAAAAAACAGAATAAATAAATTTACACTAAAATATTTATATATAAAAATTTAATATATTAAATAAATTGTAGTAAGAATTTTTTAGGTAGAATAAATTAATTTTTAATTTAATTTTTTTTTTGTTTTAATTTTTGTTACATTTTTTATCTGAAAATTAAAGCATAAAAATTAAACTAAAATGTATTGTCAATTATTTCCATAAAAACACATTTTTTTTTTGAAAATTATATTTAAGGTTCAATAATAATCTAAAAATCAATCGATCTTTGAGCTAATTTTTATAGACTACCATCCAAAAATGTTCACCGATCTTCCGAATTTTTTTTTTTTTATATAATTTTAAATAAATTTTCATAAAAAAATGAACCTTAAAATTATTTGTAAATTAAATTATAGAATTTTGGTTAAATTTCACGTTATTGTAAAAAATCAAAACAAAAAGAATTATTGACGATTTAAAAATGTTCCTTCCTTATACTAAGGTTAAAGAAAAAAAAAATGAAGAAGTAAAAAGTGTGAAAATTTATAAAAATTGATATAAAAATAGTTTTATAAAGATTAACAAATCAACAGAAAAAAAGTGAATGTAAATAATTATAAAAAAAATTCCATCTATCATACAAAAAACATAAAAAAAAAAATGAAAATTTTAACATAAAAATTCAATAATTTTGGTATACAGGATTTTTTTTGCCGATTATTTGTCAAGGTTTCAATTAAATTTTAATTATTTTTCTAAAAATTAATTATGAGTCAATAGTAAATTAGCAAATATAGTAAAATGAGCTCAAAAGTTGTCGTAAAGGATATAATTATTTGTATACTATTTTCTCTTAGTTGTACATTTTCAGATTCAGAAAGGATGTGTTCATAAATGTCTTGTTTAATCGTTATTTTTGTCCACCTCTATGCTATTATCACTTTTTTTACCTTTTCTTAATTGGCGGTAAATTGTAATGGAATTGTGTTATAATATTGTCTTAATCCTAGTACTGAACATGCTCTATAAATAATATGATGATAAACAATTAAAAAATACCATAATATAATTCTCAGACTGAAATATTGTAAACTTCATGATATGCATAGCTTCATTTCATTTCCAAATTAATCTACTTTAATTAACTACATTGAATTTATATTGTCAATATTTGAAAATTAATTGAAACCATGTCAAATTTATTCGAAAATTCCTGCAAAAAAAAAAATAAAGTAAAATAAAATATAGTAAAATTTGACTATATATTTAAATTGTATAAATCAAAACTAAAAATAGAAACAAAATAAATAATTTAAATATATAAATGAACACTAATAAGAATTTAACCCAATAAACAATTTTTACCCTCTTCCAAAAAAAAAAAAGAACAGAAAATAAAAATAAATTTATAGTAAATTAAAAAATAATTGTAAATGTAAATAAGTAAAAATTAAAAAAAAATTTTTTTAATAAAAAATTAATTTTGAGAAAATTCAAAATTAAAACTAAAAGAAAATAATAATTTTTAAAATTCTCTTTAAGATTAAAAAAAAAGTTAAGTATTAAAAAGAAAAATAATAAAAACATTAAAAATTGTAATTAAAAATTTAACCAATATAAAAACAAAAACAAATTTAATTTCAAATTAAATAAATAATTAATTAAATTAAAATTATTATCTATAAGGAAAATTTGATAAAAAAAAACAACTGGTAAATATAATTAATTAAAACAAAAACAAAACAGTGAAAAAAATATAACAAAATAAAAATTAAGAATTAAATTGAAAAAAAATAATTAAAACATATTTTTTTTTTCTTGTGAGTGATTTAATAAAAATACAAAAACCCAAAAAATGATCTTATTGTGCAAAAAAAGTAAAAAAAAACCATAAAAAAAATTAATTATATGTTATTAAAAAAAATAAAGAAATTTAAAATATAAAATGACAATCTTTTGATTCAATTTTCCATAAATCAGGAACCGAACAAATTATTCAAATCAGGAAAGGATAACCAAAACTTACAATTGGTATTGCGAATGGTACACATTGCACTTTGGAATCAAGTCATCAGTATTTATTGCAGTATTTTATTATCGAAATCTGAGCAATTGAACTTTTATATAGCATTTTCGAGTTAAACTCGTCTTTTTTCGGGTCAAATTAGTCTTTTTCAGTTTAAATTCGCCTTTTTCAGATCAAATTCGTACTTTCACATCAAATTCGTCTTTTTTCAGATCAAATTCGTTTTTTTGATCTGAATTGGATCTGAAAAAAAAAACGAATTTTATCTGAAAAAACCCGAATTTGATCTGAAAAAAGACGAATTTGATATGAAAAAAACGAATTTGAACCGAAAAAGAGACGAATTTGATCTGAAAAGAAAAAAATAGATTGGACCCGAAAAAAGACGAATTTGATCTGAAAAGACAATTTTCATCTGAAAAAAAACCGAATTTGATCTGAAAAAACCCGAATTTGATCTGAAAAAAGGTGAATTTGAACTGCAAAAGAACGAATTTGAACCGAAAAAGAGACGAATTTGATCTGAAAAAAAAAATAGATTGGACCCGAAAAAAGACGAATTTGATCCGAAAATAAATATATTAATATACATCCAAAACAATAATGGTTAACAGCACTAAAACGTCCTAATTTCGTCAATAGGTTTTCTTCTTATCAATTACAGTTTCACTAGCAATGAAAATGGCCATACACGTATATTGTGAAAATTTCCTGCAAAATAATATTTCACCAAAAATAAAATTTAATTTTAAAAAAGTCAAATATATTTTCGTCATTCAAATATTATTTATTAGATTTCGAAAAACTTTTTAATTTCTTTATTGAATCTTTAAAAATACATTTTTTAGGATTTGATTTTTCTCTCAATATTTCAGCAGTTTCTGTATAGTTTCAATTTTCTTGGTGACACGTAATATTTTCTTAGAACTGTCTTTAATTTTTTATGATCAATTCATTAATTTTGATCAAAAATAAAAAAAAAGTTTCCTTTTCTCGTACAAATAAACTTTTCTTAAATTTTGTTTTTTGAAGAAAAAAAAAAAAAATAAAACTTCTAAATTTCAAATTCATGTTCAAAATGTAAATATGGAAATCTTTTAAGATGAAGTTTTTTGCAGCCCATTAAAAAATAAAAAAAAAAAAAGAAATAAAGAAGTTCTATAAATTGAAGAAAATTCTTACTTATATCGTATAACCATATATCGAAATTAAATTCACTCTCCCCCACTATACAAATCTATTATAACTAGATATATATATAGATATTATATGTTTTGGTAATGTAAATATATTTTAAAAGATTTTCTAGTAATGTTAAACATGAAATTAAAGTTCTTGAATTCTCAACAGTATAAATATAAAAGTTAAATATTATCTACTTTCTAGTAGCTAAATACATGTTTGTGAAAAGTTTTATATTATATTTCATGTATATATTTAGTTGGAAGTTATATTATATTATGTAGATATAGTTTTATTTATATTACTTTCATGTTAAAATTTTATATAATAATGGTTTATATTTTATATTATATAAAACATAGAATATATGGAGCAAAGTTAGAATTACATGGTGTCAAAGTTGTAAGAAAAATCACTATTGAA
This sequence comes from Empis stercorea, assembly GCA_949752835.1. NCBI lineage: Eukaryota > Metazoa > Arthropoda > Insecta > Diptera > Empididae > Empis > Empis stercorea. The sequence continues at coordinate 14,616,945 of OX457086.1, forward strand.
AAGTTAAAATAAAAAAAAAGAGAGATGAAAATTGTGATTACAATTTGTTCTTATTTAATGTTATATGTGGGTGTTATTTTGAATGCTTATACAACAAGAAAATTTATATAGAATTTAAGAATCTACAATAGGGAAAATAAAGCATATATAAGTATTATTGGAAATGTGTTAAACAATACTTTTATATTGTCAACATTTTTATTTAACATTTCTGTTTCGAACCATATTAAGTTTTCATAATATAACAGTAGAAGCTATTTAATTGTAAAAGAATATGATAAGATGATAGTCCTAAGACCTATTTGAGCTGTAAAAGAAGCCCATAATTGAAGAGATTATTGCTCATAATTTCCATAAGTTATAATCATTTACAAAAATTTCATATGCACTTTGAAAATATATTTAACTTATAGTCGATTAACCTAAATTTTTTTTTTTATATAATATAACGTTGATATTTTTTTTTTGGCATATTTCCAATTCAATTTATATTTTACATATTATAAATTTATTTAAATTTAATACAAAATATAATATCAATATAGAAAATACTAATTTGGCTATCAAAGATCTGCAGAAAAAAAAAAAATGAAATAACAAGAAATTTTTTAATTTGTTTATCAAGCATTTACAAGAAAACAGATAATATATATATCATGACAGTTTTATAATTAAATTTTCTACATATATCCTTTTTGAAAGATATGTAGAAAATTAAAAAAATATATAAATTGTTAAGGCATATATTTTTGGTATATATATAAAAAATTTCCTATTAAAAAATATTTTTGTTCCAAATTAATTTAATAACACAAAAATTATTATAAATTTAATATACTCCGAAGTACTAAAAATTCATGTAATTCAATATGCAATTAAATATATTTTATTACAATTATGTGTTATATAATATATACATATACGTAAAATATATTTATATATATTTCCCTATTAAATCCATTTGTCAATTATCAAAAGACTTTAATTGATCTTGAAAATTTATATTACAACATTTTTTTTCACATTCTAATTACACGACTCACACACAAAAAAAAAAAAAAAATAAAGACAATTTTTATTTAAAAGCTTTTTTTGTCAAATTATATTTAATTTTTACACAACAACCAGAAGAAAATATAAATTCCCTTTTTATTATACGGTATACCTATATAAATGTATAGTATAAAGAGGATACCCTGAAACAACAACAAGAAATTCCATCTGTCAATCCTGACATTCCCTTAGGTATGAGCCGCAAAATTGTTGATTACCTTCAATTTATCTTTGTGTCCTTGTTTGTTAGTTCTAATGAAGGAGATTTATCAAATTCCATTATAAAAACAGAAAATATATATGTATGTGTAGAAGTGAATTTTCACAAATAACGTATATATACCACTATACGCTATTGCCGCTACTTTTTTTTTATCCCACCTAAATATGTATATACCATTATTACATTATCGTATGCTTTATTGTGTATATAAATTTTCTTGGAATCTTTTGAAAGGAATTTCCCATCTATATTTTCTTTCTTCTCTTATATATATATATATATAGAGTGGAGAAAAACATTTGTCGTTCAATAAATATGAAAATGGCCTAAGATGAAATATGAATAACTTAGATAAAATAAGAAGAAAATTGTAAAAGAAAAAAAAAATATATGTATGTATATTTACGATTTTTCATAATTTTTACATTTTTCTTCCGAATTACGTTTATAAATATTTTTTTTTTCTGGTGAAAATATGCGCGATGAGTTCAAGAAAAATTGTAGAACATAAAAGGCCATATGGCATTTAAAGAATGGAAAATATTTATACGTATACATAAATACGTAAAAATGTTAATCAAGAAAATATGTGCAAAAAAAAAAGAGGAAATTAGTTATTTTTAGGATTTTTGGTGTAACATTTTGTAATACATTTTTTTTTTCTCTGTTTGTTTTGAAGAAATATTTTTGTAACTATTAATTAAGTTAATTAAATATTTAAGGGGGAAATATAATAATAATAATAAAAAAAGAGTTTGAATTATTAGGACACGTATAATTGTTTAATATTTTCTATTAACATCTTACTTAATTGAGTTCATTTTATATATTTATATTTGTTGTAGGGATTTAAGAAGCTTTAATAATTATTTTTGTAATTCTAAATATTTTCCGTCATATTCAAGTATTAATTTTAAGTTATATATAAGTAGCACAGGTATATTGAGAAGTATTCGTTTAGATTGGTACAATATTATGTCCTTATAAACGACAAAGGGACGAGTAATAAAAGGAATCTAATTTATCTGTATCAACCCACTCAAATAATAATAAAAATTCTGTCCTCTTTCTGTTAGTTATTTAATTTCATAGTCTACAATGATTACACCAGCTCGAGGCAGTACACAACTCAAATCAGTAAATTGTATCAGTAATAAATAGAGACAGTATTAAATTATCTTAATGTATTTATTATCAAATAATTCATCAAAATTTAGTTATTAATAGAAAATTTTGATTAATTATTTCATCAAAAAACTAAAATCTCTAAAAATTTATTTTATCATCGTATACCTGCAAGATAATCAATTACTGAAATTAAAATATAATTTAAATTCTTATTCATATTTGAGATACAAATATTGATTAACAATTTATTATTCAATATATTTCACTATATCATATTTAAATATCCCTTCAATATTATTCAAATTTGATTATCCAAACTAGTATAAACGCATCATATAATCTAAAGTAAACCAAAAATTGAAATTATTTCATATTTTCATTTCTATAATATTTTCTAATCCAATTTACTTACAACTTTGTAAATACAAAAAACATCTTTTCCTATACTATCAAATTCACAATAATAAAACTAACAACATTTTTATTCGTACATTTCTGATTAATAAATTCTACATTTAGTAGAACATAGTCAACAAACTAAAAGGAAATTATATTTTTCAAATTCGTATATAAAAATTCTTGATTGTTATAAATCACAATTATATTATTATTATTTTTTTTTTTTTAGTTTTTGTTTTATGTTCAAATACTTTTCCATTTCCATTATAGATGACAAGTAGCATAAAATCTGAAAACTATATATAATACCTCTATACATAATAATATTTTATAACATATCCTTAAAAACTATAATAAGAAATTTACATATTTTTGTCATTCGGTTTTGTACCAATTTAATCTCTTTTTTAGAATGTGGGTTTATCAAAATAACAAAAAAAATGAAAAATGAAAATTGTTAAATTTCTCTATAAATATAGAGAAAAGTCAAAGGAAAAGTTATTTAATTCAATGCAGATTTTCTTTTGTATATGTAGGGTACGAATGTATATATACTATGTATAATGTTAACACTATAATATTTTATACAATTATAAAATTTATAATAGTTGAAATATACAAAATTGTATAATATTGAAGGCTTTTTGATTCCTAGTAAATATTATTGTAATATATCCTTAAAAAAAAAAATAAAACAAGAAAGTTTTACATTATACGAAAAGGATTTTCAATTTTCTACACTGCAGTTTTTTGGGGGATTATAACATAAAGTTCAATTTTAAAAGGTTATTTATACTTGTATACAAATTTTGGTATATAAAAAAAAAATCTCTTTACTATATATTGCAGATACTATATCGCACACTTGCACATAAAGATTTAAAATAATATTTCATTAAATTTAAATATTATTATATAGTTGGATTATTTGACTTTTAAAATTTATTAGGATTTCCTTATACATATAATATATAATAGTTTCTATTTGATTCAAATATAAACTTTGTTAGTATTATTTGTTAGTAAACTGTTCACCTTTTTTTTTTGTTATTAGAGATTTCTGATGGTAAATTTAGAACTTGTTAAACAACAAAATATTTCAAATTTTCTATATACCCTTTTGGTAATGTGTACGCAGATGAATAAAAATTTTAATTAAATTTATATTAGAAAAATAACTTTACAAGATGTAATATTGAAAATATTTGGTAATCGTAATTAATATAAGGAATTTAGAATATTTTGAAGAAAATTATTTCTAGAATATTTTGAAGGAAATTATTAAGGATATATTATATATATATTAAAATTGAATATTTCTATTTGATAAATTAGAATATTTGTAAAATCATTTACATTATTAATTCATTTTGGTAGATTTTTTTTTTTTTTTGAAATTTAAATATGTATACAGGCGTCCCTCGTATAACACGGTTAATTCGTTCCGTGCTATATCGAAACTGTATTATACGAAACCGTGTAATATCAAAACCGTGTTCTCTAAGTACCGTGTTATACGAGGGACGCCTGTACATATTTTCAAAAATATCTTGGATATCATTTTTTTTATTATTTGAATACGGAAAACTGTAGTGCGTTTTAAGTATATATGATGAATATATGACTAGGAATTCATTTGAAATGTTTTAAATGACTTACTTCACAGAGTAATATCTAAAAGTAACAAGCAAAAAGGCACAAATTTGAATCAAACTAAATTGAATCTAAGAAATCATTTATATTTCAGTCCAATTCCCAATAATAATGAGCAAAAATTCAATTCTTAAAGACTTTTGAAATATACATTTAAATTAATTTATTTCCTTAATAATCTACAAGTTCCTTTAATCAGCAAAAAATGTTTTTGATATTTGAATCACAAAAAAAAAAAAGACAAAATTTTCAGAAAATCCTAATATTTGAAAAATAATTTTTACAAATTAATATCCTGGTACTATTTTGAAATTTATATTTTATATATAAAATTCAAATTTTTGATAATTAAGATTTCAATTGATAATTTAAAATTTTTAGATAATAAATGTAAATAAAATACTAAAATTTTACTATTCCAATTAAATGAAAATATCTAAAAGCAAAATTAACTGAAAACAAAATTTTCACAATTAACAATTATTATACCAATGATTACAAACAATTTAATATATATTTATACAATATTAAAAATATATACAAAGAATATTACTTTTCTTTTACTTTCAATAAATTTGTAACATAATTTAAATAATAAATTTTTTGATACACAAAATAAAAAAAACATATTTCATAAAAATATTAAAATTTCTCTATACAAAACATCAAATTTCTCCTATCCAATAATGTTAAATAATAATGAAATATATATACATACAAAATGTACTTAAAGGAAACCCCAAGAAAATGACAAAAAATTATCCTCATTTTAACATTCAAAGAAGAAAAAAATTCAATTGGTGCGAAAATTTGCATTCATAATTTTTGAATCCTAGTATCGTTAACTACGCTAAAATATATTTCGTAAAATAAAAACTTTTTTTTTTTTTGCCTTCATATCCTTGTATATCATCATACTCTCTCCAAAAAAAAAATATACAACATCATAAAATTTATTTTTACAATTTTATTCTTGGATATTTTTCTTTAAATTATATGTAAAATTTTTGTACTTTTTGGTTACAAATGATAGCGACCTAAAAGATCATTTTTATATTTTTATTTTATTAGAAATTTTCCAAGTATTTTAATGTATATACGAAGTATAGGATGAATAAAAAAAAAATTTGTCTTTAAATTTACAAAAAGGATATGTGCCTATGTATAGGAGGTACAAAAAAAGGCTCATTTGATGCCAACACAAAATTCGTGTTTTTTTTTTCTTCTGTGTTTCTGAAGAGACTGAGGCAATAAAATAAGGAAGAGTTCCTGCTGGTTTTAATGATAAAAAGCACCACGAAAGAAATACGAAGACGATGTCAGTAATGATGATAGTAATAATTTTTTTTTTTTTTTAATAAATAAAGTTTAAAAATTTTCATTTTTTTTTTTTTTGAGCTTGTGGCATTTATGTTAATGATAAATAATTTTTCTTTAATATTATTTTTTTGCACATTTTATGATACTATACATAGAAAATTAATAAAAAAATGTATAGAAGAGAAAAAAAAAAATTTGCTAAATTTATGAAATTTCATTATTTTATGGATAATTTTACACAATTTCTTTAAAATAAAGAAATGTTTTTTTAAGCTTTGTTTATGATCATGTTTAAAAGTTATAAATATGGTAAGCTAAATTTATTATTATTATATTAATAAAATATTTAATAAATTGTCTAGATTTATGTATGTACATATACGATAATATTTAGAATTGAAATAGTTGAGAAAAATTTGAATTTTTAATCAAAATCTTTTATTTTTACTAAAAATTTTTATGAAAAACTAATTTTAATTTAATTTCATTTTTTTCTAAAAATCTTTGATATATATTTTTACAAAAACATATTATTTCAATTTTCCATTTTTAAAAAAACATATTTCAATTTTCCAAATTTAATTTTCTTTAAGATTTTATATAATGCAACATTAAAAGAAAAGCCTAAATGAAATTTTATATAAAATGAAGAACATATAATATTCTTAATGATCTGTAAATTTTGATAATATTCGTTCTTATTATTTTACAGTGTTTGTATTTTTGTAGACCACCTGCTGACTAAACATTCTAGAAATAAAATTATCTATTTTATTCAAAGCTAGTTAAAAAAAATTTAGTCTACAAATAAATTTTGGTTTATAAAAAATAAAGCAATATCTTTTGCAATTTACTATAATAATTTTCAGTATAGAAACTATCTATAATTTTTATGTTTGTTTTATAAATCAGGGGATTTTAAAAGTATGTATATATACAATCGGCTCCACGAAATATCGCCCAACGAAAAATCGCCCAAAAAAAAAAAAAAATGAAAAATCGCCCAAAAAATTTGGGCAATTTTTCATTATGAAATATCACCCAAAATTCAAAATGAAATTAAGCCCAACAGAGATGAAAAATTGCCCAAAAGCGAAAATGAAAAATATCCCCAATTTATGGGCGATTTTTCATTATGAAAAATAGCCCAAAAATCAAAAATGAAAAATCACACCAAAATCAAAAACGAAAAACATTTTTTCTTCAAATATATATTTGTATTGAATCATCCGAGATCTGTCTACAATAAACGGATCTATAACACGCACCATCAGCAATGCTTTTGTATTCAATTATTTAATCCTTTACTTAACTTATTTATCAGAAAAGCGAAAATCACCTCTTTTTGTAACTTATCGGCAAAGGAAAATAAATTCATTTTGCAACTTTTCGGAAAAAGCAAAATTCCTCATTTTTTTAGCTTTTTGGATATTTTTTTCAAAAAGATGTAAAAAGCTGCAAAAAGCTTTTTAATTTTTTTTTCTAAGCTGCAAAAAGAAACAGTTTTCCCTTTTCCGAAAAAAGTAATATTTTTTTTATTAAATATGAACTTTTGGCTCGACGAAATATCGCAAAAAAAAAAATGAAAAATCGCCCAAAAATTTTTTTTTGGGTTATTTTTCATTACTAAAATCGCCCAAAAATTAAATATGAAAAATCACCCAAAACAATGAATTAGCGCCCAAAATTTGGGACGACTTTTCATATGAAATATCACCCCAATTTCTATTGTTATTTTTTGGTCGAATTTTCATTTTTTTTTTGTCGATTTTTCGTTGGGCGATATTTTGTGGAGCCAAATCATTTATCTAAATCGATTCATATAATTATTTTTATTTATACTATAAAAATCTTTAATTATGCAATAATTTATTTATTATTTTAAAATATAGAGAGACTTTTTGTAAATCCCAATAAACCCTCTTTGTTGTGAAGTTCTACAATAAAAAATCATACAGTTTTGGAAAAAAAATCATCAATAGTCTTGTAAGAAAAGTTTTATCGACAATTTTTTTTTTATTTTTCCACTTTTGTTGCCAAAAACTTCGCCATAACAATTGCATATTTTATATGAAATTTGTTCCAGAACGAAAAGTACATGAATAGACGATATAAACATTATATTATAAATTATAGAAAGCTTTTGGATGATGTAAAAAAAAAGTAAATGTTTCTCAGCGGGTGGTTTACTTTATATTAAGAAAAATATTTAACCTCTTTTTAAATTGCAGTATAACATATCCTTTGCAAAAAAAAACAAACTTTTACTTGCTTACTTCATTTATCCAATATTTGTTGTTCCTTTTCTTCTCTTTGTGCTATGCTAAATTGGTACGTGCACCTTTTTTTTAAAGAATTGCTTAAAATTTAAGGTCTAAATTTTATATTTTATATAAATTGTTATGCTATATAAATATACTACCAAAACAATTGCCAATAAAATTTATTTTTATAGAATATTTACATAAATATTGGATTATTCGACAAGTATAGTTTGTAGTGAAAAAAGGATATCAATATTTGTATTATAAATGACTAATAATATTAACCAACATGAACAAATGTATTTTATGAATCTAAATTTTGCTACTAATCTGTTAGTCTGAAAGTACAGAACAATCTTCTGAATAACTGATGGTTACCTTAAGGCAGCCACACATGTTCCTGTAGGAATCAGAAGTGAATGAAACTGTTTGAGGGCATTTACAGGCGAGCGGAGAAGTATATAGATAATCGATTTGGTGTCCTGTAAATGGATACCTCAGAGATCTACCGGAACGTGTGATGCTGGCTTTATACAAATACGTGAACATAGTACGTTTGTTTTAAAATCTATATTATAAAGCCTCAAATTTTTAAGTATAGCAACAAAATATCTAACTGCTTACACGAAGCTAGAATTTTCAAATAAAATTGAAAGAATATTTCCGCAGTTAGAATATTCCAAAAATTCTCTAAATTTTATTACAAAAATATTCAACCATAAATATGAAATTCTCTAAAAAAAATCTAAAATTATTCGAAATCAAATATTTTTTTTATATAAACTTTTTAATTAATTGAATAGCTCAATAATGCATTTGATATACTAAACTAAACTAAAATACACTGATATATATAAATTTCATTAAAAAATTAATTAAATTGTAGGAAAATCTCATAAATAATATTTTAATCTCAGTTAAATTGTTTACAAGAAAAAAATTACAATCAAATATTTTCAATTTTTTTCCCTATATTAAATATTAATTGAAAAGAATATGTAAAAGTTATTTTAAACTATATCAGAAATGTTTTTCATATACCATGGCTTTAAAATTGACATGACACAAAAAAAAGTTTGTGTAATTGGGATTTCCAATCTGAATAGATTATAAAATCAAATATGAATTTCAAAGTGAAAATCGGATTAAAAAGAAATATCGGAACAAAGTTTCATTAATTTTTTTTTTGTGTTAGCAAAACTTTTTCAATAAACTTTTCGTGTCTGATATTTTTTCCCGTTTTTTTTTTCTAACAATTTGTGACATTTTTATATAGCTATTCAAAAATTCTGTAGTTATTAGTCCAACATTTTATTATAGTCATCATACTGATTTTGACATTTCTCTGTTACATTTTATGATTTATAAAAATTATTTTCAATGAAGAGGATATTTTTGAACTATATAAAGGAATTTTATGAAATATTTTTAATTGCTTGTCGAATTGAAGCTATTTTTAAGTGAAATTTTGTAGTTTAGGATATAGAAAAATAGGAAAGTGATATACTGTTTGATATACATTGTAATAAAAACTCAACTTGTAAATAAATTTGTATAATATAATTTCAGTGAAAAGTCATAAAGTCGAACAAAAATTCATCATGAAATATGTGGCATCGCTGCTTTAAAAGTTAATTTATAAAAAATAGAATTAACATATCCTATTAAGTAGTTCATATTTTCACGAAAAAAAAATGTAATTTAACCCTGACTCCTTGTTATCCTATTAATTAATCGTTTCAAATTTCTTAGTCTTCAAAAATTTAAATTTAAATTCTTATATTAATTTTACCTCAAGTGTCATTTTCCCATAACAAAATTATGTACTTACTTTTAATTTTTCTATTTTTTTATGAATACTCACATTTAACTTAAATTTACAATTTAAAAAAATGCATTTATTTCGAATTTTACTAATATACCAAAAAAGAAGAAGAGGAACTTTCTGTTTTTATTTAAATAAAATTGTATATAAACAAACAAACAAAAAAACAATAAAGTATAATTTAACATAAACTGAAGTTTTTATGTATCCTCGTGAGATTTTTCAAGTATGATATGAAATTTTTTTTACTATCCAAGCAATGTTATTTTGCATAAATGCAATTTATACTCCAAAAAAACATAATACACAAAAGCCCATATTTTAAAACTAGCATATTCTACACTACACATTTTCCCCAAAAAAATATAAAACGTAGCTATGGTAAACGAAAGTTTAACTGGAACTACAACTACTTGAAAAAAATATATATATAAAAAAAACACAAGGATCTTTTTATGTTTAAACGAAAAATGCAATTCAAAAAATAAATTATGAACGAAACAATATATACAAAAACTACACTACGTATTTGTTTGTTTGTTTGATCTGCTCTGGTCAATTTTTAATATACCAAAAAAAAAAAACATCATCTCCAAAATTTAAATGGACGAATTCAGATATTTACGTACGAAAATATTGAATAAAAAATCATTTTCTGATTAAGTTAGTCGTGAACATAGTCATTTTTCAACTTCAAATTATTTTTTTTTTAAATTGTTTAATCAATTCAAATCAAATTAATTGCTAAATGAATGAATTAAGCATTTAAAGTATCTTAGAGGATCGTGTAGGAAATGTAGCATTCTCAGAAATATTCGGGATACAGACAAATTTCACTTTGATAAAAATAGAAAATTTCTAATAAATTTGTTCAATTCAATTTAAAAAATTTCAAAAAAATTTTGCAAAACGATAAATTCAATTTGAAAATTGATTAATTCAATTGAAAAAACAACGAAACTAATTTAATCTGAAAATGCTATACATTATTGAATTTGTAAAAATAAGTTTGGTGGATGATTGTGCGGGTAATAATGAATATAACTATTACCCCACCATAGAAAATACACCAGAAAAACAATGAAAATGAATTTTATATTTTTTTCTACTATGGTTAAGGTTATCATGAATGATTTATATCTGAAAATATGACACGATAAATAAGTGCTGCAGCTAAAAAAAAATAAATAATAAATAAATAATAAAAAAAAAATGAATTTAAAAACAGGAGTACAAAAAAAGTTAAGTACTTGGAATATGGTATATAAAAAAAAATGAATTTCTCATCTCGGTGGTATAGAATGGATCCTTTGGTATGGAACAAAATGGTTATTCTTTGTTTGGGTATTTTTTATCTGGAGCTTTTTATTATTTCGAAGGATATATAGTAGATTTAACGAAAGGAAGAAAATATGGAATTTTATAGTTTCAAAGTAATAATTTTTATTTTCTTTGCGGTTTTTTGAATTTTTATTGGTTTCATTTTGAAAACAAAATTTTTGTTGGCTTAAAGATTTTTCACAATATTAAATCAATTCTTCTTAAATATTTTAGTGAAATTGTTAAATTTTTAGGTTTTTTGTGATTGCTAATAGATATATTTTAATTGAAATTATGATTTAGAATCTTATTTCCTCCACATTTATTCTTTTTCTGTTGGCGGTAATTTTATTTAAGCAATTGATACCAAATAATTATTCACGAAATTCTTACTTAAATTATTTAATATTGTTTAAATATTGTTGCTAAAAACCAATTTTTAATAAATAAATTTGTTATATGTATATCTTTTCCTGAAGATAAAGGAGTCATTTATACCAATTTCTTTTCAGACACACTTTCTTACACTTTCTTACACCCTCCATGGTGTAGAAAATTTTTGCGTTCTTTTGACCACACTTTTCTACACCTTTTTTACATCGGCGCCTAGAAAAAGTTTACACTTTTCTACACCCTCAAATTTGAAGGTGTAGAAAGTGGAGATGTAATTAATTTTTTTTTTTACTTTTTAAGGTGGAAATTTATACTATTCGTCAATTAAATAATATTTTAATCACAAATTATGAAAAAAAGTATAACAATTTAAAATTATAAAGAATTTTGTCAGGGTGTAATAAAAGTATGTTTTTTTATACCTTACACTTTCCTACACCACAGATTTTTGACAGTTCCCACCATGGTGTGGTGTAGAAAAAAAATTTCTGAAAACAAATTGGTATTAATTAAAAATTTGCAAATATACGCTTTATTACAACATAAAAAATCAAAAATATTATTTTAATTAGCATATATTTAAAATAACTAATTTTTTTTCTATTAATTAAACATAAATCTTTTAATCCTTTAATAAACAATTAATAACCGAAAAGAAAAAAAAAATATATTCTTTAAGAGAATTAACACAAAATGACAAGAAAAAATTTATTTTACGAAAAAAAATTCTAGAATCCAGAAGAAAAAACAAAATGTTTCAATTACTTAAATCAAATTGACAATTTATTTTTATTCCTTGAGAATTTATTCAAGGATAAAATTTCTATATATAATTAATATTGACAGAAATCTGTCACATATATTAAATCTATATTAATTATTATATTTAAATATTAATTAGTTCATTAAGTTTTAATTATGTAATTTAATCGACAAAAAAAAAATAACAAATTTTCTTATTTATATTTCTTTTCTCAGGATATTTATTTTCATTTAATTAAAATGAAACTAATCAGACGTAATATTTAATATGTCTGCATACATAAAAATTATTATTTAATGCTCAATTAATTTTTAATAATAATCAAAATATATATCAATGAAAACAAAACTGGAATTTAATTCAAAAAGAGCTTTTCATTTTGATTAAAAGAATATAATATGAATTTTCTTTTCTATATAGTTAATCTTTTTTATCTATTTTATTATGTTTGACAATATATCATCATATATATATGTATGTAATATAAAAATTATTATATTTCTTATTTCAGATATACAAGTATACTCATTTTCTCATTTAGATCTTTTAATCTTTATTTTTTTTTTTTTCGTATTTTTGTTAGCATTTTGTAATTTGTATGCTACTAATACGATAAAATAATAATCTTTATATTATTTTCGATTTCATTTAGAATAATTTAATAGTTTTTATTTGTCCTTTAAGTATATTTATGTTATTGTCAAAAAAGGATTAATACATATATGTGTCATAAATTTTATGATGGAATCTTATTGAATATTATATTTTTACTATAATATTTTTTTAATATTTTCATTTTCTCTATATAGTATCAAGTATAGTAGAAAAGTGTTGAAATAATTTAATATATAATCAAAGATTTGATAGAATGGTCCACATTCCGAAACAATATTTTGGTAAAAAAATGGGAATTAGAATTTCGATCAAATTTTAATCAATCTAAATACAAAATTTATAATCATAATTTTATCAAATTCTATTTAATCTGGATAATTTGTTTAAAACATTGGCAATAATTATAAAAACTTATTTAAAATATTTTTATATTTCACAAATTATTTTATTAGATTATTATAATAAATATAATTTGAAAATAATTTTAATAAAATATTGTACAAAATTCTATAATATCAATATTAACCAACAATTAAATCAATTTTGTATAAATCCACAATATTCAATTATTAACATGATTTAGTATATCTATAAAAATTTTTAAAATTCAATAATTGATAGTATATTTTACAAATAATACTCCTATATAAATATTATTTCCCATAAATTTAAAATATCATAAAAATTTTAAAATATCTAAATACAAAATAAAATTTAAATTGGTTTTAGAACCAAATCAACAATATAATACTCTGAAATTTATAATAGAATTTTTTAATATAATAATTAATATTCCTCCTAAAATTAAGTAGAATTTCATATATTTTCTATTTGTGTAAATATATAAAAAAATTAATTTCATATTAATTCAAAAAAAAAATTATATAATATTTTCAGAAAATTTTTTGCATAAAAAATTTTATATTTAAACCACATAATTTTTTTTTTATCTGTCCATCTAAAATGTTAATTTTACATGAAATTTGCGAAATTTTATCCTTTTTTAAAATCCATATTTGTTTATTTGGATTTGTTGATCCAATTCCAATATGAACCGCAATAACAACAAAAATATACCTCTGCAAAAAAAAAGAAATTCCCATTCATTTTATTAATAGTTTATTGCTATTTGATTGTCACTTTTTGTTTTATAATATTATAAAATTTATATTTAAAACCACTAAAATCTCATTTCATTTAAAAATTGTAACTGAACAATAAAATGTTTTGGTATATTTAATTATGTATATTTATGTATTTACGAATAATATAATCCTTTTTTCTATAATGGCATATTCCACGATTTACAAAATATTGTAATTTTTGTTATAGTTTTAATCAAATCAAATTAAATTTTACAAGGCAATATAAAATTATATTAATATTAATTTTTAGCAAAAAATATTTTATTTCAATATTATTATTTTCCAAAACAAGAAAAACTAATATAAATTCTAAATTTTTGATATTATTTGATTTTTATTTGTATAAATAAATAATAAATTTAATATTATTTTTTGGTAAATGAATAATTTCGTTTGAAAAATTAAATATACACATATGTACATAATATAAACTAATTAAAATGATTTAATTTCATTAATTTAATTTACATTAATTTTGTAAATCATTTTATATGAAACATATTCGAATAGTAAAAAAAAATTCAAAACATATTTTGTTATTTTTTCAATTTTTATAAAGAAAAATTAAATTATAAAAATATTGAAGTTAATTTTTAAATGATAAAACAAAACGTGACAATTATACTTTTTAATTTTAATTCGAAAAATTACCAGTTTAATTAATCGATTTCAATTGACCATAACAATGAAATGGTTATTCTATTAGTAATTGATATTACCGATAATTTTAATAACATTACTATACGTTAATTGAAATACTGTTAGTTTGTAAATTAAAATTGAATTAAAATAATTTCAGTTATTTATAAAATTTATAATTTAATTTATATTTTAAAATACTACAATCAAAGTATAGAAAAAAATAAATGAACTAACAAATGTCAATAATTATAATGAACTACTATAAATATTATATAATAGCCTCTACAAACTGGGCGCCTATAACATGATTAGAGCTATAACATGATATATACATGTTATAGAGACTAATATTTCCATATAAAAAATGTGTCAATCTATATTACCTCTATAACGATATAGCGTATAACACCTCATTTTTGAGGGACTGACATAATAAAATTTCGATACTTTTGTAATGTCGTAGGACAGTGACCGTTTAAAATTATAAGCTTTATGAAATATATATTTTTTTATGGTATTGTAATTTGTAATTGAAGGACATGCTTTTTTTTTCTCTGTAATAAAGTTATTATTAATAATTGTTAAAGTTATTTTGGAAATTATCCATTTTTAATGAGTTTTTAAAAAACTTTTATTGGTATTTTAAATATTTAGTTAATAAAAAAATATATATAATTAGATTTTAAGTTTTTATCATAATTTAATTATTTATATTAACATAAAATTTAATATTAATTATATATATTGTAATGCGGTATTGTAATTGTAAATTAAATAATTATTATGAAATTTTTGAAGTTTCTTTAGTATTCAAGGTGAATAATGAATATATAGTACAAATTTTCTTTATAAAATTCATTACTTAGCCTTTAAATAGAAATATTCGTATATAGTATTATTTATACTATTTAAATTGGTATTTTAACAACTAAAATTGAACTTTTTACAATATTTAAATTTAGTTTTTTTAATTAATTATTCATTTCCTTGTATATATAAATTAATTGTATTCTAATTCGTTCTTTTCCAAAGGTCCGCTTTCCTTTTGTGAAAAAAGATTAATTTGAATTGTAAAAGACACAATTACATCTTAAAAACCTTACTATAAATATTTTTGTCTGACAGTCTAACATCTATATTATTCATCCCTTACATATTTTGCCATATTCATTCATTCATTTCATTTTTTAGCAAGATATATAATATAATTTAAATACATTCTTTACAACTCTAATTATTATTAGTATAAATTTTGAAAAATGTGCTATAACATGATATATACATGTTATAGAGACTAATATTTCCATATAAAAAATGTGTCAATCTATATTACCTCTATAACGATATAGCGTATAACACCTCATTTTTGAGGGACTGACATAATAAAATTTCGATACTTTTGTAATATTTCGATGTTATCGGTAATATTTTCAGGAATTTTAGCAACCCTAGACAGCAATTGTCAATTTATTGTTATTTTTATTATTTTATTTGAACTTTGAAAATTAATTGCCGAGTGTATATTTATTACCTTACCTAGTATTCCCATTGAAATTTTTAGTTTTTAAGAGGCAACCATAATGTATTTATGCAAAGCTTCTGTAAAGTGACATTTGAAAAATATAAACTAAAAATTAGTGTATAAATAATTATAAAATTTTATGTGTAGTTTTCACATTTCATGATCCATGATCCTCACGTGTTTATTTTCAAGCAATAATTCATCACTCTTGTCAAATTTCCGTCTTCACTACGTAACTGATCCAGGATCCTAGTTACGTACGGAAATTTGACAATCAAAATTATAACGAAACAGAGAACAAAAGTTAACAAAAGCAACCATATGAAACGCACTGTTATACTATATTTATTTTTTGCATATATTTGCTCTTTGAATAAAATAAAAATTTTTCAGAAATGATAAACGTCAAAATATATCAAGTATTTTCAGTCTGTCTGAATGCGTTTTTCATAACATGTTATAGATGTTATATAAAGGTGTTATATATGCCGCCCACTTTGTAAAGGCTATTATTGAAAATTTTTAATAAATCTTATAAAAAATTATGAAAAATTCTTTAATATTATCGAATTAAATTTATTTAATAAATTTTGTTGAAGATTTTGTTAAATTTAAATTTCAACGATATCAAATTATAAATTAATTTTAAAATTGTCGATAAAAAAAATTACATATTTTAGAGCCATAAATGGTTTATGTTTCTTTAATCAAGTAAAATCAATTTGCAAATAAGAATTTTTTTTTCTTCGACATAATTTTCACTAGAAAAAAAAACTTCAAATAAAAATCATTTTCTTTTCTTCTTATTCATTTTTCTTGGTAGACATAAAAAAAAAAAGAAAAAAAAAAGAGAAGAAAATAAGGATAATGATTTTTCTTTGTTAACTTTTTATTACATTATCTGGGACAGTAATAATAATATTTATGTTTACAATGTTCCTTTTATTATGGCCTTTGGGTTCAACAGTTTTCGTAACTCCTTTTAAATAAGAAAAAAATAAATTTATATATATTTTTTTTTTATTGTTACCCTTTTAATTATATATATTTCTCTTCGATAATAATAATTACAGACTGAAAAAGTGTAATATAGAATATCATAAGAAAATATTATGTATATACATACTTTTTTTACACAATGAAACATAATTTTATTTTCATTTCTTTTTTTGTGTATTGTCCAATAAACATAAAAATTCTCTTTGATAATTTTGTAATAAAATATTTAAATTTTTTTTATTAATATAAATTTTTTTTTTATAACGATAAAGGATTTTGGTTTTTTTTTTTTTTTGTTATACTAATATAATTGTCGTAGGACATTGACCGTTTAAAATTATAAGCTTTATGAAATATATATTTTTTTATGGTATTGTTATTTGTAATTGAAGGACATGCTTTTTTTTTTCTCTGTAATAAAGTTATTATTAATAATTGTGAAAGTTATTTTGGAAATTATCCATTTTTAATGAGTTTTTAAAAAACTTTTATTGGTATTTTAAATATTTAGTTAATAAAAAAATATATATAATTACATTTTAAGTTTTTATCATAATTTAATTATTTATATTAACATAAAATTTAATATTAATTATATATATTGTAATGCGGTATTGTAATTGTAAATTAAATAATTATTATGAATTTTTTTAAGTTTCTTTAGTATTCAAGGTGAATAATGAATATATAGTACAAATTTTCTTTATAAAATTCATTACTTAGCCTTTAAATAGAAATATTCGTATATAGTATTATTTACTATTTAAATTGGTATTTTAACAACTAAAATTGAACTTTTTACAATATTTAAATTTAGTTTTTTTAATTAATTATTCATTTTCTTGTATATATAAATTAATTGTATTCTAATTCGTTCTTTTCCAAAGGTGCGCTTTCCTTTTGTGAAAAAAGATTAATTTGAATTGTAAAAGACACAATTACATCTTAAAAACCTTACTATAAATATTTTTGTCTGACAGTCTAACATCTATATTATTCATCCCTTACATATTTTGCCATATTCATTCATTTATTTCATTTTTTAGCAAGATATATAATATAATTTAAATACATTCTTTACAACTCTAATTATTATTAGTATAAATTTTGAAAAATGTTAGATAAAAATATTTAAGGAAATTTGTTTTACAAAAACCTTATGATGATAATATGTATGTAACTAAAACTTAAAACTAACCTTAAAACTAAACATAAAAATTTTCCACCAATTAATTATATTCGAATAATGCTTTTATTATGATTTCGTGTTCTGAAAAGTAGCAACACTCTATGAATTTTTGTGCATGTTATCACAGTTAGTCGATGATCATTTTTATGTTCAATGCTTGATGAACAGAATGTGTGGGAAAGTATCTAGAAGATTTTTACATATTTTGCCTTGAAGCTAAATTATACTGACTATTATTAGTATTTTTAATTAAAAACAACTCAAAAATTATTCTAAATTTCCTAGACATAAAACTTCTCCAAAAAAATTAAAATTATTCCAACTCATTACTGTCTCGAATATCCTTGAAAAATCTCATTTCTTCAGATATCTTATGAAAAATTAATATTATGTATTTTAATTTCTTTAAGAATCATTTATGAAATAAAAAATTATATAAATTTTTAATGATATAACCCAGAATTCAAGAATACCAAAAAAAAAAAAAAATGTATTATTAAATTTTTTTTCCGGAGGATTTTAAGGCATCTTCTTATATATACATGAACATGAGAAAAACGCATAATAAAATATGTTATAAAAAAAGTGGAGAAGCTTTTTAGGCTTAAAATTATTATTATTATTATTTTTGTAAAAAAAATAAAACAAAGTACAAATTTTTTCAAGAATGAAATTTTTCTTTTTCTAACCAGAAAAATATATAAAAATTATGATATTTCGGTTATAAGAAAAGCCAGAAAATTGCTGAGGATTATATAAGGAAGAATTCTAAATATAATTCTGTTCGTATATAGTCACGTTTGTCCTTGAAATGGTACATTTTTTTTTCTTTAATAAAAACAAAAGTTCTTAGTTACTTGTGGGTTTTTAAATATCTCGCACAAAAATAATTCTACGAGTATACCAAAAAAAAAAAAAAACAATCTTATAATTCTTACATATTATTTATTTTAATAATGTTCAAGGATTTCTTTCATTAGTTTATTTTTGTTTTTTTTTAAGTTAAGTTTTCCTTGTGAATTAAATTATGTATTATATTATATAATTCCTGAATTTTGAATACAATTCCCAATTAGATAATTATATTATTTTAATTTTTATAAATTTTCATATACAAATTTATCTAAATAAAGAATATTTTATTTTTGTGGTTTTTGATATTTTTAATAATTTTTTTTTTGTATTATTTTGCATGAAGGATATAATGAGTAGAATTTGTATATTTCGTAATCAATTATAATTGCAGAAAAATATTATTTCAATTGTGTGTATATTTAAGTATGTATACAAATAAATGAGTATGTAAATATAAATTTTTATTAGATTTGTTTTTAATGCTATTATGTTCATATAATTATAATGTTTTTTTATTGTATAATGAAATATAATATTTTTAATGTCTATTTAAAATGTTTAATTAAAATTAATTGACCAAGTTTTAATTTAATTAATTCTATTGAAATGAAATATTATATATAAATTTATAACATAATATGTATATTAATGAATTAGAACATAATATGTATTATTTATAAATTTATGTATATAATGTTTATGAAAAATATTATACATACGATTGAAAATTGACTAAAAAAATTTAATAGATTTAAAATGAAAACTATCAGAATTTGATCAGGACATTTAAATATGTTTAGTAAAAAAAATTGTTGGTTAAATTTTCATTGTTTAATGCTAAATGGTACATTAAGTTGTATGGAAAGCTAGGGAACCAATTCGCTAAAATAATAAGATAACAGTTGTATACATTTAGATAACAGAACAATAATATTGTTAAAGCAAATAATAGGCAATAAGTTAAGTTGAGTCTTTTATCTGGATGAAAAATGTTATCTACATTTTCATCAATATATAACAGACTTACCACTTACTTAACTATTAGATTATAGTTAACATTTAGATAACAGTTAACATTTAGGTAACAGTTAACATTTAGATAACAGGCAATGGAAAAATGACAACTATATAATTTTCTCATAACACAATTTTTTTTATTGTTTTTAAAAGAAAAAAAAACTGACCCTGTATCCACACATTCACCCCTAATTATAATAGTTTCAACATATTATAATCTTATACTGCTATTCTAAAGATCATTATCTTTCTTTATACATACATATTATATAAATGAAAAAAAAGAAGAAGATTATATTCGCAACAGTAGAAAAGAATAATATTATAAAAGTTATATATTTTATGCACACACTTAAAGGAAATTTTCATCCTTTAAGCTTCTTTTTTTTTCTCTCTATAATATGCATAAATATATATGTATATGAAAATAACAGCGCCTAAAGTCCTTTAAGTAGAAAGATAGATTATTATATCCACATCAAAGACTAGGCGCAAAAATATTATATATATACACAATAGAAGAACAAAAAAAATTCGTATTTATATTTCCTTTATCCTCAAATGAAAATCATCAAGGAGTCATAAGTGGATATTGCTACAAAAAAAATAATAATAATAATAACAAGAAGCAAAAAAAAAATGAATTTGAAGCTTGAAAAAAAAAGGAGCAAATACATTAATAATAATGGAAACAAAACTTAATGATTATATGTTTCGGGCTTTTTTTTCTTGTTGTTGTTTGTTATCTCATGGTAAAATGTGTATATCCTTTTTATATATTATATGTACATAATATTTACAATAAAGAAAAGGAGATTTTTAGAGGCTTAAATATAGTTTTTTTTTTATGTTGGATCATTATAATATATATTATTATATGGCTTTTTATTCTATTTATATTGTTGACCTTTTATAGCTACTGTGTTGAGAAACAAAAATAATTTATGTTAAAATATATATAAGTAATTTTTGTATAGAATATAAGCTAATTATTATAGTTATTTTTATAAGTAAGTATAAGAAAATTGAAATTTATTAAATAAACTATAAAGTTATATGTCAAATAATTCTAAGATTTTGACTGAATTTTGTCAAAAAAAAAAACTTACTAAAGTAAACTTTAAAGTAATTTATTTGAATAACAAATTTGTAATTTAACTTTATTGGACTAAAATTTTTATCCCGTGATACGATAATGGTATAAAATTTATTTGAATGCCATACTTAAATATTCGATTACTTTGAGAGATCATGGCAATATTGAAAAATATTAAACTATAAATTGTAAATTAAACAATATTTAATTTAAAATTTGCTCAACAATGTTTCATAACAAATATGCAATCAAAAATCCATTTCTATGTAATAGTTTTAGAGATAAATTATGTAATTTAATAATTGATTATATTTTGTATGGTAGGTATATAAAAAATGAAAAATTATATATAAAAAATGAAAGTTTTATTAGACAATTTTCTGGGCCACAAAATTTCAATGCTTTTAAAAACATATTAACTACTTTAAATAACTTTCTCCATATTATCAGGAGAAAGTATATTAAATTTAGAGGAGAACTATTTTCTGTTTCATAACTGAAAGTGTAGCTAGGGTGTAGCGCACTTTTGCTACACTTTTTACACTAACTTGAAATTGAGGATCAGATGGTGTAGCAAGCTGTCAATTGACAATCCAACCAATAAGCAAAAAGAAAAGAAACGGTTGTGAAATAGTTTTAAGTTAATTTTTTCGGTGTAGCACTCTATCGGTGTAGTTGAAGTGTACTACACGGATAGTGGCTGCACCTCACCTGCACTACACCCAGTTGTAATTATGAAACACGCCCAAAGTTAATGTGGTTTAAAAAAAAATTATCAGTTGATAAATTCAACTGTGTATGAAATAAAAAAAGATTTTCGCCTCCTATGTTCAGTGGATCGTTTTTTTGCAAAAATTTTGCAATACAACATACCCGTCTACAAAAAAACAGGGCTAAATATAAAACTATAAATTTCAACCAAATAAAAATTTAATCCAAAAACTTGTATATTTCAATTCCATATTTTCAAAAAGAGATAAGCAAAAAAAAAAAAAACAAGAAAAAAGTCAAGTAGCAACTAAAAAGGGACAATTTCTAATATGTTAAATTAATATAACAACTTAAACTGTAACTTTTCATACATTTTCTATCACATAAAAGACAAAATTTCTTATACAGTAAAAACTTATAATCGTATTAGTAAAATGAACAATAAACTTTTACATAATTTACAGTACATGTATATGCATATAATACGAGTACACCTAAATAAATGTACCAAAAAAAACAAAAAATGGAAAACTTTTAATAGTTTTTTTGATGTAAAACTTATTTTAGTTTTGCATAGGTGAATTCATCTTATAATTAAAATTTTCTTCTCAGGCTTTTGTTAAAGGTGTGAAACTTAATTACCCAGGTAATTTTCCTTTTTCTTTACAAGGTAAAGGAATGCAACACTAACTGCTGATGGACTCTAAAAACAACAAAACACAAGATTATAAAACAACTACAACAAGTGTTAAGTCACTTCAATTTTATATGCTTCAATTATTTTCAATTGTTTTACTTTAAATTAACTTTGCATACTTCCAGGCAATATATACAAAATTTAAAAGAAAAGTTTTTAGTTTTTTAATTGAAAATTATTTTTATATGGAAAATGTAGATAAATTGTGTGTAAAAGTAGTAAAAAAAAGTATAAAAAGAAATTAAATTTTTAAGGAAATAGAAAAAAAAATTTGTAGATTAATTAACATAAATATTCGAAGTTTCTTTAAATTACAAAAAAAAAATTTGGTTTGAAATTGTTTATAAAAATTGTAAATTGTGACATATGTGACACATGACATTTTTCTGTTATTTTGTTTAATTTTCTAAAATATATTAATTATTGTATATATGAATTTACCTTTGACTATATATAATATGAGCCGTTGATTTTGAAAGTGGCATAAGTAACTTTTAAATTATTTTGAGATACTTGAAATATTTTTGCAATTGTTTTTACAAGTAAAATTTCTATGGACGAAATAATACATAATTTTGCAGGAATTTAACAATAAATCAATAAAATATGAAAAAATCATACATATTTCTAATCATAATTAGAATAAATAATTTCAGAAATTCAATCATAATTTTTCTTATGCCACTTTCAAAATCAACGGCTCATATATGAACTGTTAGTAACCAACTTCATTACTGTAGCCATCACCGACTTTGACGGCCAATAAAACAACTAAATCATTTATTAGAATTCCATAGATTTTATTTGAGAATTCTACTGCATTTAATTCAGAATTCCATAACTTTAGTTCATTTATTGGCCATCTCTGGTGCTATGCGCTGCCAGTCCTAATAGAATTTTTTTCTTTGACAGCAAAGGAAATTATAAGCAATTAGCAGTCCATGTTATAGTCAAAGGAATTTACTGTTCAAAGTTAATACAAACTTCATAAGATGTTTTAAGTTCAAAAATTTGAAAGACAATCAACCTAAAGTTATTTACGTTGCATATTTTCGGGGAGTTTATATACTGATTAACTTTTCTATAAGGCTTCACAGTAAAAGTAAAAGCGTTTTGAGGATTTTATTACATCTCCTAACCAAGGAAATGTCTAATTGTGTCAGTTAATTTTCAACTTTATAATGATTACACGATGTGATGTTTTGCCGTTAATTTATTCAACTAGAAGACCTATAAATACCGTGTATCACTGTAGAAACTAAATATTGAGATAGATAACATCAATGCGGATCGCAGACTGACTTCCTTTATAAATGTCATTTCAGAAGAAAAAGAAATTAATTGACTTTTCATGTAAATATTATCACTTTTTCAAATTTCTTTTTTGCTATCTTATGCACATTTTTGTTGTTTATAATTGCATTTATATCTTTAATCTGTTAGATCCTTTTTAAAATATATTTTCTTTTAAGTTGACTTTATTTTCATTTTCATTTTTTTTTTTTGCTTCCCATTTTCATTTTTTTTTTATATTTTCGAATAATATTAAAATCTAATATTTTTTAACCTTATTTTTTTGGTATATTTATATAAAAGGTTTTTTTTATGTTGCTATAACAGTTAGGGAACATATATATATATCCATGAAACATATTCTTATATTCTCTCTCTCTATGCTACTATACAACACTCCAGGGAACTTTTGTTTTATATTGCACTATTTTCATCCTGTCAGAATAATAAAGTTTTCTCAGGCACTTTTACATTAAGGGCTGTACATTTTCTTTTTTCTTTTTTCGTTTCGTATATAAAAAGTTGGACTAGGATTTTTTTTTTCCTTCTTCCTGTTTTGTTTATATTTCAGATTAACCCAGTTTAATATAATTTTTTTTTTTTTGCACTATTCTATATGGTCCGTTTCCTTTTCTAATAAACTAGAATCCTTTTTTTTATGCTTTTCAGAATAAACTAAATTTTTTACTACATTGAAATATAAATTTAAAGGATATTTTCATTTTTTTTTTTGGGGGGGGGGGGGGGGATGGGGAGTAGAAAAATAAATAAACAGCGGTAGATATTAGAGTTTAACATAAATGTCCTTAGACCTTGGAGACTGATTATGGTGAACAGGAAATGTTATCGATTTTTATATTTATTTATACTTACTAATTTTTTTTTTTTTGTACCTTTCTGGAGAAAATTATTATATTGTTATTGCTGTAAGGATGGAAATTTTAATTTTTGTTTTTATAGAAGGGAGAATAAAAAATAAAGGACAATAAATAAAATTGTCTTCCGTTTAAAAGAATAAATTTTATATTTACATTTTTACATAAATTTTTCATTTTTTTATAGTGTAGTTTTATTATAGAAAATTTAAATTTTTAAATTATGAAAATTGTAAATTTAATATAGAAATTTTGTTGTTGCTAAAAACTAGGAGCAATCTCAGAATTAATCAAGCAATTTCATTAATTAATAAAGATTTATTATCGATGGTGGTATAAAAGCAAAACTAGATTAGTTTATTATATAAAATTGAGGGAGTATCAATAAAATTTGTCTATAAGATCATTTGACTAATACATATTATCAACATATCAAAATATTTTTTTTTATAAAATTAAAGAAACTTTAAAGGAACACAAATAACAAAAAAAAAAATTATTGAAATTATAAACTTCATTAACGAAAATTTTATATATAAATAACAAAAATATTTCCCATTTCCTTACTACATTTTCCATCTAATTGACATAACTTTTATATATATATATATTTGAAAATTACTTTATTACATTTTATTCCTATAATTATATTTCAAAAAATTCCAAAGAAAATTCTTATGTAATTTACCTGATATTTTTTTTCTCTATTTGTAACATCAAAAATAAATGACCTTAGAGCTAATGCTTTTCCCAATATTCAACAACAACATTAAAAAAAAA